>VWZT01003593.1:223886-336880 GCA_013397055.1 Pachycephala philippinensis | reverse complement strand
ATTGTGGCCTCCCCTCTCCACGGGCGTCTCACAGGGTCACAGCATCCTCTCAGGCATCCCCCTGCTCTGGTGTGGGGTTCCTCCACAGGCTGCGGGTGGATCTCTGCATCCCTGTGGATCTCCATGGGCTGCCAGGGTACAGCTGCTTCACCATGGTCTTTGCCACAGGCTGCAAAGGAATCTCAGCTCTGGTGCCTTGATCACCTCCTCCCCTCCTTCTTTACTGACCTTGGTGTCTGCAGAGTTGTTCTTCTCACGTGTTGTCACTCCACTCTTTTCTGGCCACAATTACAACTGCACCATAACTTTTTTTCTTTCTTCTTAAATATGTTATCCCAGAGGCGTTACCACTATTCGTAATTGGTCCAGCCTTCACCAGCAGCACATCCATCTTTGGAGCCACCAGGGACTGGCTCTGCCAGACATGAAGGCAGCTTCCAGCAGCCTCTCACAAAAGCCACCCCTGTAGCCCCCCCACTACCAAAGCTTGGCCATCGAACCCAAAACAGTGTCCAGTGTTTCAGTGCAATCCCAGCTCCGTTGGCAGTTGAGGTCGAGCGCCGCATTCCCCACCGGGGCCGTGTCTGGACTGTGAATGCCGGCCCTGTCGCCTTCTGCCGACGCTGCTGCTGCAGGGCCGTGGCACAGACGGGCTGGCTGGACACGTCCAAAGTCTCCAACCAACACAGCAAGACTCGCAAGGGACCATCTGTCACTGCCCAGAGCCCTTTCCCTCTGAAGGCAGGAGGAATTTAAAAAATCAGAGGAGGTAATTGCTTTAGTTACTCTTCCAAGCTTCACCCAGCAGTCACTGCTCAGCCCAGCTGTGCTGGCCCTGCATGAGGCCTGGCTTTCTCCAGTGATTGGGGCTCTTGTCTTGGATTTCTGCTTCTTCCTCTGTTTCTCTGGGGTCTTTGAATTCCCACACCTGTTCCCCCCACACACCCAGGAAGCGGCCATGTCTTTTGTTCTCATGGCATCTGCCGTGCTGCAGTCGCTGACCCAGTTGCTTTTCCCATTTGTCCCAAAGGAGGGGCAGCATCTGTCCCCACTGGTTTTAGCATTTATTGTCTCCAGGCCTCCTGTGGGCCCTGCAGCAGGAGCTGGGAGCTCTGGTGTTGGCCAAGGTGTGCTGCCGTGCATTGAATGGTGGGGATAGAAAGAACTGCCCAACAGCTGCCTCTTTCTCCAGCTCTGTGCAGCCTCACAGACTGAGAGAACCATGAATTCCTTTGCCTCAGAAAACAGCAATGTCTGGCATCCTGGTGAGGCGTTGATCTGAGGGAAGTCATGCTGGAGGTGACTGTGTCAAGATGGTTGAGACTTTTTCTGGGTATTTTTCTGTAAATGATGAGATTTATGCTTAATAGGACTATAGAGATGTTGATGTGCTGTGAAAAAAAATTCCCCTTGCATTGTGCACAAAGAAGTAAACAGGGTCACTGTCAGCAGTTTAACTTACTTTACTCCTCAGTTACAGCTTTACAATAAGAGGTAAAAGCCATTTCAACATAACTTTTGGTTTTTTGTCTCAGGACAGACCACACGAATGTGTACATGTCGTCCTTGAAAACTGTAACTTATTTAATCTTGGAATGGGTCTGCCATGGCACTTTCTTGCTTGATCACGGCCCATGTGAAAGAAATGGCGACATGACCAAGAAACCCAATTAGCAGCTACAGTCCTTCCAGCTAAAGAAGGAGCTGTAGCCAGGACATAAAAGGAGGAAGAATTGGCACAAGGATGCATTCCATTTTGCCAGTTTTCACATCTGGTGTAATTGCCAGCTATGCAGGTGAAGCTGAACAGGTGCAGGTATTGCAGCCAGGGTGAAACCCACAAAAAGCCAAAAGCTTACTATTTTATCAAGATTCTTCTAGTATGAATCACAAGAATTGAGTGTCTCCTAATTTTATTGGGTGTCTAACGACCTCAGTCCCAAAACTAGCCATATTGACTCAATCCAATCTAAATACTTTCTAGAACCACAAAAAATGCATATCCTGATTTTGTTTGGATGTATTACAACCCCTGCCCTAATATCACTACTGGACACTCAAACTCTGTCCAAACTGAATGATTTCTGGAATTTCAGTAGATACTTTTAGGTGCTGAAGGCTCGATCTGCTGCCAGTATAGTTTAGCTGAGCTTGACTGATGCTGTGCGAGGTTTTATCTGCTAAGCAGCTGGTTTCTTGGTGTTGGCATCCCACAAGCATAGCCTTCAGTATGATTTCAGAGGGAACAGAGACCCTTGTGCATCTGTGAGTATTGACAGTCTGCGCCCAAGTTTTTCCTAAGTGTAGTGTCAAAGGTTTAAGTATATAGAGAGGCACATTTAATCCTGCAACCTGTGTATTTGAAGAGATCATCCTTGAAACTACCACCAAGTTCACCCAGAGCAAAATCCACAGCTTTGTGAAATTCAGTGGAAAATTGGCTTCAAGGAGCATTAACTCAGGTTCTCAGTGAATGTCTTTCTTCTTGATTAAGAGAGGGGAAAAAAAAGGAAAAAGAGCACCTTTAGATACTAAAGTCACTTTTTTACTTCCCCTACAAGTTCAAATTTGTCCACTACCTGGACTATTTTACTATTGTATTTATTGATACTGAGACATAACTAGGTTTAGGCTTAATTCTAGGCTCCAGTTGGTTTTCAGAAGGCGATCACGTTTACACTCCTGAGATTTGTACATGACTGTTTCCCCTGCCATGCCTTACAGCTACACCCGCCTCACTCAAATGTGGAAATTCTATGGAATTTCACAGTTTATGTGAAGGAAAAGATGTTTTTCTGCAAAGCCTTTGGCATGATTTCCATGGGAGATGGTAGTGTACTTTCCTTCCCCCAACATCCAGGGATGCATGGAGGGGTCATGGCCAGCTCTGCATCCTGCTCTGACTTGGCCATGGGGGTTTGGAGAGGGGCATTTTTCATCCTGTCCTCCAAGATCCAGTGGGGCCACAGTTCTCCAAATCTGCCAGCGGGGCTGAGAGCCCCAGAATATCAGGCATTATCTTGTGTACCCAAATGGCAGCTCAGCTGAGCATTGGAAGTGGGAAGTGGTGCTTTTAAATCATTTGGCTTGTTTTAGCAGATCATTCTGAATTAGGTGATCTTAAGAGGAGACTTTTTGCTGCTCCGGGTCCATTCGGGGTCAGAGGATCGTCTAAAAACACAAAGGATGCTCTGGTTCCCCTCCTCGAAGGCCAGAGCCCCTGCATGGGGGTCTGCTACACCCTCCTCCCACCACGGTGTGGGAGAGACAGGCTCTGCAGCTCGCTTGGAGCTCTGGATTGGACTTACTGTGATACTGCGTGTGATAATTTTATTTTAGGCACCATAATATGGCCATGTGTTATTTTGTAAGAGCAGCACTGTGTCATCCAGCTGGTGGCTTTTTGTTTTGCTTTTTCTTTGCAAAGACAAGTTTAAACCCAGCTTTTACAGTAATGCCGGAGCATCAGAAAAGTGCACCAAGGCAGGATTTGCCCTGCCTGTGCCCTGTTCCAGTAAACCACGCCGCTAAGGTGTGCAAACCCTGTTTTTCATTAGGAACTAGAAAAATCTATCTTGTTTTAGCAAAAAAGTGTGCAGGAGCTGTTTGCTTGAAGAGGGGTTTAGGCCACCAAAACCTTACTGAGTGTGGGTACAGGGAAGGAAAACAGCATGAGGAAACACTTGTTCCGTCATTTTTTGCATACTTGGTTTTCAGCTCACTTGTGTTAAGCTTTTCAGATTTTGCATCTGCTATGTCATTTTGCTTTCATTTTTAAAGTGTTCTGTGTACATCTAAACCCTCATGAAGATGATCTGTTTTTTTCCTTTTTGTTTCTTTCTAAGGCAATAAGACATCTGGCTGCTCCCAGTGTGAATTATCAAGTCTCATTCTTTTAACCCCCCTCATCACTTTATTTGTAAAGTGCTCACCCGCTGAGATACCAGGGGCCATGTGCAAACAGTTTGAAACAACATTGGGAAATAAATGGCATGGGCAAAAATGATGGGATGCTTTTTAAAGCGGAAAAGCTGTGAGTGCTGATAAAGACATGTTGAGGAGTGGGGGAGAGAGCGGTCAGATGAGTCCAGCATTCCTGCAAAGCCCAGAGCTGACCCTTCTTCCAAAAATCAAGTGTAAAGTTCAGTTCTTCCTCCCTAGGTGGTGACCCCAGCAGGCACTGGGATGTGCCCTTAAATCTTCTTCCGCATTTTGCCAATGCTGTAAGAAAAGCCACATCCCTGACCATTTGGGAGAGCAGGACCCCAGCATTGCTGGAGTGATGATCACTGCAGGAGGAGACTGGAAAACTTTCAAAAGCTGAGCTTCCATCCCTGGAAGTGTTCAAGGCCAGGCTGGATGGGGCTTGGAGCAACTTGGTCTAGTGAAAGGTGCTCCTGCCCAGGGCAGGGGGTGGGACCAGATGAGATTTAATGTTCCTTTCAACCCAAACCCGTTTATAATTCGTGTGGAGGCAGCTAGTGGGGAGTCCTTTGCATGAAGGCACAGGGTGCCTTGGTGTTCAGATCTACCTGTGCCAGCTCCCTGTGCCAGGACAGTCTCTCTGGGAGCTCTGCTAGAAGTGAGATTGTGGTGCTAAAGCCTGGCTGGCTGAGGCACGTATGTTGCTCGTGTGAAGTCCTTGGAGGAAGTGTAAGGACTGAGGCTGAGCAAATGAGCTGGTTGGCTCTGTTTGTGTGCCACATCTGCCAAATGGCTTTTTTTGGGGAAGAGCCCTGCCAAAAAAAAACTCGAAACAACACTGTGCTGCCAAGATGTTCAACTTTCTGTGCCCACTCCAGGAGACAGAGATATCCAGAAAGACAAAGCGCTGCTGTGATGTTCCTCTTTTCCCTCGTTCATGCACGAGGCAGCTTCCAGGTGCCCAGATGGCAACATGAGCCCGTGGCTTGTTTGGGACTGGCAGGGATGGAGTGACCTGCGTGTGCAGGGATGGGGCATGGGGCAGATCAGAGGATGGGAATGCATCAGCCCCACGTGCTTCTTTTCAGCAGTTTGTGGTCTTCCAGCACTGTCCTGTGCTTTCGCAGTATCTCTGCAAAGAACCTCGCAGAAAACAAACAGGAGCTTTCACGGAAGATGAGAGGGTGATAAAACAATTAACACATCATTGATCTATATAATTTTAAAATAACTTAAATGCAGAAGAGTTGCCAGTAGATGAAAAGAAATATCCGAATCTGATCATAGCTTTGAGTGGCTGCAGGAGCTGAGCAGTCTGCCCCTCTGTCCGGGATTAGCTCAGTTTATCCTGAGCACTGTGGGAAGCAGCACTAGCATCAAAGAGGATAAACGCTGTTTTTCCTGGTGCTTTTCCATCTGACAAAACCTTCAGAGCCTCACACTCCACCCAGAAGTGTTAGGACTAATGCAGGCAGGAGGTGAGCGAACTCCAAGCCTTCCTGGGAGCAGATTGCTCCCATGGAAATCTGTCCCTGCTTTGGAGGGTGAAGAGCTGTGGGGGCAGGACTAAGGCAGGCTTCAGGGGACGGATGCCAAACACCTACAAGGGCATTATTAGGAGTGAGGTGGATGCAGGTGTTGCAGAGACAGGGAGCCTTCAGCAAGGAGTCAAAGCAAATTCCTCTATGCCAACCTTCCCTCCTCTGGATGTTTATTGAGATGCCATGCATTTTTAGTAATCCTCACTGGGACAAATTTAGTCAGGTCTTTCAAGGTTTTCTTGGGTAGAGATGAAGGCAGGCACAGCCATGAGCACTTCAAGGGCAGGTGCCTAAAGGAAATGAGAAATTTTGACCAAGTAACAGCTTGAACCTGAAGTTGAGAAATTTGGCTTTGCTGTGCTAGATGGCAGAAGACTCAGTGGGTAGATCTGAAATTGAGGAATGTAATCAAACATAGCAAATGACAGGTTTGATTTTAAGCACTTGTCTTTATCTTCAAATGGAAATTAAAGGTTTGTGGAACTAAGAGAGATGGAGAAAAAACTCTGGATAAGGGAGGTGGACAGAGAAAGTCAGTGTTGTTTTGGAATAGACTTCTGGTCAGATGGCACCACCAGGCTCTGCTGTGCTCTGTACTGAGGTGCTTTGCTGATATTTCTCTCTTCCTAAATCAAAACAACTCCTTGGTTACAAAGTGTTGATTGAAGAGCAACAGCCATGACAGGAAGATGTGGCTGAAAGGAAGTAACAATCCCAAAATGGAAACCAGTCAGCCCAGTGCCACCTGAAATGGATGTATCCCACCGATGCAGGGCCGGAGACGTCTCACAACTACATTAAAAGGATTTTAGCAAGGAGAGAGAGGGGGATGGCTGTACAATAATACAAGTTGCTTGAACTGATTGGAAATCAAATGGACAATTTTCAGCCACAAAAATCAGGTGAGAGGACAAAGAAAATGAGTCCTACACAACCGACTAATAATCAAGATAAATGCCAAAGTCTACACAACATTATTGTGTACCGTGCAGTGTTTGTTAGATTTCCTAAATGCTGTGAGAATTTCCCTCAGTGCTGCTGTTTCGATTGAGTCAGACTTCTGAAATACTCACAGTTATCTTATTATCTATGCTTTCTTTTAAGGTGTTGAAGAAAAAAAGTGCAAAAATGCTTATGATTTTTTCACTGAGGTATAAAATAAATAAATATAAGGATAAAACCAATTTTGAGGGGTTTAGCCATTTCCTCCCTGTTAGCAAGATCCTATGCTATGGCTAGGAAGTGTTTTGAAGGAGTAATTAATAATTCATTTATTTTTTACACAAATATTTCTCCAACACTTTCCTATTCTTGTTAGCTTTTGGAAAACAAACTCAGTTTGAACTTGAGGGGAGAGAAGTTGGAAATATTTTAAACAAATTAGCTTCTCCTAGGACCTTAACTACCATGCTCTCTCAGAATTTTAAATCAAATCTGTTTGAATAAAGCATATGAGGTCCTTCTTTTAAAATGGAGCAAAAAAACCCCCAACCTCTGAAGCAGACCAAAGAAAAAGAAGACAATAGTGCTTGGAAAGCAACCTCTTGGCAAAGAGGAACAAGAGCAGTGGAATAATTTAATTGCTCATCAGCTAATTATACGGTATTATAATGTTAATGTGTCTTCATCATGACAATGTAATAGGTATAGATTGAAGCATATGAAAAAGAAAGTGTTGATGCAGTAATTATAACTAAGAGCAGAGCTGTTAGAGTAATTATAGCGCTTCATCAGGTAATTAACGTATTGTTCAACTTGAGATGGAGAACAAAGAGTGAAGAAGTTAAATATTGAAGGACATGCCTTCCCTGCTCCCCAGCTCCCTGCACTTGCCGCAGGAGGTGATACTCCGTATTGATACTGTTATTTTCTTATTTCCTTGGACATCGTTTGTTGGGTGGGGGGAGCTGTCGGGGTGCTTGCAGCCAAACAGGCCGACAGCCTGAGAATAGTTATTTTAAGCTGTTTATGCTGAAGACCCTCTGGACCCTCCTTGCTGCAGAGGCAGTCAAGGTGCAGATGGGTGTCTGGCACTAAAGGGCAGCAGATGCTGCTGCAAATTGACCTGTGGTCAAAGACACTTACTCAGCACAGGCAGAACTGATGCACAGGAGAAGTCCTGGAGCAAAATGACCACCTGAAATTGAGATGGGTTTCTCCTGTCTGCCCAAATGACTGTGGGGTGCCGAGGGCATCCCTGCCATGGCACAAACAGTGCTCTGAGCTTGTGCTGCTCCTGTGCCCACCCCTCGCTCCTGCTGCCCCAAATCCCTGCAGGAAAGCAGCACTGGCCTGGCTCTCACAGCTCCCAGGCTGGGGGTTCTATTTATTTGGATCAAATCCAACGTGTCCAGCAGTCAGGTCTCCCATGGGGAAGGTGCTGGGCTGCCCCTGGCACATCCCTACCCACAGCCGATGGCGTCACTGAGGGGAACCACTTAAGAGCTAATCAGGGGTTTCATATTGATCAGTGTTCCAAAGACAGATGTGAGATCTATCCCGCCTGTGCAATTTGATTTAGGCTGTAGGAAAAAACTGCTCAGGATCAAGGAACAGTGCTTGAGAGGGGGTGATATATCTGGGTTTGATTTTTCATTTGCTGGTGAAGCGGACCAAGGGTTGTTTTCAGCTTTATACAAAACTAATAAGGAAGCCCTTGTGTCTTAGGCAGCAAGTACTTGTAACATAAACATTACTTATAAATATCCAGCTTTGTGTCTGAAGCTCCCCACGAAAAAACCCCGGGAGTTTCTCTCTGTCTCCCTCATCCCACAGGAGTGCTTTAAGTCACTAGACCAGTGCTGTAAACATGTGGATGCACTTAACCATGAACATGTACTTCCATATGTGTCTATGCTGGCCTGTAAGATCTTATTCCCATCTTGGTGTGCGGATTTTGTCAAAATCAGTAATTTTTGTCAGGGTATTTCCCAGTCAAGTCTACACCTAAAGCATGGCACTAGCACAGGGTGGGTTTGTTCCCTGTCCTTGGTCCATCATCTCAGCACTGCTGCCTTTTGCCAGCCTGCAATCTGCATGCCTCCCTGGAGAGCTAATGATACTGGTGGCAGCATTTTTTAATTTTTGGCTGAACTTCCCTCCTTCACCTCAGTACAGTTTTCTATTGAAAATCAAACCACCTTGCAACTGTTTGTCATCGCCAACAGCATAATTTGTGATGAAATTAGGGCAACAGTGGGACTGGTTTGGTGAGTTCATTTAGTGACGTGCTGATTTGCAGGTCAGTTTGATGCCTTGCTACAGTTTATTTAAGTGTTGTATCCCTTTGCAGGCTCTCCAGGTGCAATGTGTAGTCCTATATGCAGCTTAAGTGCTCAGAGTATTCACTCAGTTAGAATCAAATTGAAAGTTAAAATGTTATTTTAAGGTAAATCATGCTATGCAGCAGGAAGGAGGATGTTGTTCTTCTGCTGAAAGGTGTGGAAACAGATACTGTATGGTAACAGAAGGGTGGAATCAGTGTAAGAAAATGGGATTTGGATGAGGTGAGCTGCAAGGAGCTTGACTGCAAATGTGGCCAGTGCAGAGCCCTCGGGATCATGAGCTGAAATCACTGAAGTGCAGTAAAAGAGAGCTGAAAGGAAATTATATTGCTGGTAGGGAAGGAAGAAACCCAAAAGAGCAAAAAGGAGTATGATGGCTTAAAGGACAGAGTTAGATAAGGGTGAGCTGAGCTCTAGGTTAAAGAAGATGTCCAGGTATCAGAGAGCAGAAGCTTTGGAGCAACCATATAATCATCAAGGAGAGTGGAATTTCAGGGTGGAGGTTGTTAAATTTATAAGGGGGATTACATGCTGTAATGCCAGCAAGAGCACCTCCCTCCCCCTTGATCCTGAGCAGCATAAATACATCCTGCAGACGGTGGCTGAGGGTTTTGGAGTGGGTTAAGAAAGAGGAGCTGGAGCTCTTGTGGCTCCAGTGACCATGCCCTGGAATATGTGGGTGCGTTAAGCTGACTCTGCCTAAGGACTGAAGTAAATAAATGTGATTAAAATCTCTTATATCCTCATTGGGAATGCCACAGTTTAGGACCTTGATTCATTATTATTTAAGAACACAGCGTTACTAAGGTCATGTATTAGCAGTACGCTGTGTTTCAGTGAATATGTGCTAACCCAGCCTGAGCGTTTCAGTCTGCCTGAGTACAGCTTCAGTTACTCTTCAAAATGAATGAAAAACAGACACCTATGTATTTTGAACATCTCTGGAAAAAAATAGCTTTAAAATACCATTATAATGACATACCCCATATGCAACCAATTGTAGGCAAAATGGAATAAAGCTATGGGATCAAAAAAGTGCATTTTAATACACTTTAATATTTTTCTAGATTCAATTTGCCATGTTCTGCAGAAAAAAACCTTTTATCGAGCAGAGTGATATATTGAGTTTGGTTGGCCCTTTGCTGTTAGAAGCTGGGGAAGTTTGTTCCCTGGTAAAAAGCACATTTCTCTGTCTTGAAAAGATTTAATTGTATTTCCATGAGCGCCTCTGTCACAGAGATGTGCTCTCTTAACAAGTCTGTCTGTTTAGGCTTCAGTGTGTAATATCAATAGCACTCTGGAAAAGTTCCTTTCAGTGAAACAAGAGAGCTTAGTCTGAGTGTGTGGTAATGATGGATGGACGTAGAGTATCTGCTGCTGGATTGCAGCTCACACTGTGCAAATAGCTCAGGACTGTGTTTCCAGCTCGGGGGAATCTGATCAAAATGGAGCCCCTCAAGAACTGGCACTGCTCATCTCAGCTTGAGGATCTGCTCTTAGCCTGGGGGTCTCAAAATCCTAACGGGGGGAAGCTGCCATGGCACAGCCAGTATGAGTGATCCTGTTAATCCACCCGCAGTGGTTCCTCAGGCTTGAGGGGATTCTTTCTGGAGGGTTGAACTTGTTTGGTTTTGAAATACTCATCATTCAACTTTTTTACCTCTGCATTTCTGGTTTTGGGCCAAACCTAGCAATTGAAATGTGGGAATGCAAATAGGAGGGGTGGTTGCGGGAAACAGCAGGAGCAGCAGAGGAAAGGTGGTTCTCCATGGGAAGTCAAAGGTGTGCCACGCAGGCACTAACTCCTTCCCCCGCAGGCAAAGCTCCTTCTTGGCCCTGATCACAGGCATAGCTCAGTGGCCCAGACCTGGGTGTTGTATTTACACTTTTAAAAGATTTGCTTTTATACCTGCAGATACTCTGGTCGTCTCTTCAGCTTTGGCATCCTCACTGGAATTCTTTCCTAAATGCATGAATTCAAAGGTACCTTAGACTGGCAAGAGCCACAGCTACCCGGGCATTGGAATTAATTTTTTAGATAAATTTACCAGGCTTAATTTGGTGGCTTTTGCATCGTCATTGTTGGTTATATGTTTGAAGGGGGGCTGAACAGAATTCTGCAATCCATCTCTTCTCCACCACCTAGTCTTGGAAATATTTTTATCATTTCTCCTCTTTGTTACAGTGGTCACCCTTTTATTGTGGTTTTCTTTATTTTGGCTTTGTCCTGGCTGGTGGCAACCACCATGTCCCACGTGGTTCTGGACTGCCTACAAATGGAGTGTGTTGCAGCATCCCTCTGGTATTCACTTGCCCTTTAACCCTCATAATATTTTGCATTCTGTTCTAATGCACTTATATCTGGGGTGATGGCCAGGGCTGCCCTGTTCAGAAGTACTTGATTTACATTTGCAAAAGGGAATCAAGCCCCAAGTCAGATACAGTGACAGATGGGAAGTCCCGCCTGTCTCCTTTCGGGGTAACCTCACAGCCTGCTCCTTGCCCCTTTGGAAAATGTCATCCAGCATCACCGTGGCCTAATACTCATGTCCTCCTCCCCGGCACCATCCACCTTTTTAATTTCTCTTCTTTTCTTGCAAGTCATCGATTCAGATTTCCTGGGAGAGGAAAGGAGAGTTATTGACTGTCTTCTCATGAGCTGTCATGTAGCAGTAAATAGAGGCAAAAGACAAATGCAGCCATATCCAGGGAAAGAAAAATCATAATTAATATCTCACTAGAATAAAGTGTCTTTGTAAGGGCAAGAGGGGAAATAAAAGGAGAAAGAGATATTAGCTTGACATATATCAATCTTTTAGCTAGATATATATTCACTGCAGTTGTGACTAGCATATGATTGGCTAATAAGGGAACATAGAGAGAGCATAGAAATGAAGCCTTTGAATGAACTCTTAAAGAGTTTCCATCAATTGACAGAGATGAAGATAAATCTTGGATGTCAAAATCGTGGGAGTCATGGAGTTGCATTTCCTTGTGGTGGGGATGCTGTGAATACTTGAAAACTGAGTGTTTAACTAAGTGGTATTAAAAATGTTATAAATGCAGTGTATTAAGTGTATATATGTATCACAATGCAGTGGGTAGCTCTGGTCCTCTTGGGAAGGGTTGCTCTTTGCAAAAAAGGGTTGGCATTTATATCAATAACAAGAGGAACTCCATGTGTGGTGGGCTGTGCTGAAGAAGAGATCTCAGGCTTCAGCACGTGAGTTAAAGGTGAGAAGGTACAGGATACATTCAAAAGCTGAGACATCTGCCCCTAATTTATGTAATCATTTGAAAGTGTAGGCCTGAGGCCAAGAGCAGATAAATTGCTCAGGCACTACCCAGTAAGTTACAGCTGATGTGTGACTACTGGTAATTGTGGGGTCTTTTACAAGATCCATGTCTTGCACAAATACAATTACTGTATTTTACAGCAGTCAGTGCAAATCACACATTTCCATATTGCATACCAACGTGGTATCTGATTAGCACCAAATTCAATTTGTGTTAATAAGCCTAAGGCAAAATTAGCTTGATACAGTGTCATTTAGCAGTATTTAGACATGAAAAACAAGTTGTTTCGTTTTGCTTTGCGTAGGTGTTCTGTAGTACAGCAAACAAGGGGATCCAGAGTGTTAGCCTGAAAGATTTTTCTCTCTAGGAAAGATGGTGTGTGTTACCAGGGAGGCTGGAGGTGTGAATGTTGACAATACAGAGGGTGTGACAGTCACAAACTTAGACCTCTGAGTTCACAGGAAAGAGTTCAGGTCAAAATAATATGAGAGTATCAATCGAGTTTTTCTTAGGAGTCCAAGAAGCCCATGATACAATTCAATCATACGTTTCTAAATGCCAACAGTAGTTGCCTTTGGTGGTGTGTGGGCTTAGGTACTTAAAGCCTAACATGATTTAGGAAATATTATCAAAGTGTAGCCCACAACACAAAGTTGCTACAAGGGTCACTTTCCTGCTCCCGAGCCCTGCAAAATGCTGTCTTTAGTTGTACCTGAAAAATCCAATTGATGTAAGACATGATAGTTTTGTTTTGCCAAATCAGCTGTTCCCAGCAGGATTAGCCATAGCTGGACCTGTGTCCACTAGTACTGTGTGAAATGGCTTTTAAAAGGGTAACATTAATCCTTTTAGTGGCAATTTTCATATGCAATTCCATTAGAAGCACACAAATCCCTTGGCTGTTTGTGAACCCTCAAGGCACTGAAGTGCTCCTGTAAGGTTATTTTTCCTTTTCCCTTTGAGCTGCCCCTCCTGATGCTTCTCAGTTCACTGCTGTACCAAGCCTGATATCCTCCCTAATTCTACTGGGGGGAAAAAAGTATATCACTGGAGCTGAGTCTTTGCTTGGCTTTCAGGAGTCTGAAGAAGTAACTTTATGTTGTGCCTCTCTATTTATGTACGGACTTAATTGAAGATAACACACTGTTACCCCGATATAAACCGTGAAGTGGCCCAAACTATTTTTTTCCTGTGTAATGAGCACATTGCTCGGCTTGTTTTATTAGATATCTGCTGATTTACACTTGCTAAGGATCCATCCTGGACCTCCTTCCAGTCAGATGGGTGTGAAACTGCCTGCAGGACCTTGATTGTCAGTAAAAAGCCAATGTTAGCAATTTTCATCAGGCAGCATGGAAATTAATTAGCCCAATTTTATGGAAATCAGCTCATTATAAATAATTTTAGCTGGCCCATTCACAAAGCACTTTACACATTTGGGGAAAAAAAAAAAGGAAAAAGGAAAAAGCAAAGCTCTGTGAATTGGATACCGAAAAATCTCTTTCTAAAAACAAATGCTCTTCAGCAGCTGTGCCATTGGCAGGGGAGGGGTGGCACCCGCAGATTGAGCCTCTAGACTGTGCTTTTTTCCCACTCAGCGCCTGAAAAAGCAGCAGGGAGGGATTTGTTGGGGGCTGCAGATGTCCTTGCAAAGCCTGAGGTTGCACATTCTGCTCCTGCTACCTTTGGGCTTGGCTGAGGGAGGAGGAGGTGGCAGAGTGGAGATGGACATCTCCCAGCAGTGCTGGTTGGTCCTGTGGCTAAGAAGAAATAAAACAGTTCAGACATAAATACGTAATTACAGGGGTGAGAGTGGGTCCAGGTGCTGGAGAAGCTCTGCCATGCCCTCCCTTTGACTTTTTAGACTGTAAGGTCTCACATTGCAAGGCAGGAGGGGCACCTGAGTTCTGAGTGATCTCATGTGTGTGGGTGTCTGTCACAGCCCCAGAAGGTTCCATGGATCAGCTTGGCCATGTGAAATCTCCAGGCAGTCCAGACCAGACAATCCTGGGGCTGCTGTGTTTTGATCCCCATCTGTTTTAAGGGTTTCTTGGTTCTGAGGAGTGTCTAGCACAACCTCTGCCTCCTGCTTCAGTTCTTACCCAGTTCGGTGCTTTTGCCAAGGGGGGTTTTTAATAAAACCTGTTTCAGACTAGTCATGGAATACACAGGTCATGCAAGGGGACAAACACCTTCACCGCAAGCTTGAGCATTGTCACTTTGCTTGAGGAGTTTTCAAGATTTACTATCTTTAGGGTGTCTAAAAATTTGCCTGGGCGTCATAATTTTCCTCTTGACTTACAGAGCAGGCAGCATGGACTGGTTGTCCTGTTGAAAAACAGTTTTTCTTTCTGAAAGTGTTCTCTCTCAGCCCTAATTTCATTCTTCTCTCAGATCTGTGTGTTTTTTGAACTGCTGTCTTCTCTCCCTTTGACAAACGGCGTTTTTGAAACGCCTGGAAAGAAGCTGCGGAAAAAACTCCTTATTTAGGGAGCAATGTGTCCCGTGTTCCCAGTGAGCCAAATGTGCTCAGGTTCTGCTGTTGTTCAGCCACAGACACAGCCCGTCCTGTAGATACCAGTTACAGGAGTGGATCAGAGCATCGTGTCTTGGGAGACAGATTCCCATTTGCTTTTTGTATCTCTCTGGGCATTTTCCTGGGAATAATTAGCAACCAACTGGAGCAGCAACAGGATTTTCTTTCCTTGCAGCCCCTTCCTAGGGTTTCTGGCATTGCTTGTTTTGCAGGTGGGTGACAGATGGAGGAGCAGAGCACCCCAAAAGGCTCCTTTCTCTACAAAGAGAAGCTCTTTGTGCAGCCTCATGAGCATGTGAGGATGCTTACAAGCGTGTGGCAGCACACAAGAACCAGTCACTTCTATAATTCTCAATTTTCTCAACCCCTCTATTTAAGGAATTATGGCACAAAAGACGTTCATTTTAAAATGTGAGCTTTAAATAAATTGAAGCTGAAGGAATGTTTTGGAGGTGAGAAAAATCTTTCTGGCAAGTGACAACATCAGAATTATTACTCCTTCACAATTTGCTTAAGCAGCCACTATAAACAGCTTCTAATCAGGCTCCCTTGGTGTTTAGAGATATCTGTGGATTGATTTTAATTAGATTGGCACCTCTTTGTTAATTCTATAATGTTTGTTTGCTTATAAGTTAAGAGTATTTGGATGCTGTGAAGCTGTTTAACTTCTTTAGTTAAATTTGAATGAGTGGGCTCTTAGACATGCTGTTTTCTCTGCTAATGGGGTTTTACAAGAAATAAGTGTGGGCTGGTTTTTTTGACACCCCAACTGCAATTTGAAGCACCCTAGGCATCTCCACTGAATTTACCAACATTACCAAATGAAACATGGAAATGGCACAGACATGGGAAAATGTCAGTGGTTGGGTGTCTTACAAGGTAAAATTTTGGTTGTTGTTCCAGAGCAACAGGTTTGTGGTATTAATAAAAATCAAAGGATGGCAAACATATTTACGGGGTGTTTCAGAGTCACTGATGCCCAGCCCTGAGTTTTATCTGGGGCACCCCAGTTCAGCTTTCTGTGAGCACCTGCCTGCTGCTGGAGCTGCCTCCGTTGGGCTGGAGACCCGAGCCAACATTTTTCTAGACTGAGGAAGAGTTTAGACCTGTGTCAGCAGTGAGGATGCTGAACCCACATGAACCGAATTGAGGCTGGAAGTTGGGTTGTGCATTCCCTTCTTTCGTTCTTTGGTGTGAAATTGCTTCACTGGAATAATAGCTGATTATCTCTAATCTGCACCTTTTCTGTTATGTTTTTTGTTGATTTACCTTGATTTGAGTTTGTTTTTTGTAGTTATTATGGACTTTAGCCTCCTTCCCACAGGTTGTCAGAGCGCTTCCTATGCTGAAGGAATAGCAGGAATAGTTTCTGTCTGATTATCCAAGGGTGCCCCTGATGTGATCCTGATGAAAAGTATGTAGGGGGCTTGTAAATTGAAAAATGAACTTTGAAACACACCCTCCCTCCTGCCCAAAAATGGAGAGTGTTCTCCATAAAAAGAACATTCAGCAGTGCAATATCATTTGTGCTGTACTGCCTTTATAAATTTGGGCTCGGAAAATGTGACAGGGCATGTTTTATCACTGATGTTATCAGGTCTGCATAATTGTTTCTGCAGCATCCTGCTGCAGCCAGGCTGAATTTGTTTAAGCCCACCAAAAGAAAATACCTTCAGAGTAAAAGCTGGGCCACAGAGAAAGTGGCTATGGGTTTGCAGCATAGCAGTCACGGTGACTGTGAGAACACAGAATTATCACATAGAGGAACCCTAATTCCCCTGGGCCCTGAGCAGGGCCCACCCAAGGTGTGGCACAGGAGAGGGGCAAGAAGGGGCTCCCGGAGTGGAGCAGGACAGTCTGTCACAACACCCAAGGGTCTGTCTTACCTCAGGGCTGATGCACAGTAAAGTTTCCAAAAAGAAAAAGGCTGAGATTTGCATTGGAAATGTTGCTCAGGATAAGTTTCCAAAGGACAAGGGAGGGCTGCGTTTAGAAATCCCCCAAACACCGTAAAAGTCTAGTTAGGATTAGGCACTGGGGATGGGCATCTGCCACACTGGGGATGGTGGGCTCCATCCCAACCAACACTGCACAACAACCCTCTGCCTCTGTCTGGTGTTTATTTGCAGCACAAGGTACTGAGAGAACACATATGCTGGAACCAAGCCCAGCATCGTGGAGTTATCCATGTTTTACTTCCAGCACCTTTGTGCAGGTATTTTGAATCCTTGGGTTTCAGTCCTTCATCTGGCATTTCTGCCTTTCATCCTAGATCATCTCATCCCTTCGTGATCTCAAATCTGATGACAAAAACAGCCCAAACTTTCTCTTGCTGCAACAAGTATTTAATTCAAAGGCTATTTGAAGATCAAGAGAAGAAATTTCACTTTTTGCTGAACTCATCGGTCCAAGCAGCCAAACAAGGCTCAGTATTTTCTTTTAAAAAGATTGATTATAACAAGCAAGATGATTCTTCTTGGATGTGATAATTTTGATTCTTAAATTTGAAAAAAGGTACAAAATCATATCTTGGGTCTAAAAATGTTTGTACAATATTTGCATGATGACACAGTCCAAAAAGCCTCACCTGAGTATCATTACAGCAAAAAATATTTCAGAAGAGGGAGTTCTGCTTTGTGGTGTTTCAGCCCAAACAGTCCAGGGAGTTGGAGAAACTGTGAGGATGATGAAGCACTGACCCAGAGAAGCTGTGTCTGCCCCATCCTTGGAAGTGTCCAAGGCCAGACTGGATGGGGCTTGGAGCAACCTGGGATAGTGGAAGGTGTCCCTGTCCATGGCAGGATCTGGAAGTAGATGATATTAAAAGTCCCCTCCAACCCAAGCCATTCTGTGATGACTCTGTGATTTAGGGTTAGGATGGACAGGTACATCCCCACTGAGGTACATTGGTGGGTGCCTGGCTTAAAACCTCATAATTTTAGCCAACAGAGTGGTGTTTGTTATGGTTTCTCTATGACGTGACAAGCAGCAGCCAAGCCTCCTGTCCTAGGCAGGCTACTTTTCCAGGTGCCTTTGCCTCCACTTTCTTCTTTCCAGTGGCAGATTTGATTGCACTTCACTCTGCAACCTTTGCACTGAGCCACCAGCTTGGTATTAGCATAAAAATCCAGCGCTCTGCTCTCCCGTGGAAGCATTTGCATTTGATACCCACCAGCTTTAATATTCGCAGACATACCCCTCTGGAGAAGGAGAGCCCACAGCCAGGATCCAAGCCACGTATCTTGTGTTTCGTGTGGGCTGAGCTCTCAAACATGTTGATGTTAACCGTTAACTTTTAATTAGACACACAAAATCCTGCAGAAAGGAGCTCTCAGTGCCTTGCTCCTGTGAACTTCAGCTTCGACTTTAGTGATGATTTCCAAACCCCTCTCTCTGTGAAATCCCTGTAGCAGTTTTGCCATGTGCTTCTATATCCGAGCAGGAGGTGAGCCTCTTGCCTTGACATGAGCATCCTGACTTGCAGGCTAAACTGATTATTCAGTAGAAAATGAGGAAAAGAGGAGTCGGTCTCACCGCAGCTGTATCAAGTGATATACCCGGGTGTGGGACATATATACTCCCTCCTACACGAGGAGATTACCTTAAAGACAGTTGTAATAGTCTGACTTAAACCTCTAAATGCAATTAAATCCTGAGTTAAGCCCGAAGAATTTGACCTGACATTCTGCCTTTGACTCATCCGTTTTTGTGTTTCGGTATTGCAGCGAATGCGCTGTAATGGATCACACACTCCAAAGAGTGTGCTGAAAGAGCCAGGGTAAATTAGGGACAGCACATCAGGCTGGATTTTCAGAGTCAACCATCAATTTCCTTTTTGTAATGTGCACTAACGTCTGACAGCTGAATATGTATTTAATGAGATTTTGAAAACATAGACTTTTGATCTATTAGAACAACATGCCTTGTGAGAAGGTGCCTGTGCTGCTGCATAGCTGAATGCTTTAGGAAAATTAACTCACTTAAAAGCTAAATAAGGCTGAAAACCAGCTTGTTAGAGGGGAGATGCCATCCACTCTGTCCCAAAACATTGCCTCAGCTGAGGGGGAGCCTCAGCCTTTTTTAAAGGCTCAGGAATGTTGAATTAACCTCACTCTTCCCATTATTTTTCACTTTATTATGCCATGTAACCTATTAGCTTTTCCATCCAGATGACCCTCTGCCTCCCACCTCTTTGGCACGAGAGCTCTCGATGAAAGCCCAGAAAACTTCAATCTGACCTTAATTTCGACTCCCTTGAACACTCACCACTGCCAGATCAATTCCCTCAGCACAGATCTGTGAACATGTTCTCTCCAGCTGATGGTGCTTTGCAGCTTCATACCTGAGCTCTCTGTTTGCTGTTCACAAGAGATTGCTGCATTTCATGGTTTTCTCATGGCTTGGGAGTTCGGCCACCAGTTGCCCAAGGGAGGGACTTGCCCTTTGGGTCAGTGTTGCTCCCAGCCTCTACTGCAGTGCAGGTAATAAGGAGCATCCAGGAGAAATACAGCACACAGCAAGAGGCTGAAGTGGATGGTTGTTTGGCTCATCTGCCCCTGTCAAAAAGATCAGATATAGTAAAAAGTATCAGGAGTACCAAAAATCTGTCAAAGATTGCTTGTGAAGAGCTTCTGCTGCAGAAGAGGCTGGGGTGATTTAGGTAAGCATCTAAAACACCGAAATTTCTCTGAATTTTGAGCCTTGCTGCAGCTTTCGTGTTATTCCTGTGAATCAGCCTACGTCAGGTTTCAGTAGAGTAAACTCATCCCTGGTATGAGAGCAGTAGTTTAGGACTGGTTCTTTAAAGCTACCATTAGCCCTGGAGATTTGCAATTATTTCCAAAATCTGGAAGGATCCTAATTATTAGCATCCTCCTGTGTGGAAAAGCATGATAAAGTTGGCCATAGAGCAGTGCCTGGGCTATCAGTTTCCATAAATATTTAGAGGTGCTGGAATAAAGGAGAGTGGGGAGCGAGGTGATGTGCTCTTACTCTATCCCATTTCATGGTTATGATAAGGGCTGGTGTGGCACTTTTACCAGGGGAAATGGGGCAGTGTTGGAGCCATCTGGAGGGATTTCTCTATTAATTTCCATTGTGCCTTTAGATATCTTTTCCTTTTCTGTGCTTCTGCCTGTGACTGAGCCAGTTGAATTTCATTTACCTTCAGTGACAGGCTGGTACCTAAACAGGCACCTGCATCCAGCCTGTTGCAAGTTGTTTTTTTAAACTGCACCAACAAATGTTTTTTTTTGGGAAAACAATCGATAGAAGCAATGACGAGCTTCGAGCTGCCCAAAGTGTGAGGCAGTAATTGCAAGTGAATGGTAAATCGTGTTGCCCTTCACCTGAAACACTGCCAGCTTAAATAACTCCTGGTGTTTTTCCTCTCTGACTGTGGATCTTTATTCCTTCTGCTGAGGCTGGGAGGGAGATCTGAGCTGAAAAGTTGGGGAGGGCTGTGAGCAGCCACTTGCCAAGGGACCATCACTACAAGTGGGACAAGTGGGATTTCTCTCGCTTTATAAAATGTTCCTTTGTCAGGCTTATGTCTTGCAAAACAGTATAAAACAAGAGCCTAGTAATTGCAGACAAGGTGCAATTTAAAATCTTGTGTTTTCCAAAGGCAGAGAGCTGGGCAGCATAGAAAACAGTCAGAAAAAACACTGTAGAGGTGTCATGTAATGAGATAATCATCTTTTTCTTTCAAGCACTTCTGTCTTGCCTTGGTGGGCAAAAAATATTTACTAAGAGCAATACATTTTATATTTTTCTTAGATCCTGCGAGAGAATAGCAAGAAGTCACAAAAGAGGGGTCAGCTAAAGGCTCAGGGCAGCAGATCAAGCAAGTGCAAGTTCTCTGTTTGGAGAGGATGCACTTGGATGCAGAGCAGTTGGGAAAAGATATCAGAGGGTTTCATAGTGCAGGCAGCACTTTCCAATTATTTTTTTCTTTTTGTATTTGATGCAAGATGTTTTCCATGGTCCTCAGCTAAAGAGTAGGGAGCAGATTTCCAATTTTTCCCAGCTACAGGTCTCCCAGAGGTAGCTGGAGGGGTAGAAGGCAGCACCATCAACTGCAGCATAGCTCAGCATCTCCAGAATAGCTCAGTTACGTGCTTCAAAGCTGATCAAGTGATCTTGGCTTGGGTGAGCAAGATTAAAATAAGGAATACCCACCTGGGTGATTTTTTTCCTCTCCATATGTTTTCAATGCAACTTTTTTTTTTTTTCCTTTAACAAAGCAGATGCTTCTAAAACTGCCTAGGTTCAAATTTTGGGTTTGTTAAGGAAATACTGCACTTTTCCTTTGAAGGTCTTTCCCTTTCATAATTTTGTGTGTTGTTTCTAACACTGCCATGTCTTGGCCAGCCGTGTTTCTGGCAGTGTCCCTTTTTCTCTGGCTGGATATTGCTCTTATCCTTTTTAAACCTTTTTCACATGGTGGTGTGAGGGAATTTCCACAATTCCTTACGAAATTGCTGTGTTAGAACTTGTAATTTTGACCAGCAAGAGGAAGGGATCCCAGCCATTCCCTTGGCACAAAGTCACACCACCTGAACTCAAGCCTGCCTTCCTACCCATAAAGAAATGTCTGTTCAAGGATTTAATATACTTTAACTTAATTTTATAGACTCTGTGACTCGATTTTCACCTTCCTCACTTTCTTGCATGCAAGCCTTGTGTAGGTAGGAAAAGGTTTGTTTATAAATGCTGACAGTATATCTCTGTATCAGATCCACAGAGAAGCCTCTGTTACAGGGTGTAGCAATGGGTTGGAAATATATCTGCTGGAGATAGGGGCACTGAACGGGTCTTCGGTCTTTTTTTGAAGTCTCTGTCCCTATAGGTGAGACAAAATCTCTGAAGTATAAAACAGTATAGGACAGATTGGAATTTGTGCCAACTGCAGTGATCAGAGGAGGGATTTCAGGGAAATCCGTTTGTATCTGCAAAGTCCAAGTCCCCCTTTGAAAAAAAAATCCAACAAAACCTTGAAAACTTTACTGCTTAAACCTCCACAGATTTTAAAGCAAATAAATATAAATAAAACCCCTCCTAGATTTATCTAGTGGGGTTTTTTTCATCTTTTTAAAGTGTCCTGGCCCAAAGTCCATGATTTCTAAGGCAGGCAAAATTTTCTTGGATCATAATAAAAATAGTTATTCAAAAACCCTCTTTAGCTATGAAAAAAGTGTAATTAATGGGATTCTTTTTAAATAGTTCAGAGTTCTCTAATCCTTGCCTCAATATTTGTATCAAATCTGTTGATGATTTTTTGCAGAGGCTTCTGTGATGTCTGCTTCTGCCACCACCTCTTGAGCCAATCCTACAGTATTTTGGGAAGGATTTCCATGTCACTGACACTTTCCCTTTGCGTGGGCAAGTAGTTGAACTGGCTTTGTGTTTGACTTAAAAGGACCCCAAAATGTGTTGCAGTTTCATGTACTCTGTAGGACTCGGTTCAACCTCTTTGCCTGTGGAAGCACAAGAGCTGCTTTTTTTGTGTTTGTATTCCGAGCAAACAGTGAGCAAGCCTTCAAGAGGCCCATGGGGAGATTTTAGCCACAGCAGAACCCTTCCAGAGCTGGATAAATGGCAGGCAAGGGAAGGCCAGGCCTTTCTAATCAGAGTTCAAGCCAAATTCCTCCAGCGGATCCTGCAAAGTGAGATTATTTACCCTCACATCGGTATTCTGGCAGTTGAAAGTGATCCAGCAAGGTGAAAAGAAAACATTGGGGTGTTTTAGTCAAGGTTTGGACATGGGCACCACAAAGGGCTTTCAGGTCAGTCCCTCCAGAGGTAAATGGGATGAGAGACTTCGCCCTTGTTTCACTTGTGTGAAAAGGCCTTGAGACCTAGAGAGTGTATGACTTCAGGCTAGAGATAAAGCTGCCAATGTTCATTGTTATACTCTTGTAATACGTTAACAAGGCCGTAGACAAAATAAAATGCAAATACCCGTGTTTGTTTTGCAAACTAGTGAAGAGTTTAGGAGGCTGTGAGAAGTGGCAATGAATCATGCAAAAGTGTTTGTGGTCAGAATCAAATCTGATCCTTTCCAAAGAAAAGGGCTTCTACACCTTACGGCAAGACTCAGGGGAAAGAGCTTTGGTCTGGTGTCAGCAGTGCTTATGCTGATCCAGGTGGGTCTATGTCAGGACTTGGTGTATGTAATCATAACACAAATGAACCCAGCTCTGGCTTTTGGGTTATTTTTTGACTGGACCTAATTTTTGGCACTTGAAGGGGATTTAGCCCTGAAGTGAGTGGTGTTGTTCAGGAAAGCATGCTCTTTCCCTAAAACTGTAAGAGGGGAGTTGGCATTGGCTGCTTCTGATGTGACCTGCAGCAAAGCTTCAAAAGGTGTGTCCTTCCCCTGCTGGGGAAGTAATTTGCCTCCTGGTTTGGTGTTCTTTTCCAACTGCCTCTCTTGCTGCGCCGAGATAACCTTCAAGTAGCTTGAGTTTGAGGCATGGAGAAGAGATAACACTTAGCATGGATGATGCTCTCAAATCACTCCAAAGAGATTTGGGCTTGGGGAGCCTTTGAATGTTTCTTAAAAGAGTATGACAAGCTGAAGTTGCTCCGGTAGGATTACATGGCTTGAGGGAAGACCATATATATCAAAAGCTTCATAGCACTGGCTTAGTTATTGTGTATTCTGTTCAAAGCTTTTTCTGATCAAATTTGGCTTTGAATCCATGCCAGCCTCATAAATCTTGGTGGTGGTGGTTCTCCCCTGCCCCAAAAGTTAAAAATAAAAAATACAAAGACTTTCAAACTGCGTTGTAATGACATGAATAAACAGTCTTTGTGTACTTAATATAAAAAGTTAAGAGCTTTCTTTTCCCATAGATCAAAAAATAGCCAAAAAGGAAATTCATTGAGCAAATTTAGTGCTGCTAAATATTTCAAATTTCCCGTTTGTGCTGGTGACCCTTGTGGTGCCTGAAGGAAATTTTAGTGTTGAGAGACACTTTGAAGCCTTGAAGAAATACTGTGGACTTAAGCAGTAGTCTCTAGTGGATTAAATTGGTAGGACTTCATTCCTACTTGGAGATGGGCCCTATCACAGAGATTTTTGGGAATGTACAATATGGAGTCATAATAGGCATTTTTAATACTATTCAAAATAAACGTTTTAGTTCTGAGAAGATGTAATACTTTTTTATATTCACATGCTTATTTTCCTAGAGATCACATTCTCTAAAGCAAGAAACCTTGATGCTTAAACCTTCCTGCTTAAAGTTACTGTCCTTTGTGAGGCTTCTTGGAATGCTGCACAAAATCCCTCCTCTGGACCAGGGATGCAGCAGATTGTGTAGATTGCCAGGAACTTGTCCAACACCTTTGACTTTTGAACACCGTAATTGCATGTTATTATCTCTTCTGAATGTATTTGTCACTGTGTTGCTGTTTCCCATCACTGATCGTGCCTGGAGTCTATCTCATAGATGCATCAACCCTTCATTCCCGCCTGTAGTCTGTGTCTGACCATCCAGCAGAGCTTTCTGACATCTCTTTAACTCAAGAGCACGTGGGTAAATGTCTTTGGCTTGCAGGACTCAAGTACATGCTTCACTGTGCTAAATAAAGATGAACTCTTAAGTACTTACTTGTTTAAAGTGATCGTTTTCTAATGGCGTGAGGTTTCTTTTCCTAATGTGGTTAACAAATTGCTGATGGCCAGTTTCATATTCTTCACACACTTCTAATATTTGCAAGAATTTGCCATCTACTGTACTTTGGAAAGAAGCTGTGAGTTGCCACTGAACTATTCTGAGGGATATTTTTGCAAATAAGTTGTGTTCAATCACAGCAGTCTTTGTTACCATCTACATACATCATCCTTAATAATTTCTGTTCTCTTACCGGGTGACTTGAGCTAATTTTTAAAATGGTTTTCATGAGTTACTGAAGACAAATCATGTTTATCTTATGAATCATCGAATGGAGTTTTTGTGCTAAAACTCATGTAACTATTAAATATGCAAATAGTTCTTTTGACATAATTCAAATTCTCCTAAAACTTGACTCGATAAATGAAGATGAATCAAACTTACAGTTATGATTCACAAAATTGCTTGTGAACCTCACAATATGTATTTAAACTGTGCCCACTCTTAGGAATAGAAATCACAGAGCCAAGTTGCAAACTGGTTTCTAGGGAGCTGTGACCAGCTTCTGCTGTTCTTCGCCTTTCCTGCAGCTCCTGGCTTGGATTCCTGTCTCGGAAATCTGACATTACTCATCAGTTTACCAGAATTTCTGTCTATACCTTCGCTGGGAACTCTGTCCTCATGTGGCTTTTATGTAGCTGTGCTTTGCATTGTGGCTGTGGACATTTTCTGCCACGTAAATATGCTGATTTATTGGTGTGGGTGTGTAAAAGACTGGTTCTTTGAGGCATCTGGAATGGGCAGAGTCACCACTAGCAGTGCGCCCACTGGATGGGTGATCTTGAGCCTCAAATATGAAATTGAATAGCTTTTCAAATTGCTCCAGTCCTTAACATTTCAGTGACATTCTAGAGCCTGTAAATGTACATTCAAATACCTTGAATCATCTAGTGCATTACAGGCCCTGTGTTGTTATTTACGAACTTGTTATTTGTCCCCAAAAAGTGCTGTCGCAATTAGGTCATATAAACTTTTTCTGTAAATCAGTCTATTAAGCTCAATATTGAAGGGTGACATAAATAAATGCCCAGCATTCACTTGTGGCTGCCTGGTAATATTGAACATAAATCTTAGCGTTCAAAGGATGAATAAATTATAGACATGTTAATTTTATGTTGTTTCCAGCTTGCTGGTAGCGATCTCGTCATACTGCACAGCTGTTCGGCCTTTGTCTTGTTTCACCAATAGTGACATCCAGTGCCTTGGCTCGTTATCTTCCTTTCAGCCTTTCTCCCTCCAGCCCTGTCTTGGTTTGAAAGACAGGTGTCTGCCGAGGAAGGTTCCCTGCTGAGGGAACCTCCCTTGGAATGGAAAATGTGATCCCCTTCCCTCCACATTATTAAAACTTTGAAATTAAGGGGCTTCCAGGCAAAGATGTGGGGAAAGGAATAACAGTTCTTTACTAGTATGTATGTGTATAACAAGGCAAACAAACAAACAAGACCGGCAGCAACAACAAACAAAGGCACAAACCCAGCGCCAGCCTCTCTCGGCTCAGGCCCCTTCCCCTCGGTGCAGCTCTGGTCACAGCCGGCAGGGGGCGCTGCTGGCTCCCGGCCGGGCAGGGCGGGGGCGATGGTTCCTCCGCGCCTGCAGGGGGCGCTGTGCCGCGAGCTCGGGCACGGGCGATAATGGCGGCGTGGCTGAGGCGGGCGCTCGGGGGGGAGCTGGTCGCGATTGCCGGGCTAGCGTGCAGACGTGGCGCACGGTGTACAGAGAGGGGACACCCCTCTCGTTGGCTCCGGACTTCCCCCCAGACTGCCGGGAAACAAAAAAAGAATAAGAAGATTTGCAGTGCAGGGGAATTGCAGCAGACCGGGATCTCGGGGTTCAACGCACAGGAGTGGCTGCGGCAGCGCCTCACGGGCGGAGGGTCCGGTGAGAGCCGACCCCGGTGTTTCGGCGCCACACGCGCTGGTTCTGAGCTCCGAGCGGCCAGGCGGCAGGAAAGCGGGCAAACAGCTCCTTTGACCCCCGAACCTGGAAACAGGACCAAGCAAAACCCAGCCGAGCCTCCGGGGTAGCCCCCTCACCCTTTTCTCGTGGTATCACCTGCAACCCGCCCCCAGCCAGGGCCATTTCAGTGGAATGTTGCGACATCTTCTGTTTCCTAATTGCCCCATTTGTCTCTTAGGCCACGTCCCACCCCTGCATTATCCTTCTTCCAGGTAGCAGATGGAAGAAAAATTCACTGAAAAAACCAAGCCCAGAACAAGCCCTTTTTAGTTATTTCAATCCATTTTGACTAGTCGTGCAAAATTTTGTCTTCCTTATGCACTTGCCTCTTTTGAGATGCACCATTCCTCTGCCAGTGCATGGAGCATCCATGGGGCCCTGGTCTAGGGCTCCCTGGTGATTTCATCAAGAGCTTTTTTGAAGGAGGATGGTGGAGGAAGGCTCAGTAACGGTGATTATGTCTGTATTAGGTACTTACACGTTTCTGGTGAGGAATCTGTTCACTGGGGAGCTGTGCTAAAGGAAGATGACAGAACATCCATGTGATTGTCCCGGTTCCTTTTTTAGTGCCATTTCTGCTTTGTGGAAGGAGTCTAAAATCGGTTCATTTCCCAGAATCTCATTAAAGACTAATTTGGAAAACTGAAAAAGAAAATACCTACTTTGGATCAGTCTACCTACAGTTAAAACAACTGCAGTTGTTGAACTGACCAAAACCTCTCTGTTTCAGGTAGTTCATTGATAGCTTCTGTTTCCATAGGTTCAGCAGTCAGGGTGAAGAGAGAGAGGAGACAAGAAGGGAATTACTGTTCCTCCTGTTCTAATAAGGCCTTGATTATTTTTGCGTGAAGCAGATTTTATTTATCTCCTTGAGCATTTCACAGATTTCCTTTCATAAGGTTAGTAGAGGTACTTTTTCATCTTGTCACAGATCGTTTCTCCCACCCTTCTTGGTGTTGATTTTCACCAGCTGCAGGACTTCACTAGTGAGTCCAAATGGATTTTGTCTTTCAACTCTTTGATCATTCAATCTTGGCAGGGTTATTTTGAGGGTCTGGGTTTTTTTTAATATATTTTAAGTCATCACCAAATGATTTTGGATAATGAGCTATTGAAGAGCAGCAGAAGACTTTCCCCCCCTACTACCAGCAGCAGCATAAAACAAAGCTAAATGCAGCACTGATATTCCTGCCTTTTGGGAAAGTTCTGCTCTTTCGATGTTTGTGGTAACCCTGATACGGGATGACAAGTTAAAGTATCCAGAAATTCGGCAGAATTAAATGCCCACGCAGAAACGTATTGGCACTGACAGAGCGAATTGTGCTGGGAGATGTGACAGCACGAGCTCACCACCGCCTTGTCTGAGCTGCAAGCTCAGCTTCGAAATCAGCAAAGCGATAAATCATAAGTGCCATGAAGCAACACGTTGGCAAGCTGAGGATGAACTAAACTGAACCAGGTTATTCCACTCAGCTCCTCAGAAATATTTCAATCTGAGCTCAACAGAAACATTCTTCTTTCCTTTGGGATTTTCAAAATTACTTCAAAAGAAAAAAAAAAATTAAGAAAAAAGAAAATATTATCAGTTAAATAAACAGATGAAGAGAAAGAGGCACTGCCAGGAAGCTGGGCTTGGGTCAGTGGAGCATTTCTGGCTCAGAGCTTGAAATCCATCTCTGTTGCCTTTCCCTCCTTTAGGAAAGCTGTGACTGTCATTTCTGGGCTGAACAACTGTGAAATGGTTGCTGCAATTTCAGGGTATGAGTTTTTGACATCATTTTCAAAAGAAAATACATAAACTGCAACAGAGCAGGTATAGATTTTATTCATCCTTATTGTTCAGAGGAACATTTCGGTGGAAATCAAAACCGAGCAGAAACAAGTGAGAAATGGTAGGTGACATCGTTATTCATTCCCCCATCAGGACAAGAGGCAGGCACAGTGCCAGGGTTTTCTATGGCCTCCTAGGGGGGCAGTGGGAATATTGAAAATGTCTGAAACTTGTGCAACTAAAGGCAATGGATTTTCTCTGAAACAGCCTGCTTTCATGGTGGCTTAGTTGAAATGTGCCCAAAATTCCAGGTTATGCCTGTCCCAAAACATCAAGCAAATCCTTTGGGCTGTGAATTTCTGTGTAATCGATCAGGGATCACTGACAAAGTCCTCCAAGGCCACTCTTCTGCAAATAACAAGTAGTTTTCAGGAGGAGACAACCTTTTGAAAACATCTGTATGTCCAAGGGAGCTGTTACCAGGTGCTGAATGCTGGGCATAAGCATAAGGAAGGTTTGAAAAGAGCAGTCAAAGATTTACAGAAAGAAAGAAAGAATGAGCTGGTAGGAAAAGCAATTCCCAGAGCAATTATAATTCACCTTTGGGGTGTCCTAAGTTCACGGTGAGGCAAAGACAGCTCTAGATCTTGGCAACAGATAGAAATATGTGTGCGTTGACAATGAAAAAGCAGCAGCTTGAAAACCAATGTCTAGAATATACAAAATTCTATAATAAAAAAGGTTGGTAAGGTAGAACATTTAAAAGGAAGACATTTATTCATAAATCTTTCTCATGTCCCCACCACAGGAGCCAAATTTGGTGTTCAATTTGCTTTGCTTTTATACATCCTGCTTCATCCTACAGGGCCAGGTCCATGACGTGCCTGGGGTCAGGTTTGGTTGCTGTTGTTCAGACTACCTCCTTCAGTGAGTTTCTTGCCTTAGAAGTGTTCATGGTACAATGCAGGGGAGTTCCCAAGGGTGGGTTCTTGTTGGTTTTCAGTAGTCTGGAAGGTTCCTTGGGATGCATGATTTAGGTAGCAGAGGTTATGTGGAGACCTCAGAGCAGCCTTCCAATATCTCAAGGGGTCCTGCAAGGCATCTGGAGAGGGAGTCTTCCTCAGCAACTGCAGTGACAGAACGAGGAGTAATGGGTTCAAACTGAAACAGAGGAAATTTAGGTTAGGTATACAGAAGAAATTCTTCCCTGTGAGAGTGAGTGCAGAGGCCCTGGCACAGGTTGCCCAGAGAAGCTGTGGCTGCCCTGTCCCTGCAAGTGTCCAAGGCCAGGTTGGCTGGGGCTTGGAGCAACCTGGAGTAGTGGAAGGTGTCCCTGCACATGGCAGGGGGTGGAACAAGATGGGCTTTAAGGTCCCTTCCAATTCAAACCATTCTGTGATTATAAAGGCTATAAAATCTGTTCTGCTCCACTTCACATCTACCAGCAGCAAAATCTCTCTCAGATGCTGCCTCAGAAAAAGATTCTCAAGTGGAAGCCTGACAATCGTTGAGCGCCTGCTGCGCCGGGGTCTGTCCCTGTGTTTGACACTATTAAGGATTGCCATGTGCTTCTAAAGCAATTTCCTTGCCCAGCATTCCCAGGCTATCTGTGCCCCGGGGTCACTGCTTCCCAGGGACAGCCATGGGACTGCCAGCTCCCACAAAATGCCTCTGTGGCTGTTCCTTTGGCATCACACAGTGTGCAGCCCCCTCTTGCCTGCCCCCGCACATCCATGCGATGTGCAGCTCCCAGCTTCCAAAGGAGCTGGGCTCTGGAGTTCAGTTGGAAGCCAAAGGTTATTTGAGTTGTAATTATGGAGTTCTCTCTGAAATAAGACATGAGGCCCCAGCTAGTTTTAGGCCTGTAGGAAAAAGTAAGCACTTGACATGAGTTTGCACTGTGTGAGCTCTCTTCAGAGAAACCCTTATGCACTTCACAGGGATGTGTGCTTGATCTGAGGATTTCACTGTGAGAGAGAGGTGTGAGGTGCTGGGAATGGGGAAAAAATTCCTTAATTTTATAAAGTGTGTATGATGCTCCCAGTAGGCAAATTATTATAGCTTAAGACTGTAATTAAATTAAAATGCAATGCCTTAGCATTTCCTGGGCAGCGCCTCCATGAAACACCAAACTGTTTCTTTTAGAGAGAGATTGTGTAACTTGCCTGGTGATCACTGGATAGAGATTCACAAATAGTTTGGGGCGATGAAGGAGTGATTGGAATACCAAACCCTGTTCGCAGAGGCACTGGGATTAAGGGAAGAGATGTGCATCCTCTATGGACAGCCTGAAAAAGGAGCATTGCTGTTTTACCTCTCCTGCCCTAAAGGCATGGCTTCTGACAGGTACAGAATGACAGCTGGAGGAAAAATTACATATGCTAATTACTCCAAAATGAATTAATTGCTATTAATTATTTTATCACAAAATCAATTAATATTGTACTGCAACTCATTTTTAATTAAAGGAGTCGATAAAAATCAGATAAACTCTAGACACAGCAAAATTATGGCAAAACTCCAAAGTTAGTCTCTAATAAGAAATGAAACCTCAAACAGTTCTGCACTGAGATTGAATTAGTTGTTATTTTTATTAAAAAATAAGAGCCCACAGCAAAAACATGAAAGCAGAAGCTTCTTTTTGAGGGAGGAGAACGCTTTTTGTGGTCATGAATGAAGTTGAAAAGGACAGTAGTAGCTATGGGTTTTTCGTAGCTATCTACATATTTCTGAGGTGATTTTCATCATATTTTACAGAAAAAAAAGAAGAATCACTGTGTTCCAATAATTGGGTTATTGTGATTAAAGTGACCCTTGAAAAAGAATAGATCTTGAATACTTCATCACCCCTTGAACAAAAGCACACTTTATCTTCTGCACCACCAGTTAAACAGCCTCTCAGTAGTTTTGGTCCTAGTCTTGGAGTAAAGAGGTTTCTAAGGGTAAGAAAGCAAATGGAAAAAAATCGGTTCTGTGGAAGTATCTTTGCTAGAAATGTGGTTGAAGGGATGGTATGTAATAAATTCCGGGCCAGATCTCATGGTGACATAACTCAGCACTGCTCTGTTGGCATTCCTGGGGTTTGTGCTGTGCCCATCTGAGAGCCACAGCTGAAAGAGGCTTCTGGGAATTCAGGGACACCAGTCATTCACAATTGGATAATGGCAAGAACAAAACCTGGAGAACATCAGAGGCATAATTAATCCGCTGCCTTTGCTTTTGAGTCATTATGTGGGGTATGTGAGTGGGTGGAAGTTTGCATTAGAAAGGAAGATGTTGTACTGCTGTCTAGAAAAGGATGTGGATGTCTGGTGTGTGGCAAAAACATGCAGGTGTTTGGATGCTGGTATCTTATTTTTGGAATGATTTGCTGGCTGGTTAATGATGGCAGCCAGGAGAAATGGATACGGGCTTCCAGAGCGTAGGTAGGTTTTGTGGGGAGGTGCAGAAGTGCTGTAATGTATGTGCCTAATAGAGAAAAAGTTATCTGGCCTAAATTTTTCAAACTCATGAGCAGAATTTAATGTTTGGGGCTTCATTGACTAATGCACAAAGCAATTTGAGTTGTGAAAAACTGCTCTTTGTCAAGAAAAAGCAAGGGGCATTGATGGAAAAGCTAATTTATTTACTCTTTTATGGAGAGAACATGCTTTGCTGAAGTTCAAAACTGACTGTGCAGCTATTGATGAGTATTCCTACGAGTAAAATGGCTAATGAAAGCACTGACACCCTCCCCATGTCTCTCTTTTGAGACTTGAAAGTTGCAGCTTTGCTGCACGGCTGTGAAGGAAGGGCTCACAAGTGTTCGTTGTTGTGGTGTGGTAAAAACTTGCATTTTTCAAGTATTAAATGCTAGAAGTAGCTTGTTTCAGAGCACTGAATGGCTGGAAGGCTGTGGTTATTCCTGGGCCTGGCCCCATCCTTCCCTTGCCCTCAGCAGCCTGCCCTCTTCTAAAGCCCTCTGCACTCCTGCTGCAGCTGTGGCTCTCTCAGAGGATCTGTGATCCACAACTTAGGGGCAGAAGTGCTCATTTTCCCTCCAGTTGAAGGAATAGGGTCACTGCCATCGTTTACCCCGCACCACATCTCATCAGCAGTTCTGACACCATTATCTGTTTATGGCTCCTCATCTGACGGCTGTTTAGGAGCACTTTGGTTCATAATTCCTGATTCTGGAGACTTGTAAAATTTAGCTATGACCAGTTTTAACATCCCCAGGTGGAACTGCCAGGTGAGTCGTGTACTTCATCCGGTTAAAGTCAGGGCCATCTTCCTCTCTAAAGCTGTGTCCGTAACCTGTTTACAACAGGCTGGTTGCCTGAACATGGGAATGCTGTGTGTAGCTGTCAATTTAAGTCAGAGTATGAATCAGGAATTTTGCCAAAGTTCGATTGAGAATATCTGGTTTCACTCTTCTCTGTGCTACAGGTCTGAAATGAGATTTAAAGCTGCAGGTTTTGCACAAAGCCAGTGAATGGGAGATGTTGGGGGGTCTGTTTGCTTCAGGGAAGAGAAATCGTGTTTGGAAGATGCAAGGAGAGAAGAGAAGGAGCTGAGATTGGGGCAATTTAGTGTCTATTCTGACAAATTAACCCCCCTAATGAATGGGGATTTGAATCCTCACCTGACAAACTCCATCCACCGTCTCTGAGACTTGCTGTATCACATCCATGAGCTCTTGTTGCTTATAAAGCTTAAGAAATTGTGTATGTTGCAACAAGGATATTGCAGTGTGTGTTAAAAGGTATCATCTTGTAAAGACAGAGAGGTCTTTGAGTAAAAAATGTTAAAAATCTAACAATCCTTTCTCTTGAAATCAGGGGGCGATTTGCCTGAGAAGACTTTAGGCTATAGTTCTGTAAAATTAATTTCCCCCTGTACAAACTCCTACATCCACGTCCAGAAATGGAATGCCAGCTGAACAGTGCTCGCACACATACACACACAAGTATGCTGGCATGGCACGAGTGCCTACAGTCTAAACTATGCCAGTCCCACAGACATTTTTGGTGGAAGTGTATCCCAGTAACCCGTGGTGGTTTTGTGCAGACCTCTGCCCACACTGGAAAGCCACACTCATGTTTACTGTGGGGAAAGCCTGTCCAGACTCCCACACACCATGCAGTGCCAGGCAGCTGACTGAAGGGGATTGAAGGGAAAATATGGGAAAATACCAGTGTAAAACTTGCCCTTGCAATTTTAATATTCTGTTTCTATTGACCTCCTAAAAATAAAATTGCAACCTGAGCTAACAAGCATGAATTTTAATGATGTGCCTTAAAACCAATAGCAAAACTGTGTTATTTTCATTGCCTTTCTAATTCCACTGATTCCTCTTGGAAAACAAACAAAGCAAATCTCACTCACCCATGTCCCTTTTCCACTGCCAGGTGGAAAAGCCTTGTACCACAGTATTCCTCATGTCCAGCAAACAGCAGGCATAGGATGATGGTATGGGCCTTTTTCCTTGCCCATCCTGAGATGGGTGGAAGCCTGTTCATAAGCAGCTTAGTTTGGTCTCACCACAGTCTGCTTCTTCACTGCCACCCCTAGCTGAGATCGGAGAGCACCACATTGTTGCTTACCCAGGTTGTTTTCATGTCACCTACCCAGAAGTCAGTAACATCTCCCATGTCTGGGTACCCCAACGTACGCACTTTTTGCAAAAAAAGTGCAATTTTTTAAAGAAAGATATGTCTAGAGCTATCTCATTCTGTTTTACACTTCACGTTGCTATCAATGTGTTGTTCCATCATGTTGTGTAGCATGATGTAAGAGGGCAAGTGCAGTTAGGTCCTCACTGTGTAGATGGAGAATCTGAAGAGATGGAGGGGGTTCTGTCTAACATATGGCTGGGCATTTTTTAAACTTTTTTTAATGCTTCACTTTCTGTAAAGGTCAGTCTGTCTGCAGAAGAGTGACATTTCTGTGAGAGGCACAATCTGGTAGGCATGTACAGCAAAAATGAAATGTGCAGCCCACCAAATCCTCCCTGTTAGGGCTCTTGAGTAGACACACTCGGCCTTGAAGATCTCCAAGTCACATTCCTGGTGACAGTGGGTTGCTTCAGAGGAGTTGGGATCCTGCTTGGCATATGCTGAAGCATCCCTTATCCAAGGGTCTCAGGTGTTGGGCAGAATCCTCGGGTGTTAGGCAGAATGTTACAGAAACAAGCAGAGATGAAATGTTCGGACTGACCATTTGACGCAGGTGGTGATGAAGTACCAACTCAGCTTCCTGGCTTTCAGACATTTTCTTGCTCTCCTGTCTCGAATGTGTTTGTCTGCCCTGGCCTCCTCCTCCTCCTTGCCTTTGATCGATTTTTCATGAGCTTTGTGCAGAGGGTGACTCACGTCCAAAACATGAGCACAGCTGTTTACTACTGAGGCCTGTGTGTACTTCCCAGAAGGGTGTTTTCTCTGTTTCTATAAATCTGGCAGAGCTTCCTTTTATCCATGGCAATGTTTGTTCAGAAGATGGAAGGTTCTTTCGAGAAAGCAATTGGGAGACCTAACCTTTTTTCTGCTTATTATCAGAGCTTTATGGAACATGACTTTGAGAGTCTTTATCACAGTTTTCTGCATTTAATCCACTTAGGTTGGAAGGAAGCAACCAGGAGAGGGGCAGGTGCTGCGCAGTATCCCAGGGATACTAGAGAAACCAGAGATTGTCCCTGGAGCAGGATGTCTCCCAGTGCTTTATCCCCCTTCAAAATAATGCTAAGTTTAAGCATAGGGCAACAGGCAATGCTGCAGGGAGTAGAGGTGATGTGCTGGCTGTTCTTTGGATTTGTGGGAGGGGTTATGACAGGGTATGGTGCCCAAGGTAGTTACTCTTAGGACCTATTTGTTTATCTGGGGTTTAGCCACTGCTTTTGGGGGGGGAGGGGGAGGCGGGGTGTGTATGTGTGATCAAATGGTGGCTCTGGAAAATACCAGCACATTTCCTGTAATCCCCAAGATCCTGTGCTTTGCACGTGCGTTGCTGTGACTTATGGAAAAGCTGTGAGTGTTGATGCCACAGCCCCTGAGCTGTGGACCACGGAGCTTGGTGGTCACTGGCCTCATTATTGTTGAGGGCATCCTGGTTTTGAATATTAATTACAAACAGGTGAATATTTCCCTGTGTTCTGATTCTCACGTGCCCTTCAGCGGAGTGGCAAGGCAAGGCAGCCTGGCAGGGTTTCTGACCATTTCATGGGGGCTTCTGGTCAGAGCTACCCAGCAAAACTGCTCCATATCTACTGCCTGGTGCTGCCCATGAAGGGATATCCTTATGGATGCCTTCCCATGGGTCTGTTAGTTCAGGGAGCAAATGCTGTCCCCCGCCACGTGCCTGGGAATAGTGTGAGAGCAGCAGCAGGAGCTGACAGGCTGTGCTTTGCTCTGGCCCAGACGGCCAGTCTTGGGAGCTGTGCTTATAAAGCACTTCCTAATGAAGGGAAAAGAAACTGGAGAGTTATTTTCTAAGAATAAAAATCCCTTTATGGTTTTTTGAAAACTACTTTACACTTTGCACAAATGATCGCCTAGCATCTGGCAGGCTGGGTTTTTGCCATGTGTGGCAGAGGATACAGTTTGTGTAGTTGCAAGCAATCTACTCAAAAAGCTTTTGTGCGGTCCTGGAGCCCAGGAACTTGTTAATTTTGAGCAGTCATTTTCCGCATTTAGCCCATTAGAGACTCTATTTTTGGTGACCTAGTTTGAGCTCTTTAAAAAATAATCAAGCAGCATTTTTCAGATCTGATTTGTAATGGGACTGTGGATTGGTTTTGCAACTTGAAATGAAAGTTGGGGAAGGGGGTAGAACTTTTATCTGCCTGGTCCTTCAGAGCCAACATTTGCAGTTGATTTTAGAGGGCCTCTAGGAAGGTTAATCTGACAAAGACTGTGCCTTGGCTTCACTACTTCAAGGGTTATTGTTTGACTTGCCGCTGGGAAAATAATAAAGTAGCCAGGTTTAAATAATACTTTCTGTGCAATAACCTCCAGGAGTGCTAGCAAGTATTACTGGGCATCATCCAAACGCTGTCAGAGCCTGTGGATTTGCCTGCTCCCCAGTGTGTAGGATGGGGTTTGGATAGGAGAGGAGCAATTGAAGCACATGCCAAAATGTCTAGCCAGGGGTTACACACTGACTGCCATGGCAGAGCTGGGGTTGGGGCTCACACACAGAGATCCTGTTTCCGTGCTCTAGCTCAGCTCTGGGAATTAGTACCATGCAGGAGAACTGCTGGCCTCTGTCTGCCTGTGACTGCAGGGGGTCCCTGGGCATGACAGCCCTCAGTTGCTGTGAGAGGAGAGGGATGCTCACAGCTGAGAGCGGCCCAAGCCAGGTGACGGCCTTTTCAGGTGCACACTTGGGACAGTTGCAGCGAAACCAAAGCAAGGAAAAAGACCTACGAATAAAATCTCAGTTTCTAACTTTATAGATGAGTTGGTTTTGCATTTTCTGGCAATTCAAGATTATGTTCTCAAATACCAGGTTGCCTCTGGAGTGGCACTGCAGTGGAAATACACTTTTTTTCACTTGTTTGTCCTTCATTTTCTCTGGATACCCCTTTTCTCACTGTGCCAGGAAGCTGCTTGGGGAGCAGACCCCAGCTTCAGGCTCCCTCTTGAGACCAGGGAGAGCAGCCTGCTGAAGCTGGCATTGGAAGGACAGGCACAGAGTGATCCTCTGGAGCCCCATGAAGAGTCCCTGTGATATTTCTAAGGATCTGCAAATTAGAGATTAAATCTGCCAACTCTGAAGGAAGGGAGAAGACAGCTCTCCTTCTCTAGGAGACACAGCAGTCTCTGGTGTGGAAAGGCTCACAGGTTGTTGAGGTGACTACAGGACGAATGTGCAGCCAATCGTGTGGTGGATGTGCACACCTCCTGGCCATTGTCCTTGGAAGATCCTTCACTGGGGCACATGGAATGGGAAGGATAGAGCTGAAACGTGCAGAATTACACCAAAGGTTTGGAGCAGCTGTGAAACTCTTGCTTGGGCCAGCTGAGCCCTCTTGTTATTGAGGTTAGAACTGGTTCTTCATTCCTCTTGATCCCTGCTCAAGGCCAGGTTGTGTGGGGCTGAGTACAGCTCTGGTTTAAATTGGAGTTTCTTCCCACTGGATGCCCTGTGCCTCTGTTTTCTCAGCATAAATATTCTTCCAGGGGCCACGAATTGTCAAAGATGATAATATAATTCAGTTGACATCAGATTGTTTGTGATTAAAAATGTTTGGTCTATTAGAAGTATGAGAATCCTACATTTAATTTGTATTTGATTTTTTAAAAAAAATAAGAAAATCAGTAATTTACCAATTTCTATTGCCATTTTCCCGTTTCTGTAGCTCAAAAGTATCTTGATCCAACAAACAAGATATGGCAAATGTTCTAAATAGTGTTTAATTTTTTTTTTTACTGAAAAAATATGTAAATGCCTGAGAAATTATACTTTGAAAAGTGACTACTGCAAATTAACAGCATTTCACATGGATCTTACTTTGCATTTTTAATGCCCATAATGCGTGTCCCAAATTACATGATTTGCATTATAAACCAGAACAGCTCCTGTGTCGCTGCTGCTGTCCAACAGTTGAATAACAAGGCTTTTCTTTCCAAACTGTATAAATACATATTTACCCAAATGATGCAATTTAGGGCTCTGTTATTTACGTTTTTCTGGTCGGTCAATCACGCTGACATCTTTAATTGCCAATGCTTTTTAAATGTATCTGAGTAAGTCTGGTGTTTGAGGAATGGAAGTGCCAGGCATAGGCTGGGAGTGATCATTTTGTTATTACACTGACATTTTGGCTCCTGAGTTGGTGCCTTCCCTGTCTCTGCCTTTGGCTTATGGAAAATGTTGGGTTATTGTGTTGTGCCATGTTCAGCAGTGATGGTTTTACCTTTCCCCACTGGGCCCGTGGCACTCAGGGAAGGGTTGGGGACACTGTGGTTCCTTGGGCCACTCCTGTCCCAGGCTTTATTCTGCAGGTGGGCTGGTCCACGTTTCATTAGAACCCAGGATGCTGAAAGCCACTGTCCCTTCACCATTCCACTTAAGGCAGGAGCACCTTTGGTGTCTTTGTCCTCCTTGTACTGCCTTGTTTCTCTAGGCTCCTGCTGTTGGAAGCCTCTGGAGAAAGAGTTGGATGATGTCCATCATGTAATCCTGCCATCATTCAAAGTCCTAACTTGGGTCATCTGCACCTGTCTTCAGAAGTTTTTTGGGATTGCTGATCCTCATTGTCCTAGAAGATTCGATTTAATTCAATTCCTGCATCATTAGTGTGGTGTCCCCAGTGCTTGAATTTCACTCCAAGCTGGTGGTCAGAATCAAAAATGAATGAACTTCTTCGAGTCAGCTCGAGCCAGCACGTGTTGACTTCTGGCTCAAGTATGAGGAGGGAGCAGGTAAATCGATGGGTAAACTTTGTGTTTCTTTAGTGCTGTCTCCCTTACCCAGACAGGTTCCTGAAGCATCCAAGGGTTGTGTGTACCTGTTACTCAGTGACCTTCCCTTTTGACTGTCACTGGTTTCAACAAGATTTGTCAGGTTCTCGTGCCAGGGTGTTCCAGCGAGGATTGGAAAAATCACAGGCTAGATGGCAGGGACCCAATTCATTGATATCTGATGGGATACTTGTGGCCTCCCCACAGAGATTTACTGGAGTTCATCTTCACCACACTGTTAGTCTCAAGACAATTTCCTCCAGGAAGCACTAGAGGAAACCAGCAGCTGTGCTTTTTGTTGTTCATGAATGTGCTGCGCTCCCCTGGATCTTGAGCAGAGCTCTGCAGCCTCCCCAGCTCTTCTTATCTGTCCCTGTGCCACACACAGAAGACGTTTGTTGTAGTGGATGAGGGGGGTGATGTATATGGGACAGTTTAAATATATTTTGCTTAATGAAATAAACCCTGGAGAAAGGTAGGAGTTGTGTGTTGTGTCAGAGCACCTCATAAACAGGCACAGTATCTGCTGTTTGAGTCAATGTTGCTCTGACTGCAGCTTGTGAACTAATGTTCACTGACAAATGGGCTTCAGGAGGAGGGGAAAAGGCCAGTGCCGCCACAAATCTAGCCATTGCTGAAACGCCCAGGATCTGAGGCTTTTCAGAGAAAAGAAATGTGATTATGATGAATGATGGAGGCAACAGCACTTTGTGCTGTTCTAATAATACCTAGCCAAGTGAAAAAATCCAATAAATGCCTGTGGTTACCTGGCTGTGCAGGAGCTGTGCTGGTGCCAACCAGTGTCAAACACAGCCCTCTCAGCCCATGGGGGATCAGGGAAGAGAGCTGGTTGATGTGTTGTGGCTCAGAGGATTATTTCCCATGCAGGAACCACAGATGCCAGGAGCTCTGTCATGGCACCCACCAATCACCAGTGCCTTGAGAGGGCTGGTGGAAAGCAGCTGGTTTGTGTCGGCGAGCAGCAGCCTTTCTCCTCCACTCAGAGATCTGAGTGCTTCCCAAAAAGAAGGTGGTACAATCCTCCTCTGGGTTTTCCAGGAGCTGCCATGCTGAGCCTCGGGAGAGCTGAAGGTGGTAGGAAGGGAGTTGTCGCGGCTCCGGCAGTGGGAAGTGAGGGGTGTGCTGGACAGCGTCTCACCTGGGGATTGCCAGGGTAGCTGCCTGCTTCAGGGGATGCTCACCAGTGACATGGCAGAAGATCAAAGCAGGTTTTCCAGCTCTTTTCTTCTGCGCTTGCCTGCATTATGAAAACAGGCAGATTCTTAGCTCACTCCCTGTAAGCATCCGGGGTTTTTCTTCCATAAAGAGGAGCAATGTTCTGATTTAAACAACGTTTTCCTGGCATCCTATTTCTTGTGCTGACCTCAGAGCAGCAGTGCAGGACGGAGGGATCTCTCTCCCTGGCTCTCACTTGCTGCTTCCATATTACATGGGCCTGACCTCGTTCTCTCGTGTCCCAGTCCCTGAACCATGTTTGGTGCCTTGCAGCATTTCCAGACCTCTGGTAAAAGGCTGTGCACTGCATTTCATGCATATGTGGAAGGCTGTGTCCTTCTGGAGTGTGTAATTAAATCCAGAGCTGCCAAAGTTGAAGGACACTGTGGAGTCACCACGAGTCACGTCGCTGTTTTCAGGACTGCCGGAACTGTCCGTGGTGTCCCATACTTTGTCCCCAGCCTATGCCCGTGGTGTGGTGAGCAGAAGCTTGTCTGCTGAGCAAAATGCACAAGTATAAAGAAGCAGAGCTGCAAGCTGCATCAGTAGAACACATGTGCACCTCTAAGACGAGGAGAGGGTGGGAATAACAGGAGTGGGATACTGACAAATCGGGAATTGAAGATACATAACATAAACAGCTCCTTTGCCAGATGAAAACTCAGCAGGATGATGATAAAGTGCACAATGTTTATTGATATCTGAATGACTATTCGTTTTCAAAAATGCATTTTAGAACTTAGCATAAACTCAGTTATCTGATTCTAGCACAGCTTACTATTTATTAGGAAATATATGGGGTTTTTATAGCCATTGTTCACCTTAGGGAGAAAATAAAACAAAAAGAGAGAGAGACATTTTATTTTAATAGTACTGACTTCCTAATCTAAGCAGTCTTAGCAGCTTGGCTGCAGAGTGGAAAGAAATGGTGGATATTACCATTTATCCTTTGTTATGGAACACTATCACCTCTCTCTATCTCCATCAGCAGAGCCAGGTAATAATTTACTGCAGTGGACGCTGAGGGATATCAGCTCCAAGCTGCTCCAGTCCAGGTAGTTTGTCATCATGAGCTTTCAAGGAGGTAAATTAAGTTGATTAAGGGAGAAGATCTGTCATGTCAGCATTTTTGCCCACCTAGAAGGCAGCGCTCCTTCCCTCCCTCCTTATTCCAGCCTGTCTTCCTTGTATTGAGTTTTCTTGTGCGTGGAAGTAGCTTTAAAGAGTTGCTTTCTTAGCTGTGCCTCAGAAATAGCAAATGTTTTATATATGGAAATGTAAATGACGCTGATGCTGATTAACCAAGTGTTGTGCTTCGAGGAAAAAAGTTCAATCAGAACATGAAGAGCAGGAAGATTATTTGGCCACTCTGTGCATGATCAGCCCTTCAGCAGCTGCCAGAGAGATTCCTACTAACGCTTGGGAAAGCAGGGCCTAGGAAAGGCAGCCAGTAGCTGTAAATGATGAACACACATGCCTGGTGTACTACTGTCATTCTGGAGATATTAACATCTTGACCCATAGCAAAATTCCATCGTCTGTCTCAATCTGCTTCAGGAACCTGTTTGGTTGTAACCCAGAACAATGTTTGGTGCTGTGACTCATTTTTAGTTTTCAGACTCCTCAGTGCTGCCTCAGCTGAAGTCCACGGGCTGCAGCTGACTTTCACATAGTTCTTGGTCCTGCTGCCTGGACCAAGGCTGAGCCTCTGCCAGGGAAGATGGACATCACAGAGGAGGATATGGCTACAGCTGTGATAAGTACAGCAAAGCCTCTGGTGACATCAAAGGGAGTTCCTGGTCTTAAACCTGCACTTCAGGAGCTCTCCTGATTAGTCCTGAGCTTGTTTTCTTCTCTGAAAGGAAAAGATTTCCTTCTTGGCCTGTCGCATAATTGCTAATACTGAAATAAACATTCCGTGTTGTTGCTACAGCTGAAATTAATCCCAGCACGACCTTCCTAGAAGGAAAATACCTGCTGTGAGGAGCCCTGGAAGCAGGCAAATATTTTTGTCTGTCCTGCTCTGTAGCCCTCCCCTCTGTGGGCACACACACAGATACATGCAATCCCATCAGCAGCTCTATCCAGTCCCATTCCTTGGGTGTCCTGCAGTGTGGGAAGGGATGGCTTGCTGGCAAAGATACTTCCAGTTCCATTAAAGGATATAGCATGAAGATAATTAGTTAAAACTATTGGGAGTTCCTGTGAAGCAGCCTGTGATTAAACATAAGGATTTCTCGTGGAACAATTAGGTGAATTTGGCCTCAGGTATCTCCCCTGACTTCACGGCCGCTGGTGAGCGATACTGAAATTGTTGGAGTTCTGTCTGTTTTAATGGATTCAGCTGTAGTTATGAATCTCATCAAGAACAGCCAAAGCAAAGGACACTTTAATTTGTAGGTGTCCTGTGAGTTAACCTTGACTACAGCAGAAAAGGAAAGTGCAGTTTGCCTTGTTATTGGAAATACCAACATGTGAAGGGACATGAGGATGAGCCTCCAGTGCCTCCCAGATCCTCGTCTCACACCTGTATCTCCAGTCTAATACTTGCAGGGAGAGTGGCAAAGGCCATGATAGTGAAGTTTCTTGAGCAAATGTTATCCCTTAGAGTCAAAGCTGGGTTGAGAGCCAGTTCTTTGTTCCCTGGAGTTTGTTGTGAACCCACCCATTGGGATTTTTGGGGTTCCATGTTGCCATTGACCCATTGTGATTGATATTCTGGCATGGGAAAGCACTGGAGTGCCAGGGCTGTAGTGATCTCTTTAGACAGAGGAGTGCCTTCTGATAGGTGCTGGTGAGACACACTAACTTTGGCTCAGTGCAAGCCAAACATGAACTGTTGGAAAGGAAAACATGGATAGGCCAGTGAACCTTCCCTGGAAATGGCAGGATTGCTGGGATGCATAGTGCAGGATGTGCAGATGTTACCATCGGATCTCTTTTAATGAGTAATTTGAAAGAAATGCTTATATGGAGCAGCAACTTTCAGCTCTTTTCACTAAGCTCTTAGCATTGGCTTGCAAAGATCATGGCTGTTTCTCTGTAACTACTGATAATTTGTGTTTTCCTCTTGACTTTTCAACTTCATTTCAGTTAAGAATTCCATTACACAGCGCAAGGGCATTGTGTGACACAGACCTTTCCCTTTTTTGGAAAGCTTACAGACTAAATGCACAAGAGAGGGGAAGAAGGCTGGCAGTTTTATGAAGGCAAAGGAAAATCTGCTAAATCCTCACTTGGGGACCAGCGAAGCAGAGAGATGAACTACTGGGCTGGTGGAAGGGGAAGAGGATCTCTAAAGGAGGAGGAAGGAGAAGAGCTGAGCTTGGCTTTTTTAGCGTACAAAACAAAAGCTTAAATGGTCTACGAATTGCTTCCAATACCTGGGAGTAGTTTGAGCTAAAGGATAGTGTCAGCACACACATAAATGCCAAGTAAAATAAACCCCTTTGGCTTTTGAGAAGGCTTGGGCAGGTGACAGTTCCCTTCTTTCTCAAGCTCTGGTTCAACAGAAGCCAAAGCTCAAAGCTCTCGCAGTGTCAGGTCTTTAACATTCACACCACCAAATGTAATTAAGCTCTGCAAGGGCTGCACCCTGGATAGAATTTATCTCTTGGTTTGTAATGCTTTAATTTAGTATCAAATATTCATGGACTGGCAGGGTCAAGTAGGGATAGAAAAGTACTGTAACAGGCATAGGCAAAGTAGGATGCTAAAGCATTCAGCTGAAAGGTTAGTCATCCATGGAAACCCATTAGGAAAAATACTGTAAATAACTTCCTGCATCTGTGAGTCTCAGAGCTAAACACGAGCCACTCCTGCCCCGACCTGTGGGACTTCCAGAGCGTGGGGTGTGCCACAGAATTCCAAGCAGAATTATATAGTTACATATCCAAACTCTTCCAAATATTGAAGCATGTTTGGTGTGCTCTGCCCTGAACAAGTCTGTTGCATCTCCTGGGTTTAAGGGACAGAGAAGGCTGGGTTTGAGACATCTTGTAAATATCTGTGAAGGGTTTTTGTAAGACCACATGATTTTTTTGGGCATACCCTGCCTGTTTAAGGACATCGTTCAAAGCCTGTAAAATGACGCTTATTGACTTCAAAGGATCAAGATCTACACTGTCCAGTTTAATATTCCCAAAACTCATTTATTCAACAAATTAAGTTACTGAATTGAGAAAAATGAATTGATTTATTCATTCAGGAAGATGTTTATGGGGCCTGAAAGGTGTGTTTGGTGCATCTGGTAGGGAGTTCTCAGGTTGGGAAGACTGGGTTGGGAGGAAAGGCAAACACTTTAACCTGTGGGACCATGCAGGGAAGTAACTGAAATTCAGAGGAGCTGGGAATAAGTAATGAACTGGTCAAAGTCCAAGTGTCTGTTTTGTTTGGCACCAGGTGAGAAGAGAGGGAGGAGAAAAATAATGGGTGAGCAGGCCATGGAGCAGTGTGGAAAGAGGAGCTGCAACATCTGGAAGCGTGTGGGACTTTAGAAAGTGCGTGGACACAGGGAGCTGATGCTGAGTACACAGACTGGATGCTTCATCTCCAGCAGTAAAATACCCATGGCCTGCTATCTTCTGGTTTCCCAGTTGCATCTCAAAAGCACTGGTTGTTACAAGTAGAAGAGAATTGGGTGAAAAGAAAAGTCGTTTGGAGCCAGAAATGCTTACAACTTAAACCTGGTCCTGTAGCTGCCAATTGAGCTTCTAAGCCAGCCTGGGTGCTGGGAGAATGAGAACTGAGAGAAACCTATCATTTGAGCCAGGATTTCCTTCTTATCTCACAGCAGCATTCAGTGAGGAAACTACCTGAGGACTGCACTTCTAGACATCCAAAAAATCCGAAGACAAGAAATTCTGCAGGAATACAACACACGAACACACTTTTTAAAAGCATATATGTGTATCTGTAAACACGTAAGAAGCCATATATAGCTAATCTCACACACCTATGTCGTGCAGAAGTTCTGAAATTTCTGAAAACTCCACAGACGCAAAACTTAATTCTGCAAAATCCTCAGGCACTTTTTAGAGTTAAATTAATACTGATGTAATTAAAATGGTAATACTATTTGTTAAAAAAAGAGTATTTAAATAATTCATTTTCCTATTGGTTCTGTGGAGTGTGCTTAGGTTTAGCAATTATATGCTAAGTAAAAACAGCCTCTCCTGTAATGATTTCATGATAATCTGACCTTTGATGGTCCTGGCTCACAGCGGCTGGCACTTTCTGCAGAGTTTACAGACTGTAAAGTAATTAATATAAATGAAATACCACTGCTGGCGCTTTGATGTATTTGGGTCCTTGTACACTCCCTTTTCTCTCTCTCTTGAGCGTTTTTTTTCCCTGATGTCCCTGACACTTGGGAGTCTGGCCACTGGACTGCTCCTGATGAAGGACACATCCCAGCTGAGGGGTGCACTGGTGAGCACCCTCTCTTTAGGGGTTCAGAAGACTTAATTGACAATATGCCAGGCTTAATTTGATTTAATATTAAGCACAATAATAGCTCTTGAAAAGCTGTCTTTCAGGGAAGGGTAATAAGGGTATTAATAAAAACAGGTGAGGAGAGATGCCCTGGTTTTAGCTTCGTGCATTATTTCATCACTGTCAGTCAGCTCAGAACTCCCTTGAGATTATTCCTGTGTAGTTAATAACATTGTTTCTGTGATGACTTTAATAACTGAGCCTTTCTTCCATCCTTAGCTGTGACAATAACCACTCTGCTTTTTTTCCTTCAACAAGCTATTGTGTGGGGTTCAGCACATTAAGGAACATTTTTAAATATAGAGGTTTCCTCTAATTAAGTTATTGGCAAAAGATTGCTTGTCCAATCATTTGCTGGTGATGAGTACTGAAAGAAATTACATCTTGTACAGAGTATTACACTTTTCTTGCCATGCTTCCCCTAAAAAAAAGAACAAAATGATATAAAAATAAGCAGTAAGATTGCAAACTCAGGCACTCAGAAATTAGATAGTGCCAGAATGATGGGTGCCTGGATCTGTCCTTCCCCACTCCTGATCATGAGCTTTTCCTCTTTCTTCTCTTCTCTCTTGCCCTGTAGCCCATTATTTCCTTTCATAAAATTACCTTTTCTCCACAAGTCTTAATTTTTAACCTTTTTAGAATTTTTATGTCATGACCAAACGTCATCTTCTGCTCTTGTGTCTGGAAAAGAGAGAAATAATTTTCTCTACAGCTTTTCCAACACTCTCCTCCATAAACTCACCTGTAATCCAAACAAAGATGTTTGTGCACCTTGAGGGAGCCACCGTTTGTTCATCGGTGCAATAATTGCATGTAGGAATAATGGTATATTTAAGGTGTCTGGCCATTCTGGACATGATTTAAAAAGCTCCTGTTTCCTATAAGATTGTACATCCTGCTTGGTTCAGAAAACACACAGAAAATGCAATGAGTGAGAGAAGTTTTTAGTATGCCCCCTTGAAGAAAAGTAGTGGAATTAGTGCAGAGGAAAATCTTATTTTAGGGTTAGTGCAGTCACTGCAGATTAAAGGTTATTTCCCTGGTTGGTGGCACCCTGCATAACCTCAAAAAGTGGAGTTTACATGTCTTTCTTAAAGTATAGCTCTGGATTTGAAAATCAGATCATTTACTAATTGCTCACATCTTATAAATTATGGATCTATCCTTGAAAGAGATTTTAACAATCTATTAAAGCCTGAATAACAGAGTTATTCTCCATCTTCCAGATAAACAAAACAAAAACACAGCTTTAAAAACAAGAAGCCTCTTCACTTTTTATCTAAATGGAAATAAACCTAATCAAAAGCCAGCGATTAATGAATCTCTTCAGGGTTTCTATTCTTGAAAAGATTAGAGTTAAAAAGACTGAAACAGTTTTAATAGGTAGGTGTGATGTTGAGCTCAGATGCTGTATTTATACATGCTCAGCTAGAAATAAGAGTTGCTAAAATCCAATATCTGGATGAAGATTCTTCTCTTCAGTGAAACCAGACAAACAGTTAACAACTCCAATATTCACGAATTTCGGTGTGCAAAAATGTCCTAAAGCACCAATAAAATCGGTTCCTCCCAGGAAATGCTTTTAGAATACTCATTAAAAAGTGGATGTTGCACATATGAAACAAACTGAAAGTATGTTTTTAGGAAACTATTTTCTTGGAAAAGGAAAGCAAAGCTCTCCAAAAATAAGCAAAGTGCTTTTCCAGGATTGGACAACCAGCTATTTGCTTCTTGCAAAAATGCAGACTGAGAATGTTGATCTGAAATTTGGCAAGGTTAACACATTTTCACAATGTGGAGTCAGTTTCTGTGTCCAGAAATAGAAACAGCCTTTTGCTTTCAGGAGTGGTGTGGCACCTTCACCTGCAATTTAAACAGAAAAAATAGAAAAGGCCTGTTGTTCAGCTCCACCTCTGTACCAGATCTCTGGGGTGTTTAATTCATTCTGCATCATTCCAAAGAGTGGGAATCACGACAGCCAAGGTCTCCCATTGCTTCCACAGTAGAGACTGAAGAAATGTTAATAAATGCATTTAATTTATTTGTCTAACTACAGATTTTCCTGAAATTCATACCAACTAGCCTCTCTGTGTAGTAGGAAAAATGCAATCACAATATGTGATGTACAAAGCCTGTCACTCACCATATATCAAATGAACAAATAAAGGTCCCGTGTTCCATTAAATGACCACAAGACATTCCTAGGATCTTCACAGGCACCTTGCTTACCATGGTGTGCAATTCTGGACACCCTGTTAGAGCCTGCACTGTATCTGTCATGGGTATTCTTCCCTCTGACTTCTGATCAGACACTTGACCTTTCAAACCCATCACGGGGAAGGCATCCTTCTTCACCTGTGCTTTTTGTTCCCTGTGTATTTTGTTCCTCTTCATCCACGTGCTGTCTCAGGTTGTATGTAAGCTGGAGAAGCCAGGAGTGCTTCTGAGCTGTGAGAGACTGTGAGCATCCATCCTGCTCCTCCTCCTCCTCCTCCTTTTCTTCCATTTTCTTCCCTTGGGAAGACTTGGGAATAGATAGTTGGGCTCCCTGTGGTGCTCCAACTAGTCTCTTGAGCCAGAGGACCAAGTAAGCAGCCTGCCAAGACTTAGTTCAGCTTAGACACGAGCAAAAATGTGATGGGGATTCATTACAAATAGGGACAGTGAGGAATTTAATGCTCTTTTTTCTTTGGTACCGGATGCCTTGTTCTGCCAAAAATAATACACCACCTTGGTTCAGCCCAGTGACATCTCAGGATGCCTGTGGCAGTGCAGCCAGTGTAAATGTGACCATGAAGGTTTGACAAGACAGCCCTCATGTTGGCTTTCCCAGTGAAAGTGTCCCAAGACCCTCGAATGCACTCAGCTTCTCACGGGCTGTGGCTCTCTGAGGGAAATTGATAAAAAAGGATGTCTTTGCACATGGTTATTACTCTCCTAAAATCCTTCCAGAGTGTTGATATTATTTAGTTTATGAAGTAGCAGTTTGTGCAATTTTATGTTTCCTGGAAAGAAACTATGATTTACTCGATTGAAGCTCCCAAAAGCAGAGGAAGCAAAAGGCATCAATCTGTGCTGTTGGAAATTCTGTAACTGGGCAGCTATAAGCTGATGGGCTTTGAGTGTCTGCAAAATGCAGCTACTACTGAACGCCCTGAGTGGTAAAGCATTTTGTAACAGCATAATGCTCTCATTGTAGTCTTTTCAATCTCATTTAGGACTAAGCTTTCCCTTGGGAGATGATACAATAAACTCTCCTGGAAACCACGCTGCAAATACATTGAAGGCCAATCAGGTATTACAGTGTAATGTCAAAAGTCTTACTGACTGGCTAAACATGTATCTTCCACAGGGTTCCTCGGGACAGACAGTTGTTGTGAAGATGGTGTTGTTACAGAGTGCAGACTTTGTCTAGATTATAATGTTGCTCAACATAAACAGCTTAGGATTTATTGTGCACTCTCAGCCAGCCTGGGCACCTCAAAGTTCTAAGCAGACACTTCTAGGGCGCTTTTAAGCAGATATACAAACAGAGGAATTATGTTTTAGACTGGAAACATTAGGAAGACTCTCAGATATTGATGTAAGCCTGCTCAGTTTCTCTGTTGAGATGAGACTTTTAACTGAAAAGTGGGCAGAGACACGTGGGGCAAGCTGACACCTGAGCTTAAGTCAAAGAAGTATCAAGCAAGCAGAATACTTGGGTACATCTGTTTCAAAAGTTGCAAGCAAAAGGGTTGGGATTTTTGGTCCTGTTATTTATCTATATCTACTTAATGTTCCTATTCCCACAGTATTTTATTATTATTTTATTATTATTTTGTTTTTCAAGTGCCAGATTGTTTTTTCATTAGTACTTTAAAAATGATTCAAGATACACATTTTAAAGGCTCTCCATGTGTTTGTCCATCATCTTTCTTTCCAAATGCCAGATTTGGACATTGTCCTGCAGTTTAAATGTTTTTAGACTGGTATTTGTTTTTCTTCCAAGACCTCCCTAGACCCTACTGTAATGTATATTAGCTCAGACACAGCCAAACTTGCCTCATATAAGCAACAGTGTGTTTCCTACATCAAGCTCAGTGAATAAGTAACTGCACAGCTAATCCTCCTATTTTAATGTATGAAAAGTCCCACTCTTGTGATAACGCAATGTAAAGACCAGCCATTCAGAAAACAGAGCTTTAGTTCAACAACTCCCAAGGTGGGTTCGGTAAATTATGTAGCAAAATGCTTGCAAATTTCCAGTGGCCTTAAAAAAAGATGCATCTGACTGACTGCTGCTTTAGAGCTGGGGAAATCGGGTGCTGTGTTCAGTTCACTGATCTGCTGCTCAGGATGTTTTGTAAGCATATTACTAAAGAAGACCAGATGTCTGTGAGGAAAAGAGTATGAGTTAAAGTTCCTACCAACTGTCATAAATGACTGAATCACAGTTCGATTTTGCAGCATGCCAGCAGTGCAGGGCTCCTCAGGTACAGCTCTTAACAAAATTAAATCCAAGCCCTTCCTTTGCCTTTAATACACCTTAATGCAAATTGAAAGACTGCCAGAAGTTCCTATTTCTTTATTAACCAATTTGAATAAAAACTGCAAGTTTAGTGCTTTAGACAATAATCTTTCTGCAGCTGCGAAGGCAGTTCTAGTTAGGATACACTGCTTGCTTCTGACCAGGCACTAGAAAATGTTTTCTACAAGCTGTGTTCTGGTATTGATCAGTGTGCTCAAACTTAAGGGATTTTTACTGAAGCTTGTACAGAGTATCTGGAAAACCACTGGTGCTCAGGAGGGCTTAACATCACAATTTCACAAGTGTTGACGTAATTAAAGGATGCACAGCATGGAAGGAGATGACACGAGCTTGTAGTGGGACAAAATTCTTCATGTGCATGCCATGTTAGCTCTGACATAGTCTCTAAATGGGGTGTCCTCTCAGACAGGAGAAATGTCAGTGTGTGCCACATATTTCTGATGGTACGGATGGGGTTTTGAGAGAAGCTGGCAAACGCTGGATCCCGTAAATACCTGAACTGCTTTGAAAATCTCAGCTTCTCGTGTCATTAGAAATTCATAACCCTCAATGAGCAATGCATGGAACAGTTAATTGAGCTCCATAAATTGCTATTTCCACATTTTGGTTGTTACTGTTTCTCCCAGAGTTAGAATTGCAATTGATGTAGCTGCTTAGAGACTAGTTTATGGTTATTCAGTAAACATTAATTTTTTTTTAATTGTGACAGTGACAGGTGTGTTGCATTGCATGGGTAAAAAAGTATGAAAGAAAAAGAAAATTAATTGATGGTTACCAGCATGCTCACAAACATGCCCAACTGAATCTGTGAACTTATTTAAAGTTAGGCAGATGTTGACTTTGCTGTATTGTGGGTTTTTTCTCTTATAATAAAAATTTGTTTTCTCAAAATTTGGCCAGTTGGATGTTGGGCAGTTCTCACCAGATACAAATGTATACTTTTTAATTGATAAAAAAGCTAAATGTGAGATACTCTGTTCAAGTCCATTTGAGTTGTGAAAAGTGCTTCCTTTTTTTTATGTTTGTGAATTAAACACACTTGTTCTTCAGGTGATCCTCCCCTCCTGCGCTTGTGTTTATTGCTGCTTTCAAGTGAGATTGAAGTACATCAAAATGTTCTTCACTTTTACGGAAAAGGGGAAAAACAGTAAACATTAATATTAATTGTCAGTGGTCCCACAAGTGTGAGTGGACCCCTGTGGCAGGTTTTTGTTGCTCTGATTCTGTGCTGGGGACATGTGTCTGGTCAGCTGAGGCAGCAGGGGGTTTACCAGATCGGGTTCAGTGACTGGATAGATGTGTCTGCAGCTGAAATAAACCCCGCAATAGAGTTCTCTTCAGTGCCTCTGCCACAGCCCAGCCTTCCTGATGGATGTTAAGAAGCCTTGGTAGTGTTTATGAGAAACATCAGCTTTCCTAATCGTTCATTGATCTGTTGTTCTGGGCGGAATGATGAAGTTTTCGCTGTTATTTTGCTTGGCTTCACTCAGATTCGCTTGATTCGAACCAAAGACCGATTTAAGATGGCAGGGAGCAATTTTACTCCCATTTACTCCCAGCTGACAGGATAATTCTGGTTTTGCTATTGGGAGCTTCAAGTGCTTCATCTGTGCTCAGCGACTATTAGTTGTAATTAAGGGAATGGGCTGTCTAGAGCTCATTTTTACAGTTCATCATCTGAAAAAGAACATCCAGAAAGAACCCTTTTGCTTCTGGTGTAATTTTGAGTTTTTTCGTCACCCTCTGCAGGGCTGCTCATCTTGGGGTGGCCCCCTGGGGAGGGCAGCACCTTCACTTGCTCTGTTCTTATCTCAGGGTAGCTATTTCTGGGTTTAAAAACCAAAAAATTGGCTATGTTGGCGCTCGTAGAGTCTGTTAGGAGACTGGTTTATAGACTGACGTGGCTGTTCCTGGGGTGCAGGACACTGCTGGACACAGGGACAGCAAACTGTGGAGTACAAGTGCTCATCTCCTGATGAAAATGGAGATAAAGAGCTTTTTTCATGGTAAATATATCCGAACTCTGTGGTTTGGTGTGTTTTTTAAGCCTCATGAGGCATTAGATATGTCAAGGATTAATACCTTTTCCTCCCAACACTCCTTTTGTTTCTGCAGGAAGCTTGTCCTTATCCAGGGGCTGATGCTCGACAGACTCAGTTTCCTTTTTTTGTCTTTCCTGAGGGACAGACTCATGGGACGTGTTTTTGCAAGTGCCTGTAGCCCTAGCAGGACAATCAGATTGGGAGATGGCACTCACAGTTGTGAGTCATTCCACCTTCTTGGAACACAGATGGAAGCTGGAGCAAAGCAGCTCAAACAGAGCATTAGGATACCTGAGTCCAGGATACCTGCCCATGAAAGTGTCGAGCTTTGAATTCAAAGGATGAGAGGTTCAAATCACGCCTGACCTTGGCACGAGGTGCAGGGGAGGAGATCTGGCTGCCTGGTCCCATCTGGCATGAGGATTTGTGAGTCAGTATGGAAGCCAACAGGCATCTTTGCAGTGACTCCAGCAGGGCTGGGAGTGAGCTCCAAGTGGGCAGGTGTCCATTTTCAGTGAGAATCATGTTAAAACTTGCAGTGCCTGGCAAAGTGACAGTGTTGGCCAGGAGTGGCCAAAACTTGAGATGCCTTCTGCATTCCCAGTATGTCTTTTCAAGATGGACCGGTCAGAAAACACCCTGCAAACCAGAAACCAGTCAGAAACCATCCTGCAAAGCAGGTTATTGTTCTGTGTTTTTCATTCCTATTTTCATTCCTATGAATTTAAACCCAAAATGAAACCCTGACTTAATATAACAGACTACTAGATTTGGTTGGTCAGTTGGTTGTTTTGTAGGAAATTAGAAACCCTTTTGGTTTATTTTCATAATTTTGTTTTGCAAGCATGAACATGGCAGCGTTTCCAGCAAATGAATGTGTGTTGCAATATGGTGGAAGCCATGGGACTGCAAAGAACCTTCTGGTTTGTCAAAATACTTGCCATAATTTGTCATTTCAGTTGGTTGAGCCAAACAAAGTGCAGGGCTTCTGAGGCAGTTCACAATTATCAGCAACAGAACTTTTTCATTTTCTCTGGTGGGTTATTTTTTTTTGTTTTATTTTGGCATTTTTTTGGCTTCTTTTTTCCAAGTTTGGAATGAAGATTTGCTGCTCTGTGTGTGTGTGTGTCATTTCAGTTCTGTGCTGAATTGCAGCTCTTTCAGGTGGAATTGCTGTTTGGCAGTAAGACATACCCTAAAAATAGAAAATGTCGTTATAAGTGACAACAATTGGCAGGGAGGACCTGTTCAGATGCAATTTTGGGACTGCTTTTAATTTTTTCCACTCAATTCCAAGTTAAACATCCATTTAAATTAATTAGAGCAATCACAGTATCCCTAGAACATCAGTGGAGAAATTGAAGCCGTGAGTGTAATTTAAGTATTTCCTGAATTCTGAGGAGACACTAAAAAAGCCAGCTTCAAGAAATTTTTGCATATGATGAAAAGCAAATTCCTGACCAAAGTGGCTAAGCTGAAATGTCTGAAGGCAAAGAGCTATCATGAAATTGCTGGAAAGCTTCTGATTATAATGGAATCAGTGTCCCAGGGTATAATGCAGCTCTACATTTAATACTGAGCTGCTGAACCGTACTTCTCAACCTACCTCCACTCACTGGGTTTTCATCAGAGTTCGGTCAGGACACTGGGCTTTGTTTAGATGCCAAGCAAGTCTGGAAATGGCTCCACAGCTTTTTCAGCAGCTTCAGCTGAGTACAAATGTTTGACTTCAGAGGGACAGCTAGTACCTAGATTTTGTGGCCTAGAAATCATTCCTTATGTACACTGCCACATGTTAATAACCTTGCAGGCTTTTATAAGCCTAATTAAAAGGCTCGTGCACACTTAAATGTGAAATCACGGCAAAGCGCTGAACTAGCAAAGCAGGATCCTGTCCTTGGTGCTGCAAATCCACTGTTGCCTTTCTTTATTAATGATACATACACGACACATTGAATTCTCTGCCTGCTGTTGCTTGTCGGGTTGTTTTTATTACAGTATCGACTGGAGTCCCCGTCATGTTGGTTACAGTCTGGGCACGTTACTGAGAGCAGAATTTTTCTTTCAGTGTTTTGTTTAAGGTATTGACTTTGCCAAAGGGAAGGAAAAAGTGTGTGCAGCCACTTAAGCACACAAGTAGTGGTATCAATTTCTGCCCATTAAATATGCACACGCACACAAACACACGCCTGTACAGTGGTTGCAGGCATGGGGTTAGGTGAGCTTTGAAAAACAGACTCAAGAGACTCTCTCCAACACGGAGATCCTGTTTCTAGGATCTGGCCAGGAGCATCCTCCAGCCTGTGTGAAGTCCTGCTGAGGATGGTGGGGTTGTTGTGAGTGTTGAAATGACATTTTTCAAAGTCAATTACATATTTCTAGGCCATTGCTTTCAATTCCTTGGAATGAACTTTACCTTCTAAGGGAGCATATTTCTCTGGTTTTGGTTGTTCTGTACTTTTTTCCTAACAACATCTTAGTTCTGTTAATCTTCCAGACTTTGAAAAACTTTTTCTAGTTACTGGGTTTTAGGGTGGTTTTTCCCTTTCCAGCCCAGGCAAACAATTCCTGAATATGAGCAGGAGGGTTACTGGGCAGTTCATCTAAAGCCAATGAAGATTTCAGCCAACTCAAAGGTGCAGCAATCATTTTACTAAAGGTTTGGATAGCAGTTTTGATTGAAGACCAGGATATATGGGCGTGGATGGTTCCAGCACTTCCAGATGAAACTCTGAGATTAATCTTTGCAAATGTTCAGTGATCAGTTCCATTTGAAAGTACACAAAATGGGTGTTAATATATATGTGTGTTGTCTTTATTTCCTCTTCCAAACCGGCCCCCCTGTCTCCCATCTGTTCCTGTTTGATGGTGAGCTCTTCCAGAGGTGTTTTCCATGTTGTGTCCCTTCAGTCCCACCCTGAAATACGCTGTACAACACAGAGTTACTTGCAGACAGACAGTCTCATCTGAACTGTGGCATTGCCCCAGTGGATTCTGTTCATGTACTGCAGAGGCCTTTGACCTGCTCTCTGCTTTGAGTTGTGCAAAGTCATCCTTTTGTGAATCCTTAATACCTTACAGTGAATTTCTGTTCGAGTTTCAATAACCTGATAAAAATGGCTACCTCTTTATTTTCTGCCTTTTAAACAACTATTTCTAGTAAACTCACTAAAATTAAAACAGGAATTTGCTTGAAATCATTAAGTTGAAACAGAATTTGTTTTCCAACTGTTTGCTTTTTTTGTCTTGGGTAGCAGCATCTTGTCCTAAAGTATCCACTGTCTGGGAAATTCAGGACCCTTAAAAATGGACCATGTCTGATGTGTTTGTTTCATTTCTGCCTTTCAGTCTATCCGAGAAGTCACGGGCTATGTGTTGGTGGCTTTGAACCAGTTTGAATACCTGCCTCTGGAGAACCTGCGCATCGTTCGTGGGACCAAGCTCTACGAGGAGCGATATGCTCTGGCCATTTTCCTTAACTACAGGAAGGATGGCAACTTTGGACTCAGGGAACTTGGCTTGAGGAACCTGACGGGTAAGTGAAATTTGGAAGTGTGGTGGATTAGTTGCAAGAAAAAAAATGAGCTTGTTGAGTATTTCCCCACTGCCCTCAGACACTTGCATTCCGCAGGAGACTGAGGTACCACAAGAGCCTGGCAGTTGTGTGTTCTCTGAGGGGTTTGTTGGTACGTCATTATTTTTTTGGTTCACAAAAGTACTTCTCTCCATAATGATCAAGGACTGCCCATGAGAGTCATGGCAAGAGCATACTTGAAACAAAAATAGTTGTTGAAAGAGTTTGTGAACTTTTTTCTGTGTGTTGATATCATGAGCATGTTGGTTTCCTTGTGATCCTTGATTATTGCATGTGTGTTGCTTCAGGTGCTGGGTATTTTCTGCCAAGTTACCTTAGCTTTAGCATGCCCTGTGCCTCTGTATCTTTGGTTTATTTAATTTTAGAACTCCTTCTTCTAAGCAAAAATACTGCATTACATATAGTGAGAAAAGTGCACTTTTTTTAAAGCCAAAAATGTAAGCAAAGTCCACGGCTTTATGTTTACCTGTAAATTCAGGGCTGGATCATGCTGTGGGGTAGACCAACAATTCACTTCCTCTGTCTGAGGATTCGAAGTCAGTTGTTTTGGAGACTAAAACTTGCTAAATATCAAAGGACTGTAACTTAATAAAGAGCAGGCAGTGGCTCTTTTTAGGGAGTTCACTGGAAGTACATTATTTATACCTGGGTTCTTATCAACTATGATAATTTCTACCCTAAACTTTGGTAATTTTGGTGTGGCCTTGTATCTGCTAGTGGCTGAAAGCTAAATAAAAATCACTGACCTGAGCTGGCTGTGGAGATTGAACCTCGGTACAGAGAGGTGGGAGCCTTCTGAACTCCATTTAGGCACCATTCCCTCTCTGCTTTTTTTGTCGCTCAGTATTTAGAGTAGCACAAGTGCTTACAATTCCCTGTTCAGCCTCACCAGGCTGTACAGCAAGGCTTTCAAAAACAGGAGGGAAAAGAAGGCCTGAAATATTTTACAAAATAAACCAATTTTGGATGACTATGATTAGGCTCTTTCCTCTGGTCATATTTTTGACAATTTTCTCTACTGAGACCATCATGCCAATATCAGAGTGCTTCCCAAAGATCTCTAAATCCCTGCCATCTACTACTCTTCAGTCTGTCACTGTCATAATCCAAATTCCTCCTCTTCTGTTCCCATATTTCTTCCCACCTTTCTGATATAGGGAGGTCATTGTGACTATCTATGCCTTCACATCATACAGAGCCACAGCATCAGCTGATAACAGCATTATCTCTTTCCTTGTATACGTTTTCTGGTCTTCAAGTCTCAAAATGCCTTCTAAAGACACTAGGCTGGGCGAAACAGACAGAGAGGTGAGGTAAGGCCAAGGCCAGAAAATGTTGGAAGTCCTTCCTCTTGGGTCTGAGGTGGTTCTGCCAGGAGGTGAGGGTTGTACTCTTAGGGCTCATTTCACCATGGCTTTGCTGCTCAGTAGGGTAAAAAAACTTATCTTGTAGGCTTCTGCTCAATTTTTCTTCTTCCCTGTGCCAACTGGCAGTTCCTCAGACTCCAGAGATGCCTTCTGGGAGCTGCTGTGATGTGACAGACACAGCACCAAGACTGCCCAGCAAGTAGTTTCATTTTCTTTTTAAGTGTCTTAAGAAAACCTGCCTTAGCTCAGCCTGTGCGTCTATCCCAATATGAGATCATCACAGCCACTTCTTCTGATTTAGGTGTTTACAAAGGCCTCTGATGGGATTATTTGACTCAAAATGAATTGTTGTCTTCTGGAAGAAAAGTGCCCTAATAACGCCAGCTTGTCTCCATGGAGCACTTAAAATAGCTTCTGGGTGCTGAATGTGAGCCAGTGTGTGCTTGAAAATACTCTTAATGTTTTCTAGATAACATGCCAGGGCCTCATGAGTCTCTCCAGCAGCTGTTCTCTGACCATTTTGTGCACTGGTTAAGATGCACTGGGCTATTTTAACCCACAACCTGCCTCTTGTTGCGCATGCTCTTCCCGGAGCATATTCATACTTCATTAATTTTCCTGACACATCCTTAGCACTAGTAGCTGCATAAAAATAACTGGTGGATGTGGGAGTTGGTGATGTTGCAAGGCTGTGATGGATCAGCTGTATCTTAACCTATTCTTTAGGTTTACCCCAGAAACCACCAGCTTCAGCTGCTAAACTGAAGAAGAAGCAGCCCCCACGAGCTCACATTCTTCAAATCCACTGCAGATTTCAAGAGACTGGCTTTGAATTGTGCATCTCTTCCACCTGAGTAAAATATAACATGGCTCTTGTCTTGCATGTGAAGAATTGTCATTCCAGGGCTTGTGCCTTGTTCACAGAGTTTGGGAAATTCTGTTCTTATTTGTGCAGTGCTGGATGATAGGCTCCTGAGGGTATTTCTGCCTAGTACCGCACAATCTACAAACGCAAGCCCTACTCCTGTGTTAAATAAATGAGGAAGCTGCTCTCACCTGCAGATTCTCCTCAGACACAGGGTTTCAGCCTCCTGTGCCGTACCACTGCAGTATTTTCTATGTGTTGTTAACAGCTGTGGTTTTTTTGCCAGATATGTCTATCAAGTTTTCATATTTAAATGTAACTTTAAATGCTTGAATTTCCTCCCTTGCACTATAATAAAATGACAGCTGTGAAGGCAGTTAGTTTTATCTCACACAGAAAACATGATCCACTTCTCACTCATAATATCTGTCAAACCACAAGGGAGTTTTGTTTGTATAGCTCAGCCCAGGACTATGTCCTAAAATTCATGTGACACTTGCAAAAAATCTTAGCTATAAAAATCCTGTTCTCGCTTGTTATAAAAACTTAGTCAATGGTTCCACAAATGTGTCAAAACCAAACTGACACTGAACTAATGGAGTGGCTGCTGCCATCTCAGCTGGACTCATCTCAGTGTGCAGATCCAGCTGCCAAGTGAAAAGGAGGGTTTGACATCCTGGGTGTATTCTTCAGCCTGAGATGAGCCGAGTAAGTGGTGCTGAGGGAGAAGGTGTGCCAGCTTCTTCCAGTCATTGCCCAGGAGCCACTGCAGATCACCGGGCAGTCAGCCTCAGCTTACCCAGTGAAAGGGCACCATCAGTGCTCACATTTGGAGCACTCCAAACAGAGGGAACCTGATAGCTGCATCTCATTGCAGCATTTATCTGCCTGGGTGGGGAAAGAGGGATAACTCACAAGTGCCAGAACCATTTAGGACGTATCCCATATTTTCCTCTGTGAAGATGAATAAGAAAGATCTACGGCAAATTATGTGTCTTTGAGCAGTGACAACCTCATCTTCCCTATTGGCCTTGGGGACAGCAGCTTCCGTGCATCCCTTGAATTATTGAATACATTGGAATGAAGTGGACTTAGCAGTGATAAGTTCAGTAACACAAAAAAGAAACAAACACACAGCAAAATATTTAGGGGTTTTCTTTGTTTTTCAGGAAAGCAGATGAATGATAAATTAAGATAACTGAGGTTCAAGTGAGAAATGGATATTGCAGTTTAAAAGATTTGATCAGTGATAGCCAAACAAAGAAAATCTAATTGGATGAGCAGGACAATAATAAAGAAAGGACCATTTTCACAGGAGTAGAAAGTAAATTTTGTAAAATTGTAAATTTCCCCTTCAACAGATTTTTGTAATTGATGTTATATTTTTTAAATTTTTGATTAATTTTGTTTTTTATTTCTCTGCGGAGCAAAATTTTATTGCTCGATGGTTATTTCGATAATGTTTTCAGTATTTTTTTTCCCCCCACAGGAAATCGAAAATGCTAAAGGGTATTTTGGAGTGGCATCACTCCTTAAAAAGGTTGCTTTTCAAGCAGTTTTTTGTCTTTTTTCCTGAACAAGCTCATTTACTGTAATTATATTGCAGCTCAGTCAGGTTGGAGGGAAGGGCACGGGAGGAGTCAAGTTTTGTTCACTGTGCATTTTTTGGACCTAGAATTCTTTTGGAAGTCGCGCTTGGATGTCTGCGCAGAACCCGAGTGATGGCACATCGGGCATTTTTGCGGCAGAGATTAAGGCCACCCCTTTTTTCTTGCCTTGATCGCAAAGCCTGTGCCAGCGGGACCTTTCCTTGGAGCACACGCAGGAGCCGGTGCCGAGCTCCTGGTGTCCAGGGGTGCCCGTGTGTGACACCGCCGGCTGCTTGTGGCACATTGCCGCGCTCCTGAATCGCCGCGGCGGATTCTCGGGATGAGCTGGGAGGAATGCGATGTGTAACTTGCCTCAGGCTGGCTGTGCAACAGGTGGGCGAGGCATCGCATCTGTAACCTCGGAGAGGGGTTGCTAGGATACGTGGAGGCGTGAGGAATTGGTTTAAAACTCCCTGCGGTCCCTTTGCGTGCCGGGCTGCCGCAGGAGTTCTCTGTAGGAGAAGCTGCAGCGGCTCTGTGACTGCCCAGGCGTGCTCCTCTCCTGTATCCTTGGAGCTGCCCTGCCCACAGAGGCATTTGTATCCCAGTACAGCTTTGTGGCTAGGCAGCAGGTCGGAGAAAAGGGAGGAACACCTCCTTTCCCAAGGGAAGTACGGCTGTGGAGGATTCTCTGTGTGGTGCCACAGGCCTAGGGGATGTGCAGAGAACCAGCCCTGAGTTCCCCTTGCTCACCCTGTCCCTATGGAGAGAAGGCACGAGGCTTGTGGCTGCCCCCAGGCTCAGAAATGCAAGCATGCCTACTAGAGCATGTCTGTCTTCTCTCTCCCTGTTAGACTCTTTCCCGGGAAAAAAAATCGTCCCGTTCCAGCTGCTGCTCCCCTCAGACATCACAGGTGTGATCTGACAGCAGGGAGAGCCCAGAGACCCATCCCTGGTGGCAGTGGGAGCGCGGGCTCGGGCTGCTCCCTGCCACTTGGCATCAATGCCTGGGAATGCTTCCAGGCTCTCCTCGGCTGCAGATGCGGCCCTGAGGAATCCCAGATAAGGGACCTGCAGGCTGAGGAGCAACTGCCTCCAGCTGGCAGAAAATTGCTCACAGGTCTTAGCAAGGCAAAAAACTGTGTTTTATATGGCCAGAGATAAATACTTCTTTTGAGCCTTGTGAGATTTATATTCATGAGGTTTTTTTGTCCACTAACAAAGGTGGGACATTGGTTTTTAAATTTCAGCATGGCAAGAATTTTGCACAGTGTCTCTGAAGGGTTTGGATATGCTTTTTTCATGCTAAATAGTGTAACTAACGTCTGTGATTCTTTGCAACTCATTGATCAACAAATTATGCTCAGTTTTCTTTATTTCAGAGCACTTTACTGTTTTCAAATCTGTCTGTAGTGTTAGAAATGTGCAACCTCGTTTGGAAGGACTATGGCAAGGATTTAAGCAAAAAGCTCATCCAAATGATATACTAGTAAATATTTTTAACTGGAAATTCAAAGGATCCCCTATGTGTGCTGGTATTCCCCTTTCCCCCAATGCTTTCACATGAACTAGGAATCACATTTATTGCAAATGGTGTAAACCAGCTTATAGAAAGCAATACACAGAATTATTGATGTCAGACATTAGTGTCATGCAGCAGGACAACTTCATGTTACACAGCCTCTCCTGCAACAAAACAGGGCTTAAAATCAAGGGGAGGAGAAACCAGGCCAAAACCTTATCTGGTGTAAATTGGCTTACTTGCTTTGACTTCATAATGAACTGAAATTTAAATTGCCATTTACTTCCTTCAGTGGATAATTTAATTCATACTTTCATTTATAAGTTAACTAGTGCCTAACATCCACTTAAGCCCTTTTATGGATGTTGTGTACAGGGTGCTCTGCCAGGATTAATACCAGCTAATGACAGCTGACTCAGGGCATGTCTGCACCGGGAGCTCTGGCCAGGGATCCTTGAGCCAGCATCCAGCCTGCTGGCTTTGGGAGTAGTGTTGACCACACCACTTGGGCCTTCTGCTTGCGCTGAATAACCCAGAAGATCATTCCTGTCCTAACTATGGTGTCTGCAAACAGAAGCACGTTTTGCTGGGCTTTCAGAGTCTTAATTATGTGGCTGCTGGGTAAAGGAGGGTCTGTAGGTAAAGACTTGGGTCTAGAGTAGATGGAGGAAATCCTTCCTAGCTCTGCAGTAATCTCCACATCTGCTGCTTTATTTTGTGAATCATACCACTTCTACAACAGAGCCAATAATGCTTGCCTGCTTTAATTAGACCAATTTTGAGGGTGTCATTGAAAATGCTATTCAGAGATGATCTGGTGTGATGTGGGATTCAACTTTTAACACTGTCAAATGTTAGTTTAAATGTCATTCAAAAATGCATCCAGGTATGTTGCCATTGTTACCTGATAATGCCATGTAAAATAATAACACCACTCATTCTATTTTTCCTTGGCAATTTCTCTCTTTCACCTCTCTGCAGTAGTTCTCTCTATCTCTGCATTTTTCAATTATGAAGCAAGAAATTTTCCATTTTCTGGAGGTGTGAAGCACCCTTTAGCTTTCTGGAAATGTGGGCAATCAAGATAAATCCAGTAATACTGAAGCCTTGTGGTAATGGAGTAGTTTTGCCTGGCTTCTGTGACTCGAGAGCTTCAGCAGCATGGGGATTTCTCTGTCTGCATGCTTCACAGGAAGCTAAACATCTGAACAGAGTAATCCCTCCATTTCAATCACACGGGTCAGGAATGGGAGACATTTCAAAATATCCAACTTTGGCAGACAGATCTGTGCTGAGCTGCACTATAAATTAAGTAAAGTGCAGTAAGTGTTACAGTCGGGAAGGATCATACAGTTCATAGTGACAGCACTGCTGAGCAAATAGATACCCCAGCTTCCCACCAGCTTGAGAAAGAAAGGAACAGCTGGATTGTTCTCCCCAGCCTAGGCTAAGTCTTGACTACATACTCTAGACATTTAAATCCTTTCTGCTCCAGTAGTATATCTTCTTAAGATGAATGAAAGAAGCATTACTTTCAGTGTTTGTTGTTTGTTTTGGGTTTTTAAAATTTTTTTTATTTTTTCCCCCCCTTTCTCTCTACAGTCTTCTGAATTCATTGATTTTCTCATTTCCTTCTGACAGGCTACAGCTGACAAGGAATCCTGTGCTTTTGTAAAGTAATTAAAGTCTTGTGTTACATGAGGAATGTAATCTATCAGCACTCCCTGGCCAAAGGCAAGTTGCTGAGCGGGATAGTCCAGTTGTGTTGTGTCCACAGTGGGGACATGAGCTGTGAGCCACTGATGGAGCAGAGGGACCAGCCTCCAGCCCTGTGGAGCTGCTGACTTCTAGGGCTCAAAATGGCACAAAACTCTAGGGATCAGGTGTCAATTCAGTGCTTTAACTTAAAGCTCAGCAGAGGCATTTCAATGACCTTGCACACAGGTCTGAAAAACAGCATATGCTCACAGACCTGCATTTAAACCCAAGTCCAAGAGTGAGCTCCTTTTTCTAGCTTTTCTTGCCAGCCTGTAGAAATAATGCATTTGGGTTTAGGTCACCATTCATTGCAAAAAAAAAAGAAGTCCCACTGAGTTCAAAGAAGGTTGGACCGGATCCCTAGGTTTACATATTGGAAGTAGTTGGCATCCCTAGGATATTTTCATGCCTGTTCATTTTCATGTCATTTGCTGCAGAGAGAAATTCCCTAGAAACCCTATATGGAGGGACTGGAGAGGCAATGAACCAAAAACTTTCCTTTGCTGCATTTAGCTCCAGGAAAGCCCCTGCAGACAGGGGAGACAGAGCAGCCCCCAAACACTCGGCACAGGGGTGAGTGTCACGTAGGCTGACAGAGGCAAAGCTGCAGCACAGCCTGCTTGTTCCTTGGCTGCACACGAGCCTGTTTCCTGCAGTGTCACAAAGTCTCAGCCTGCCCAGCACAGGGACCAGTCTCACCAAAGCCCCCAGGGGGTGTTTGCAGCTTGGGTTGGTCTGCAGCGGCCTCGAGATGTGCGGCAGTGCAGGGCTAGCAGTGAGCAGCAGCTCATTAAGAGATTATCTGAAACTGAATTTGATCACACAAGCTTTGTCCACTGGGATGTTAAAGGGAACCACTTCTGTCTCGAGGATGTGTTGGGTGTTAGTCTGTGAAAGAAGTTCCAACAGACTGAACCGCTCTGCAGTGCTGCACTGACAAGTCCTGCCTTTAGTGTCCAGGGTGAGGGAAACTCTTGGTAGCTTCTGAATTTGCACGTGGATAACAGCAGTCCTGATGGGGAGCAAGGGATTTGCTGTCGTGAGCTTCTTTCTGTGTGACTGGGGAAAGTAAAGGGAACTGACAGTAACAATTGTCAATTGACTGACAATTGCAATCAACCCTTTGTGACCTGACTCATGTGCTCCCCACTCCCTGCCCCAGGGGAGTGGAGGTGCTGCCGGGGATGCATCCAAGGGCAGCAGTTCCAGGCAGCTGGGCATGAGTGTGCTCTGTAAACAGGGAAAATACAAGAGGCATCTGCCCTGCACCTCTGCAAAGACGCCAAGGCAAACCAGAGATGGGCAGGAAAAGGTAACCTCAAGGGCAAATAGAAAGAGAAAATAGAAAGAGAATAGAAATAGGAGAGTAGAAACGCAGCCCTGCAGAAGGGAAATCAGAGTGAACAGAGGTGGGCGAGTGGGAAACAGCCAAGCAGGTGCCCTGCAAGGAATGGTGGAACAGCAGCGCTCACCTGGACTGTACCTGCACGGAGGGTGAAGGAGCAGCCAGGCTATTGGATACAGACCTGCTGGAGTTCTCTGGATCTCCAGACTCCCCAGTCAGTCGCACCTGGCTTCAACCACGGAAAATGAGCAGTGATTGGTGTGAAGGGCCGGCATGAGGGAGTCAGAGCTGGAGGCAGGTAATGTGTGTGGACACAGAGCTGTCCGGGGGCTGCAGGAGCCTTTTGTGCACTGCTAGGAACGTGCCTGCGGGCATGGAGTGGGGGAACAAAGGTATCAGATGAGGAGAACACGCTGGAGGCCTTTTTCTTTGATGTTTGGAAATAGCTCAAGGGGCTGTCTTCTCTGAAACCCCTTTGCCTTGCCTTTTTTCCTTCTTTTCTATTTTTTTTTTCTCCTTGGTGAAACTTTCATAGATGTACTCTCGTTTCTTTAAGGCTTAGAAGTGAAAGCACATCCATCCGTCCAGCCCTTGAACAAACGTTGTGCTCACGCTGGAATTCCTTGGGGAGCTGACTTCTGCTTCTGCCTGTCAGAAATAGCAGAGCCACGTGCTTTGGGTTTGAAACCACGGGTACTCTTGACTCGGGGAGAGGGGGGGTGGCGCAGGAGGAAGGGCAGCATCAAAAACATCCCTGTCTGCCACGCTGGAGAGAGGAGATTGTGGTGTTACTTTGGGGCTTTTTTTTCTGTTGGTGTTTTTTAACTGCTCAGCTGGACGTGCATTCAGATTGAGGCTACAGGCTGTGAAAACTTTGGGTGCTGGTTCCATCACAAGGAAGGTCAGTCACCTTCCAAAATGACTCTGGGGTCATACCCAAGGGCAGTATGAGTTTATGTGGGGAGGTTCAAGATGTTCTTGCCTAAACTACTGCTCTTCCCCTCCAGCCTCATGTGTGTAGAATTCAGTCAGGGCTAGTGGAAGATTCTTGGGGAACTTTTTTAAAATTGAAGAATGCCTGACAGGGAAGCTTTCTGTGAGAAAGGAATAGTTGGAAAAACAAGGGGGAAAGTGATGAAAGTACCAGGCACCACCTTTCATTTAAAGATGAAAAGGTATGGCTTATTTAAGAGTTTTTCATGCTTTCTTCTAAAAATTAAGTTATATTTTCAATCAAACAAATTATGTTAACTGAACAATAATAACTGAATCTGTTTTAGACTGAATTTTCTTTTATAAAAGCATGCTGGTTCCTTTTTGTTAAGCCAAAGCAACATCAAATAAGTGCACCTGAACTAGTGGTGAACTTTAGGTCATGACTGACTTCATTCCCTGGCTTGAGGGCCCAGGCCAAATCCTGCTGAAATTACTCTTTGCTAGCATTGTACAGGAAGCAGAGTGGGTGTGTAGCCCAGGAGATGGCTTTCTCATCTCTGGTGGGGTTAACCGAGTTTCCTTTCCATGAAATAGTCATCTTCCCCTAATATTCTTTACAAACCTCAGCCAGTTAAAGATCCATTATCCTGAGCACAGTATTGCAAACACTAATAAAAAATGCAATGTAGAGGTGAGTCAACCATTAATAATAACAAAAAAGTCATAGTGCAGAAAAGAGTAAGGCAAATACAGGGAGGATAAAGGCAAAATACCCTGTCCCAAATGTGGTCGATGGGGAAGCTGTGCTGAACACAGATGAATGTGTCCTAGGCTGTGGGAGGAGCCCACAAGGGCTGATAAAAGATTTTCCTTCATGTTGAATCAATAGGTACAAGCTGTGTTTTTGGAGAGTTGGACATTGATTGGCATTGGCAGGACATCTGAAGCCTGGAGTATCCATAGCGTGGATATGTCCTGCCAGTCTCACGAGGACCGAGCAGGAATTAATTGTGTTTTCTTCTGAAATGGTGATACCACGCTCCCTAATTTTTAAATTCCTGCCCCCCGCGCCCCCCCATGCCACTCTTCGGTTGGATGTCAAAACCCCCATTCCACAGGTTGCCTCTGGCTGGTGTTTGCTCACAGTGAGATGCTCTCTGAAGTTCTGATACAGGCCAGGTGTGCTCTGTAGGGCTGCTGTCAGGTGAAGGTGACTGTCCCGAAACATTCAGCAACAGCCAGACTCAGAGGCTCTCTTGCTTTAGAGAATGCTAGTCTATGAGTGAGGCTTGATGTCTTAAAAGCAGGCACAGAGCTAAAATATGCACAGGGTGAGGTTGCAAGGGCAGCATCCTCCTCTTTGTGTGTCAAAGAAGAGCTGAGAGGGATATTTTAATGGCTTGTGAATGCATAACAGCTTAATCCCATGGGCTGTGCAGTTAGCCCTGTGCCAGCTCCATAAATCTCACTGCAGCCCCCACCTCACCCAGGAACAAGACTTGTAGATGTTCAGAGCTAGTGGTTTTGATTTAATATTCAGAAGCATTCAGCTTCCCAAATAAAGATAATAGTTTTGCTAGTTGAGAGATTTATTAATATGTTAACATGGCCTTAGTTTTAGCCTTCTATTCCTCCCTTTCAAGAAAAATGTCTTACCACAAACCAGCCTTGAAGTTTGGAAAAGTAATCAAAGCTCTGCTGAGCAAATTTGATGATACTGATGGGTTGAATGAGCTATGACCTCTGCTGGCCTCATTCTGCTCCATTTCCCCTTCAGGCTGGTAGCAGTGGCTGGAAGTAAATATTAATCTGCTAATTTACCCTCTGGTATAAATAGAAAAAACTGTTTTGTCAGTGGGCCTATCCAACCTTACTGCTTTGCTTCTGAGGAAGAAGTGGCAGTGCTGCCTGTTTCTCTGCTCAGGGGACTTTCTCTCAGAGATGTATAGAAGGGTTGCTTTCCTCTCTACTTGCTTAGGTGGGTAATTAGAGTCGTAATCTAGGGTTTAAGGATAGCCAACAAAGAAACCTTGCCCAAGTTTAAATAAAATTGCTCCTTAACATGACTTGTTAAATTGAAACAAACCCCACATGAATGTTCTTTTAAATCCATTTACAAGTGCCTTGTATTGATTTAGCCTACTTCAGTAACTCAGATGAGCTAAATTGATGTCTGTGCACTAAGTTAAGTACATTCTCTTGGGATTTCATACCTGCCGAGCTGACTTGACTTCAAAACTGATTTCAGTTAAACCAGTGCAAGCTATGTGTGACACCTTGGGGGAAAAGGTGTCTTTGCCCTGTTAACTGTCATGCTGGGGTGCCCTACTAACTCTGCCCCTAAATTTGACTTTGAAGTGATAGGACAATTGCCTAAACACCTTAGTAGCAGCCTTCCTTCTGCAAGGCAGCTGTTTGAAAAAGATTGTTTAATGCTTTTTTTTCCAAGATGCTCTGTCCCCTGGTATTTGGAGAAGGGAAGAGAAACAAAAGGCTTGCAGACCTACTTCTCTGCAGTCCTGCCTAATGCCCCCTGCCCAAACAAGAACAGTTAGGAGCCCTCAAGCAAAGGTTTCTTTCCATTTTCAGACAGTGCCTCTCAGCTTTGGCTGAGCTTGGTGTCTCTTTGTGCCACATACCAGAGTCCCTTCAACCACTAAGCTGACAGGCTCTTTTTATCTCAGCCACCTAGAGCTAATCTGAAGTGCCCAAACTGACACTTGTGGCCAAACCTCTGCTTCACTTGACAGTGTGGAAAGGAATTGAAGCCTTACCCATCATACTGCTGAGCATGGCAGTGAGGGCCATGGTTTCCCTTTATTCCTTGTGAAGATAGGATGTGGGAGATGGCTCAGGTGTGCCAGTTACCACAGACTTGTGAGTTGTTTGTTCATAAATTGTCACTCAGCATTGAGCTGTGATAGCTGGTGCTGTATGAGCTCTTTGCACCCTAAATGGATTACAGGAATGTGGTTTGCCTGATTTTTACATAGGATTACTGGACCTATTACCAAGGTTTAGATGGTGAGAGTATTAAACACCAGCAGCAAAATCTCCTCAATAAACACTGAGCTTTCTTTTACTTATTATGAAAAGTGTTTCTGCATAGACATTGCAAAATTCAAAATTCAAAATTCAAACTGTGTTCCTGTCTTAGGTCACGATTTCTCCAGTAAATACAAACGTCTGTAAATGGCAGTGTACAGACCTGAGTTACTCCTTTCTAGAACATACGGATTAGCAGTTTACAGCAGACTCATCTGTAAGCAGCACTTCCCAGTTGTAGCTCAGAAACTCATAGGAGAAGACTGAAAAAAATAGCCCCTGTGCTAAATAGCTCAATGTGATGAAGACAGGAGGCCACCAGTGGACCCAGGGAGGTGGGTAAAGCAAGGACAGGGAGACAGAGCTGCTTCTCATGGAGCATCAGTTCTGTACATCCAGAGCTCCCAAGACAGCCAAGTTTCATTTCTGTTTGAAGGCAAAGGTGGTTTGACGGGAAGGATTTGAAAGGTCAACGCGATAGCTTGCTGGATGTCCGCATCTTTGAGATACAGCATAGAAGAAAGAACAAAAGATGTTTGAAAATGTATCTGGTGTTTGATGAAAGGTGGCACGACAGTCCTGTGGAAGGTGGGAGAACGCATAAATAGTGCATGAGAGAATGATAGGCTCTGGAAGATCCTGAAAGTGAATAAAATTTGCTTTTATTTGATGTGATGAGGAGACATGAGATGTAGGGAGAAGAAAAAAGATTGTTTTGAGTGGTGAGCTAGGGAAGTAGTCACACAGTAGAATTCAGAAGGAAACAAAGAAGAGTGAAATTGCTTCTTAAAGGAGAGATGCTGTCGTCAAGACATGAGAAGAGCCTGGACAGGAGCTGAGGATTCAGTGTTAGAAAAAAAAAAAAAAAGGCTGTGTTAAAGAGAACAGAGGTGGCATAAATGAGACTCTGAAGAAGAGGTGAAAGGAGAAAGGGCTGCCGGTGGCATTGGCTGGGGCTGAAGGAGGTGCTGAGTTTGTTCTCTGTGACAAACAGTTGTGGAATATCTGCCTGGCACTTAGAAATGTATTGTCTAGCTCTAATCTGCAATTGCCATCTCCAGGTGTATCTCTGAGTACCTCCTGGGAGATTTTGTAAGGAATGGTGGATGCTGAGCAGCTGGGGAGGATTGTCCAGCCTCCCCTGCCACTGGAGGCTGTGCTTTCTTATGTCAACACACTGTCATGCTCACAGATGTCACCAGGAAACAAATACTGGCTTTTGTAGCACAGGCCCATTCCGAATGAGAGACATGGATCCCAGAAGGGAGGGTTTTAATAAATGCACAAGGAAGCTGCGGCGGTTGAAGTTTACACTGTGTTTTTCTTGCTATCACACTTGGTGTATTATCTAAAGAGATCTGTGAGTGAGGTGGTAAAACAGGGCTTTTTTAATTATACATCACCCAGCAAACTGATAAGGCAAACAAAGCAGGCAACCGAATAGCACAGGCATGAGCCACTTCAAAATAATAATGTAGCAAGAACAATAGGGGAGTAATTCACAGCTCCCTAAGAAATTTTCGCAGTTCAGAGAGGGTGAGATAGCAAGCAGCTATTGACTGTTTTCCTTTCATGTTTTCCACCTGTCTGCCATGTGATTGGGAAGTATATTACCTGAATCCTTGTGGGAGTTTTCCCAGTATTGTTTTAAAAGCCTTGCTCTGCAAGAAACAATCCTAATGGAAACGGAGATGTGGGTATGAAATGAATACAGGGAGTGGAAGGAGAGTGACAACTAATTTAAACTACAGTTTAAATTCTTTATAACTTTTGTGACATGCAGATGTACAGGAGCAGCTCCAGCATTTTCCTAGCCCCTCTGGGGTGCCCTGGCCTGGCAGTGAACTCGCACAAGGGCTGCCTCACAAAGCACCAGGCCAGGGGAAAGGTGGAAGTGGCAACCTCCGCACACGAAGAATTCGGTAATTCTGTGGCCCGAGGGTGCCGGGTGGTTGTGAGCTCTGCCTTGTGCACAGAGCCCAGGGATGGAAATCCCAGCTGCCTCCTGGCTCAGCTGCCCTTGGAGGTGGAGTGAGGGAAGCCAGCATGGGCCACAAAGGCTTCCCCAGGCACTGTGCAAACATTTGGGCTGCAGGCCAGGAACATTCCCCGTGCTACCAAAGTCACACTGTCCAGAGGGCGAGAACTGAGTGGCCTGAAGCCAGCCCAGACCATCCACTTGAGATACCGTGATTGCAACATAGGTGTAACCTTTAAGGGAAACAGACATCCTGAAACCCTGACCTGATCCAGAGTTCTGCAGCAATACACATTTGATCTGCTGTCCAAACCAAGCAGAAGAAGAAAAGAAAGCTCTCCTCACAATCTTGGCTGTTGTCCCTTTAGCCTCACAGTGAGTGAAGAACTAAAGGAATCAACCCACAATTAGATTTCTTCTACTTCAGTTTCAGCATCTTTCTTCCTAAAGGAGCATTTACATGCTGGAGAGATTTAGTAGAGATACTCATTGCAAAGGAGTAAGATGGGAAAAAGAAAGTTTTCTGCTTTGTTACTTCTCTGCACATGTCTGTCTACCCCTTCATCTTACCAGTTTTCTTCTTATGGCAGTATTATAAGGATCACCTTCAAAAGCCAAAGATCTAAAATAATAACCCCTGTTTTCAAAAAGTGGTGATGGCCACATATTTAAAAATAGAGAAGCGTGTAACTCACATTAGTAGGAGTTAGCCATCTAAGAACCTTTTACACTGGTATGCACTCTAGGAACACAAGTCCAGTTTGGAAAGGGTAGGCCACAATCCTGGAGTCTCAAGTTCCTGTGCTATTCTGAAAAAGAGATTGAACATCTTAAGTTACATGGACAGGTTTGTGAAAGTCCGTTTGAGGATTCTTCTGAAAACCTTAGATGCTCAAATTTTGTAACAGCCTGAGAATTCAGCTTCCATTTAAAAACAAATAAATCCATTTCCAGACATCACAAAGGCAGAGCAAAAGTGAAAAATATGAATCCTAAATTCTGATAAGCAGGACTGCACATACAAAAAATAACATTGATTATTTTTAACATCTCAGCATTTTTTAGTCATGATGTCTCGTGGGCTGGCCAAGATTCTGGAATGCTGGGGGCTGGTATATCCCACTTTTGTAAAAATAGCACATGTCTAGCAAATGCAAAAAAGCTGAAGAACTTTCCACACCACCTTTTATTGTGTGCTTGCAGGGTGGGATAATGTAACATACTTTTGCTTTACTTTTAGAAGGTCCTTGTTGGGACTCATTGGCAATTGTACAAGTCATTTCTGTTTCTGTGAATACAGTGTAGAAGATGAAACTTTCTGTTGCTGGCCCCTTTCCAGCCAGCACTATCTGTTTATTACAGGCCATGTGTGGGAATGGAGTCATAAACAACCTCTTACTTTGGCAAAACCAGAACACTAATCACTTTTGTATTAGCTCCAATAAATCCTGAAAAAGTAAATGTTGTGGATTAAAAAGATAATAATGTGCTGATCCTTTCTGTGGTCACTAACCATTTTAAGCTGTTCCATCTCTCATGCCTGAAGGATAAATCCTCTGGCTCTTGATGAAAGGCTAGATAGTGAAGTACGTCCGCACATCAAACACCACACTTGTTATCAACAAACGCATTTTTCTCACTCTTGCAGATAATTTTTGATCCACTTTTACCTTCAATCCGAGATCTCACTTTTCCTCTTCCATTCCACACCCTGGTCCCCTGTTACCAGGACTGATCACTGATGAGGAGGGGGCCTTACAGAAAGACCTTCCTGAGCTCCTGACTTGTTTTACGTTTTCCATGACAAAAGAATGATTTAGTGTGAAGATGAGGGATTTCCTTATGCAATATCACATCCTTCAGTGCTTGGCTCCAAGAAAATTGCGCATTATTACAGCATGAATCAGGTTAGATGAACATTTGCCCAAAAGAAAGGTTTATGTCCATGTGCCTGCACACACAACCTGACTGGTGGGGGGGTTCAGAGTTGTTTCTGGCAGAAACTGTTCCCTGTGGGAACAAATAGGAGAAATTTCTGTAGGATCAAAGGGACTGATAGACTTGTAGCACTCTCATCCAGCTTGCCCATTTTATAGATCAAGTGAATCAAAAAATTAACAACAGAATTGTTATGGACATACTCCGACACCCATTAAAATCAGGGAAGAGGTTTTGCAGCTTCAAAGGGGCCATTTCCCTTGGCAACGGAGTTGCCCTGCGCTGGAGCCAGAAGAGGGGGCAAGGGAAGCAGAACAGCTGAAGGCTTGGAGGTGCTGCACACAGTTTTCAAAGTTTATTCCTGCTTTTTAAAAAGTTTTAAAAAATCACAGCTCGAAAGGCTCCTGACTCTAGGAAATGCAGTAGCTGGTTGCAGCAGTTTCAGTTGCATGTGGCAAACTGAGACATGAAGGTAAAAACACCCTTCAGATCAGTTCCTGCTCCTAATCACCAATGAATATTTTTTATGGGGTGTATCAAACAAAGCCACAGCAAGTGCCAGCATGGCCTGTAAGCCAGTTACAGGATTGTTCACATCATACAGCCATTAACACACTTCTGATTTTTCATGTTTGGCACTGAAAGTGGTGTTTTTCTGTTGCAAAGTGAATATTGTTCCTTACACAGAAATGCAGGAACCTCATTGTATGTGGAACAAGCAGTTGATTAAAGATTAGAATAGTAATGAATGTATTAAAGTGGAATGTACTTGGGTAATTGATTAATTGGTGCAGTCTAAGCTACTTGCGAAGCATTACATTCACTCTCTGTTAAATCAATTTTTGTCTTTTGTCCAAGCCTTGTGACTGAGAGCTGAAAAGCATGAACAACTATTAAAATCATCCAGACTGGTTCTGTGGGAGCTGGGCAGTGCCCTGTTGCTTGCCTTGGATCTCACTCTTACATTTCATTAGTATCTCAGCACTGCAGGCAGGTGGAAGATGTAATTAGTAATGCTCTTATCTTCCCACAGCCCACTTTTGCGTTTCTCCCACCTTGTTGCTGCATTCTTAAAATGAAAAACCCATGGTCTCATGCAAAAAGAAATGGCACAGTGACATTTTAATTAATGTGTTCGTCCAAGGGAATATAGGATTGCGGTGAGAAACTCCAGCCTGGGATAGGAACTACACATTCCTTAGCAACACGAGAATGCCAGAAAGGACTCCATGATCACCTTTAAAAATCACAGAGCACCTGAAAGCCACAGACTGATTACTTTGGGGTAACACCAGAACAACAAGCTCTGCAAAGCAGGACTGTGTTCAGGACTAGTTATTGAGGACCAGGGAGAAGAACAAGATGGGATAGGATAGACTTCCGAGAGCCTGCTTTATGAAAATCTTCAGTTTCCTTCTTTTAATAGCTGTTTGACTGTTGGTAAAGAATGATATTTCAACTCCTTTCAGGGCCCAGTGGAAGAAGAGCATACAATGTAGTGAACTGATGGAGCACATAAAATGTACAGCAGACTTTGTGCCTTTTCTGGGTTTTCTTCCAGGCTTTTCAAGGTCTGTGCTGCCTTCTGCTACTCCGTGGCTGTGCCACTTCTGCTCTCATCTAGTGACTGACACAAACAGATCAAACCTCAGTGCAGGCACAGCGTGTGTTCAGAGGATGTTGGGGCAGTCAGCAGCCCCTCACTAATTTTGTTCTTTCAAATGTTGTAGAGAGGTGGGAAAGCCCCTCTCCCAGGAGCTCTCCTCCCCTGATGTGTTTCTCACCACTGCAAAGAACTGCAGCTCAGTGTGCCATCCTTCTCCCTGGTGACCCTGTCCCAGATGGACATTTCAGGCATCAAATCTGTTCATCTTTCTCACAGTTTTTTGAAAATTATGAGTGAGGCTTTTAAAAACATTTAACAAACAGAAGCTGGAGGAAGGTGGACCTTTTGGTTTGTTCACAGGGCATAGACCCATCCCCAGGGTAACTAGCTTACCCTTGTTTTGTTATTTGCTTAGGAGTATTTCAACAGGCTTTGAGCATACAGTTCAGAAAAATGCTAAAAGTGAAGCACTGACATAAAATAGGAATTAGTAAATTAGTAAAATACTGATTTCACAGTTAGAGAAGCATATGTATAAACATTTGCAGAATTAGGGGCTAGAGTGTTTTGTTTGCTTCTAAACCCTCCAAGTGTGCAGTTGTTTGAATGTATCTTTCATTTTGATGCCTAAATGTGCCCTTTTAAGAGCCTTCCTTTCAGCTGCTACTTTAAAGAAGGTTTGTACGTCTAGCTTTTTATTTCTCATACAACGTAAAGCTCTACCAAAACCCGGTGACACTAAACATCAGCTACTGTTGGCATCTGAAAATTAGGGCTTAATTCCCCGCCATGAATATTCCCCATCATGAATATTCAGAGTTGGTAGCCCCTAACACTGTAATATAATAAACACCAAGGCTGCAGGCTGCCTCATTCACTTGCATAGGAGCTCTTTATTATCAGCAGACAGGGTTTTGACAACCACTCTGAGGCAACGCTGCTCTATATCGAATATCAACAGAATTAGCATGAGTTTTCCTGTTAATTGCTGAAGTGCACGGTGCTGTGTGATGGCCAGGGAATGCAGCAGGGAGGTCTGAGCTTTGCCAGTCACTTGCAATGTAGGATTCAGCTAATGGGAGTTTATTAGCTCCGAGGAACAGCATTTAATGAGCTGCCACCCTCACGCCAGGCCTGCTTTCCAAATGGTGCATGGTGCCTGCCAGCTCATAAGGGATGTATGAGAGAGAAAGAAGACATGACAAGAGGTTTCTGGTATTCTTTAAGCAAACCCTCAGAAATCCCAAATGGCAAAGTGGGCAAGCCCTCGATAATCTTTTAGAAATGGAAATAAAAAGTGTATTCTTCTGACTGGCTCTTGGTGAGTTATAGTCACAACAGTCTTAACCAAAATGTATGGGAAGGAGATATAAAATCTGTGGTTTTAAGCTCCTGTTTTCTTCATCAGCCTTTGAAAACTTTATGCATGTGCTGTTCATTAATAGCACCTTAAAAAACTGGGTGTTTCCATGGGCAGATACTCTTTCGTCATAGTGGGGTAATTGTAAATTAATATATCAAGTATTCATGTTATGTTGAATGTAACTGGAAAAGAAAAATCCTTGACGGTGTGCTCTTCCTCATTAGTGTGATGCAAATATGCTTAATAGCATCACTGTAAAACATGATTCTCAACAGTACTTGGTGTAACATTGAGTGTAAACTGCTCCTTACTTAGTGCTGCTGTTATTTTGATTTATTCCTATAGGATGGTTGCTGGTCTTGACAGCATACCTGCTTCTCCACTCTCTTAATTGATCATTGTGATGGTTTATTATTTTAATCAGGACTCTGAGCTGCACTGAAAAATGAAAAGAAGCCCATTTTGCAGAGACAGACAGTCAAATCTCTTATCTCTGGTTTCTTTAGGTGATTCTCTCTGAGAGTCTCTCTGATACTGCGACACTGATTGGCGAGAACAATTTACCACTAAGGCATAATAAGGGAAAATGTAATAAAATGTCACCAGGCACTGCTCATTTACAGTTGTTTGGCTAAAAAATAGGTTTCATAAAGCTTAGGTGAACTTGGAAATCACCTGAACGCATGACTTCCTGAATTTATGTCTCAATAAGCCTGAATATATGCTTGTAGCCACTTCAGAGTGCTGTGCCAATTCGTCTCATCTGCGGTCAAAAATTGTGCAGAGGGTTGCGATCACATGTGGCAGGGAGCATCTTCCAGGTGGCAGACACTGGCCTGAGGCCCCGGAGGTGTGGCTGCAGGTACAGGCACCCCGTTCCTGAATGACTTATGGCAAGTTGCACCTCTTTGTCGTGCTGTCCACCCTTGTTTGGCCAGTAGAATAAATTTAGCCTACAAGTCACTAAAAGCAAGTTTCCTAGGGGATACCTAAGAAAAAGAGGGTACCAGCCTCTTGTGGGCCCTCTCCACCCTCCTGCAGGGCAAGTATTTAATGACAGTGGTATGTTTCCTTTATGGTACTCCTGAACTCATACTGCCATGCTCATTCCTGTAAGCGTGTTCATTAATCAGTTACCAAAGCGGCATGAAGAAAGTAAATACTGCAGTCTCAAAGGGATTACAAATTCACAAATGGTCCCAAACTAGTTCAGTCCAGTGCTGCCCCGTGGCCCTGCCTAATGTATTTTGATGCTGGTATCTTAGAGTATGGACTTATCTTCAAAAGAGGGACAAAACTGGCATCCCTACTCAAATAGTCTGCTCAGATTACTGCCATGGAGTCATTTCCTGCATGTCACCAGCGCTGAGCAGTTTGCTCTGTCCCAGAATAGCACTGAAGCTGCTCAGAAGAAATTTAAGTCTCTTGCTTGTCTTAACAGTTCCAGACACCTGTAGCCCTGTCCTTACCATTTCCCTTTCCGCTCTTCTCTGGAAAGGCAGCTCCTCGCTTCTGATCCCCTGGAGTGGAATGTTGTCCTGGCTGTGGGAGGAGGAAGGCAGTGGCAGTCCCTGACAGTATTTCTAGGATAAGGAGTGGATAAGGAATTGAGTCCCACCCCAGTATTTCATTATCATTACTGATTACAGAATTCACGTTCAAGAAGAACTTGCTTTTCAACTTTCAGTTGGTATAAAGCAGACTGCTTACACACTTTCAACCTGGCATTGTGTGGATACTGAGAAGGAAAGGAGTGGTTTTTTGGTCACAGATGTGATTTTCTTCTGATGCTGTCTAAAGACAGACTGTTCCTGTGTTTAGTGTAGTAAATCTGTATCTGGTTGCCCACAGCACTTCTGTGTTCAAAGGACTACTTCTTTGCTTTCAAGATTCCTTGCATCTATTACTTTAAACTTCCTCCTGCTTTTACAGGGTTCTTTATGTTCCTACAGTCTTTGGGACTATGTCCTCACTTACATATGAGCTCCTTACTGTACAGATTGCTGTGCTTACAGTTGCCTTCCTTTAGAGAAACCAGTTTGAGCTGTGTCAGGTTTTGTGTCAGGAACCTGCCAGCAGGAGTTGCCTGAATCCAGTTGGAGATCCCTTCTATTAGACCTGGGCTGGGCCGGTTGCCCCAGTGCTGCCCCACCCTCTCGTCTTTCGTTCGTGGCAAGGCAGTTTGTCCTGAATCAGAGTCATGTCTGAGATAAAGCCAAAATAAAATGAAATCAGTTGGCTTTTTCCGCTGGTTTTGGATGAGACCTTTCATCATTAGTCTGTGATATATTTTAATTTTTAAATTGTTTTACATTTTCCATGACAAAAGAATGATTTAGTGTGAAGATGAGGGATTTCCTTATGCAATATCACATCCTTCAGTGCTTGGCTCCAAGAAAATTGTGCATTATTACAGCATGAATCAGGTTAGATGAACATTTGCCCAAAAGAAAGGTTTATGTCTATGTGCCTGCACACACAACCTAAAGGCACAGGGTGTGCTTTAAAACTCTTTTTTCCTACTGATCATACTTAAATTAAAAAATGTGTATATATTAAAAGCATACGTATGCTTTATATGCAGTATATCCCTTGGAATTTTTTCTGAAAGCCACAGGTATATTGCATGCAAGATAAGGACCTGCTCAGAAGGGGTGTCTACCTGAAGTTTCCAAGGCTGAAGTGCCCCACAGCTACCTGGTGTCCCCATCACTTTTTCTTGTTGCTATATTTTTCATCAAATCTCCCGTGAAGAATCTGCTTCCCCTGGTTTTCTGGGTGCTGTGCAGGGCTGGGGTGGGAGCTGTCGGGTGGGATGTATCTGGGAATGCATGTGGCACCAGCACTATGCTCCTGCCAGCCACCCCACATGCCGTGAAGCTGTGCCTCCCCTGGTGTTACGCGGGACTAAGCTTGCAAACCCCACAGTTCAAAAAGGCCTTTGTAAAATGTGATCATAGGAAGGGAAGCATTTATTTGAGACTATTCCTGGAAAGGTATTTTAAATAGCCCCTAAGCATACGGTTCCATTTTATTTAATATGAAGAGCCAGGAGGGCAGAGAAGATGGAGTGTTGTAGTCACAGGCTAGGGTTGCTCTCACAACAAACTGAAGGGAGTTGGGTTTAACTGCTTGGCCAAGTGGCACCATGTGAGTCTGACAGGAATTCTGAGAGTGTGAGGCTGAGAGATGCTTCCTTTTGGTTCCCACCTTGGGTGGATGCACTTGTGTGTGTAACTGTACACACAGAGCAGCTCGGCTGGAAAAGTGATCCCAGGGCTTGACACTGAGCTCGGAAGTGAAATTTCTCAGAACAGCGACCAGCATGACTTGGGTAAGCTTTTAAATCATTGAAGATAGATTTGTGTGAGGCTTGTATCATCATTTAAATTTCAGTAGGAGAGTTTATTTAACAGATGAAAACTTTTCCTGATTTCTCAAGTATGCAGTGAAAGACACTACGTCCGTACCTGTGTAAGACTATCCCCAGAGATGCTGATGCGGTCTGATTGCACCACCTTAAATGCACACCTTAGTTGGTGCTATCACAACATGTGTGTACAAGCCCTTGGTCGGGTTACTGCCCTCGCTGAATTCGCTGTAGTGCAGCTCCGCTGAGCGTTAGTTCTGAAAGCAGATAACGCCTTCTGCTTGTAAACAGGGATTACAAACAAATGCCTGGCGTTAGAGCCACAGCTTAAATGAGCTGCAAAGTTCAATACAAGGTGAATGGAGGTTCCTGGGGGCTTCAAACACAAGGACATTTTCCTGCTGCTCTCACAGGTTTATAAATGAGTGGTGGACCGCTGCAATTGGTGTTGCTATGGCATTGTAATAAACTGGGGATTTGATTCCAGGACTCCAACACTGGGATAGTTGCTTGAGTGCAGACTCAGGGCTGGGCGGGGGCAACACTTCTGAAATCATGCCACATGGAGATGTTCCTGATGCTTTCATTCCTTATAGGATTTGCTGAATAATTGCCTTTTTTGATCTAGGAATAGCAGTTACAATTTGCTGCTGGTCAGGGAACAGTTAAGCCTTCCTCCAGGGCTATTTTTAAATGTGGCAACAACTGTCTTCAGTGTTTGTAATCTGTCCAGAAATAGACACCACTTAAGAAGAACTCTAAGCAAAGAGAAGAGCCTTTTTCAGGAATTCCCACTCTTCACAGGCATTTCGTTTGGAGATCACTTTCAGCCCAAGGACACTTGTGGCTGCTGGCAGTCAGCTCGGTGACCCCGGTGCTGCCGAAGCAGGCGAGAGCAGCACCTTCCAGAGCACAGGTGGCTCCATAGTGGCTCCGGGAGGGGACAGCACAAACCCACACTCACAAAACCCAAGGTCTGTGCAGGCCAGGACAGGGAGTTCCCCCAAGGCCAACTGGAGCCAATCCAGCATGGTCCCGCTGTGTGGACATCCCCTGCCACCGTGGAGTGTGCGTCTTGCTTGTAGTTTGTGTCCACATCTTATCACTCATGCTGAGCCTAATCACTTATCAGGCAATTCTAGTGTGAACAGCAGTTTTGTACTTCAGTGGCAGGTCCTGTTAAGTTCAAATCAGCCAGACCACACTCATTATGTCAGGGAGAAGGGAAAATAATCTCCATAATTATAAGACTTCCCCAGCTTTCTTCCCCCTGCTTCAAAGCAGTTCATTCTTTGGGGGTGCATGGCATTTGCAGAAAATGCATTTGCCTTCCCTATTCCTCATCACATGTATTGGGTTATTTTTTATATCTCATGTTAAGTGCTGCTGCATTACATGCAAGCATCAAAAATAGCTTCTGGAAAATGTAAGTCAGCAAAGGCCTGGTTCCCTTGGTCAGTGCCTGTGATGGGCAGTGCATCTGCCCACTGCTTGCAATAGCTGCCTACCACAGAGGGAAGAGCCCCACTTCTTGTCTTCTGTATCTCTATGTCAGTGTCTCACTATGCCCAGGAAGCTGAGCTCTGGACCTCTAATTTTAGGCAACCCAGAGACCTTTTTATGCCTGCAAGGCTGGATTAGGTTTGGGGTTGAGTCTGAAAATGGAATCAGCTATCTTTGTAAAACCATGTAAGTATGGGAAGGTGCTCGAGTGTAACTGGTGTTTGAAGGGTGTGTTTTTACAGCGTGCAGGAAGCCTGGCAGGTTTTCAGGCTTCAGACTACAAAAAAACTAAGGTACCCATACATAGGTCCCCAGGTGGAATATAAACCTGAATATTACAGGTGCGTTCTTGACTTGCTGAATCCAATGTACATTTTGTCTTATTTGAGCAGGATAGATCCCTTTAAGGTGTTTTTTCCCACTGGAAAATGGAAAATTATTATTTTAAAATAGAATAGAAAGCAGCTCAGTGTAGGCAAGCCACTGTCATCTGCCAGAGACATTTCTGGCAGACCAGCAAGAAGTAGTACTTTAAGCAGGAATTGAAAATGTGGTTTTCTGTGCCAGGGGCTGAAGATTTTAGCTGCCTGTGATTTCTACTTCTGATAGTTCTGAGCTGTGAAGGGAACAGTTCATTCTCAGCCAGCTCTGATATGTGAGAATCCTGGGATCTGTTTTAGAATATCCCTGAAAGTTAACACCAAAGTTGCAGCACCTTGTGAGCAGTTCAGGAGGTACAGCCAGACCTGAATGACACACCGTGGGACACACCAGCGTTTACCAGCACTGTTCTTAGCAGGAAAGCAAAGAAGTCACTTTGCAAAGTGGTGACTTGCTTTGGATTACTCAGAACAATATATAATAGTAATTTAATGATGTGTTTGTGACAGCATGTTTTTGCCTTATGTTGCCTGTCAGTATTCATCCCCGTGGGTTTTATTTAATCACTAGATACAAGTGAAAAGGCTGACATTCAAAGGAACTGGACTTCAAAACAAGGTCATGGGAAGTGCCAGGGACTGATAAGACATCTATGAGTGTAATGCACCTCTGCATTGAGGCTCTGTTTAAGAAAAACAAATTACACAACCCTGCCACAGTTCTCATGAAAGCAGGAATTTAAACCACAGGTGCGTAATGAAGATGACAGTGGGTGGCTGCGTGTTGAAAAAGTACAAGAGAAGAAAAATTGAGAGAAAGGACTTAAAAATTCTAGTTGTGGCAATAGAAAGGTATAAATTATGTAATTATTTACTTCTCTCATGATTGATAGATAGATAGATAGATAGATAGATAGATAGATAGATAGATAGAGCCTAAAAGAAGTTTTAGCCAAGTACATAGATTGAGATGAAAAACTAGCACCCCAAAGGCTGTTAAAGGGAGTTCAGTTCAGCTGTTTGTTGGCTCCAGCCAAAGGACTAAACAATGACAGGAGAAGTAAGTTGAGATGAAAAAATTACTTTTGTTAGGTCAATATGCTACACTATCTGTTTTTAATTAGGCCGTGACAGCGAATCTCTGCCTCTCTTGCACTGCTCATATATTCAAAGATCATCCAGAATATGCTAATGTAATGCTTTTAGTATCCTTTTAGAGATAACATTTAGCACATTAAAAGCATATTCTGAGCATTAGCAAGACATACTGAACTGGTGGTTCACAGTCAGCCAGACCTGGAGTTTACTGAGGCCACAGGATACTCTGTGTCCTGTAAATTATTATGGTGTATACTTTTTAAATTGAAAGCAGGTCACTGTTTTCCTTGCTAATTAACGTTGGAAGCTTATTCCACTGTGCCCATCTGCTTTAATGTGCTGCTCAATAAAATCTCTTTTCTTAACTGATTTATTCAAAACATGTAAATGTTTCTTAGCTTCTTTTCCATCAAGACAATCATGACAAAGTAATCATAAATGGTGAGTTCATAATTTAGCCACTGTTATTCAGAATTTGGACTTCATAGAAATTCAGGCCAGAGGGAATTTCTATGTCCACTGGACTCTAGCTACTGGATGTGGAGCCTCCCCCTGTTATTAAGACCTATCATTCAGAATTGCAGCAGACTGGGGGATCCTCATTCATCCTCCTCCTTCCCTGAAAGTAGTCAAGCATTTTCCCTCTTCTCTGAGTGAGTGGCATTCCGTTAGGATTTCCGTGGCTTCTCTGTGCTGCAGCAAGGACTCTTAGCCTCTTTCCATCCTGCCTCACCGCTCTCCAAGAACAGGCTACCTTTGGATGAACAATACCTAACAGCAAACCTGTCTGAAAGCAGGAAGGACCTTTGACAGGATGGCCATGGATGGGAATTCTGATATGTAAACAGGAAATATTCCATATCAGAAATGGCAATAGGTTTTGTGCAGGTAGATCCCATTGCATTGTATTAACCAGTTTCCTACACACCTCCTCCTGGGGTACCTGTTGTGGAGTTGGCCATGAAACCTGATTTGAGGAAAGTAGAGGAGCAAACTTTTGTTATTCACTGACTTCCAGTCCAAATTAGGAAATGGTGAATTTGGTTCTCCAGAGGAGCTAGGAAATTAATGGAGGGAGATGCAGAAAAAGAAATTTCTGCTGTTAAGAGATGCAGCTGAGGGGGAGGTCGTGTGAGGGCAGCAGTCATCGAGTCCCCGTGTGCTTCTGTCCCTCTTCATTTCTCAAGTACTTCTGGGTCCTAATGAGCAGATACTGCCTCCTGTCCTCTGGAAATGCTTCGGGCTTCTTTGAAGGTGTGTTTCCTTCCCTCGTGCATCTGTGACATTATCTGAAAGACAGTTGTTCCACCTTTGCTTGTTCACACCTCTGAAGGATTGTTTCAAGAGCTAGCTTGGAACAGGACACTAAAAACTGCAGGCATTTTATAGAATTAAGTAATTTCAAAATTACCATAGCAATTTGCATAAATTTCTGTGTAATCACTTTAATACATTTTCAGGCTCCCCAAGGCAATGTTTTAAGGCATGTTACATAGTAAAAGTGGGATGAAACAAATGAATGCTCACGTAGGGCAGGATTTTCCAAACCAGTTAGTGTTGGTGGTGTTCTGGCAGGATTTTGCGTCACTGAAGTCCTTGATGAAAATCTCCCCAGATCCCTGCTGAAAGCCCTGCCCACACAGAGTGCTGACCCCAGAGCCCTGCAGGGTATGAGCACAGTCTAGTCAAGGGTTTCTTCTAGAAGCAGTCCACAGACTTCAATGTTATTGTTTGCATATTTTAGTTTTAAATGTTGAGGCTCTTAGAGGGCTAAGCCTCATGTGACCCCACAGTTTCCAAAGATCATCTCATTGTGAAGCCTGGGAAGGGTGTGATTTATGTGGTTACATCTCCTACATGAAACAGCCCAAAAAATGGCCATTGATCCGTGTGCATTGGCAATGCCTGTCTGGTTTTTGAAGGAAGGCTTCCACAAAGGAGCTTTGCCTCAGCCCTGGCTGTTTGCTGGGCTGGCTGGTACGTTTTCCCATTCAGAGCACATGGAGTACTCTTGCCTGAATTCCTGTGGTGTTACTGGTCATGTCCACTAAACTTGTCTGCTAGAATGACGAGCCATTTCCCACCCAGAATCTCTTCCCTGTGTTGGTATGAGTGGCTTGTGATCAGGCCAGCACTTAGTTCTATTTCAGAAAAGAGAATGGATGGAGATTCAGAAGCCTTTTACAAGCCTTTCTTGATTTCCAGTCATTATGGCTCATTTCTGAACCTTATTCAGTTCATTTTATTCAGATTTTGTCACGAAAACCAGACACAACACTCCAAGGTCCTGCATTGGGTAGCCATGCTGAGAGCCCCCTTTGCACAGAGCCCTGCTTCTTGATGCTTTGACAGCCCTGGCATTATTGAAACTGTTCCCTGAATCATCTTATAGGTTGTGTTGGCTCTTTAGGTGGGGTTCAGCACTTGGCAGCCCTATAATTTGCATTTCTTTTGGTTATGCCCAAGTTTAGTGTAACTTTGGCAGTAGGGCAGAGAGGGCTCCATGCAGGTGTCAGTACACTTGGTCAGTGCCTCAAGAAATTGGTGTGACTCAAGAAATGCATCATGAGCACGGTAGAGAAGCTCTGGAACTGATTTTGCTGTGCATCACAAGAGTTACTGAAGATGATCAAAGTCACACTAAGCATTTAGAGCAGACTACAACAATTATTTCATTATTTCATCTGTCAGTCTCTTATTGTTCCTTGTTCTAGGCCGTCTTATTTTAAATCTGTACATTTTCAAAATGGTTTCACTGTTCTGTCACTAAAGATTCAGCTTTTTTAGTGAACCGTCAAAGAATCAGTTATTGACTGACTTTCTGTCTTGGCAGAAGAAGTGCTTACCTTTCATCTTCTTCTCTGTATAACAAATCTACTTGATTTTCCCTTTGTTAGGCTTAAAAAGAGTACAATTTGGTAGGGCCTACTGTGCAGTAAATTAATTTCAAGTCTGAAACTGAGAACACTTTCAAGAGGAAAGAAATGTTAAGAGATATACATCTGTGTATGCACTTTTTTTTCTTTTTCAAGAATTAGGGAAGGCATGAATTGGCCTCAGCATTACATGTTTATTTCTGTTGTAGTTTCAATAGAATTTTCTGTAAAATAAACTTTGTATACACCCAGACATGCACACACATGGCATGTACTTTTATGGATACTTACAAGAAGTCCTATTTAAGTCTAAAAGTATTCAGTGTAAAAGCGAGAAATGCATTTCTTTAGTGATGGGTAGAGCTCATTTGAAATGTGATTGGCTGCTTTTCTTATTTGGGTTAGTTTAAGTCTCATATGCTAGCTGTTGAAAAAGTTTATATTTTAGCTTCAGAAGAAATCGAATTCAGCTAATTGAATAATATAATCTTTTTGTTTATCCACGGAAGAGTTACCCCTTTGTGTAGCATTAAATTCAATGTGAGGGTTGCATATTGGCGAGGTGATTCCACCATAGTGATTTGCGCTGGAGTTTTGCTCAAACCCTCCCAGCAACCCTCCATTAACACCCACAGACACTTTCATTTTTCTTCCAAACAAAATAGAGGAAGTGTGTGTGGGAAATCAGAGAAGTAATTAAAATGGCAAGACAGAGGAAGCCATAGACCTCAGCATCATCAAAGCTTTACTTTATAGAATTCTCCAATTTAAAGCTGGTGCTTGCAAAGGTATAACACCAAGGTAATTAAACTTGTTTTGTAGTTTGGTCACTTTGCCTGTTATCCTGCTTATTTGGGTGGTATTTTATTAATGATCTCTCAAGGGAAAACTACTGTAGCTGCAAATTAATGAAATATTAATAACAACCAAAGCGATGTGTGTGTGATTCCACTCTGGAGAAGCCTGACCTGAATGTGCTCTGCACTCGCTGTGCTCCGTGAGCAGGAAAGTCAGCACAGAGCCTGCCGTGAGCCCGGTGTCTCCGGGGACACTCCTGGGTGAGCAGGTGGGAATCCATAGGTAAATCAGAGTCACGGGTGGGCAGTGAAGCAAGATCCACAAACCTGCTGAGCAGAAAAGGCTAAAAATGAGCCAAAAGAGCACGCCCGAAAAGACTGGGCCTAAGTGAACAAAATCTCCGTGGAGGTCTGGAGGCAAAGAAATGGGACAGAGCTGTAAACATGATTCCAAGAGAATCTGACAGAGAAGAGAAAGTGACAGAGAAGCCCATCTTGGTCCTGAGATGACAGAAGCATCCCAGTGCAGCAGATACCCCTGCGAACACCTTCCCTGATTTTTTAAAAAATCCATCCCCTTTTGCTGGGCAGGGGAAGAGTTGCTGTTCTGAAATAAGTGCCAAATCCCCTTTCTGTGGTGTATTTATCACAGGACATCTTTGATTTTGGCCTCTTCTGGTAAGTTGAGGTGAAAGCTGTGTCTTGGAGTTCTTTTCCATTGGTAGCCTTAGTTTGTTTGCCCCAGTCATGAGAACCACATGTAAAGAAACTGTTCCCTGGAGCAGGCTTGAGGCGGAGGTGTAATACAGTAACAGTTAAAATAACCCAAACAGGGTTTGTGAAACCTGCTAGTTAAAATTTTTGGAAGGCCTCTGGCAAAACAAGAGCTTTTTGGAGTCATTCAACCTTATTAGCTCTGCAACTGTTTATGTACCTCCATGTACTTAAAACACAAACTGTTTAAAAATAACAGCATTGGGAGGATGGCCCAGATTTTTGAAGAATAACAAGTCATTTCCAATTCCTCTGAACCCTTCTCCTCTTTCCCTGAGTGTGCAGCATTTCCTTAGTTTAGAAGCTTTTTGATCATTTCAGAAATTAACATTACAGCGGGTTCTGAAGGGATGTGCTCATCAAGGAAACCAATTCAGGTAACAAAAAGGCACAGTTGTTCCTTGTGTCTGTCGTTATGGAGAAAAAAAAAGACCCTGCAAGCTGATCAGAGTCCTCCATAGCTGTTGGCTCTCAGATACTGCCTTCCATCCTTCCCACTCTCCCCTTCCCAGCAGCTCTGTGAGCAAGGGCACCATGGAGATGCTTCCTTGTTGGATGGTGGTGCACGATAGGAAACATGGCATTGGTCACTGCAGAGCCATCTCGGGTTCTGTGATGGAAAAACTTTGCTTCCAACTGGCCAGATGACCTGTAGGTGACAGCCTGATGAAAGGGGAGGTCAGAGAGGGAATGAATGTGCATGTTCCGGAGGGCTTTTCCCTGCTAGATGGTTAGATGAATGAGGAAGTGAAAGGAGTCATGCAGCCTAACAGGTTTTCCTTGGGAGATCTTGGGCTCACATGGGCTTACTTCTGACATGGGTGAGTTATCTCTACTGCTCTTACCTTGTTTCTCCATCTGTAAAGCAAACCAGCAGTAATCCTTTTAGGATTTCCCTTTTCTTTTTCAGTGGTGGTACTCCTCTTTGGATTTCCCTTTTCTTTTCCTTGTGCCCACACAAGTTTGGGGTCAAAGGCTGACCCTCCCTTGGGTTTCCTGTGGTGGTTGAAGCCTTGGGTTGCCCTGTAACCAGAAAAAGCCTCAAGGTTGAGTTTTTGGGTTTTTCCCACTTCTGAATATGAAGCCACAAGACAAAAGGCATTTTAGCAAGGGATATATTTGTGCAGGTACTTATGCACACACCCCCAGTAGCACAGGGAGTGCAGCTGCTGAAAAATAAGCTGTTGCCAGTATGGCCTCTTCACTTGTCTTACACCCAAATGCACACAGCAGTGTTAGTGACTGCTGATGTGGAAATGTTCTTTCAAACCAGGCATTCATAATTAAACTGAGATCAAATACTCAGCCTTCACTCTGGTGCTAATGATGTGCAATATCTTCCTTTTCTTGTATTATTTTTTCATGTTTGTCTGTGTGTGTGTGTGTATTTGCAGCAAGTTGGAAATGATATTTTTAGTCAAGAGGACTAATTAATAATTCATTTATGAATAATGATGAAAGTAGCTGATTAAAATGTATGTCTAGCTTCAAAAGGAATAATCTTCAGAAGTTATAAGTGTTTAGAAAGTCCATCTCACCCCCCATCTTCTCTTCCCAGCCTCTGTGCAACAGCTGTTGTTATTCCCATTCACAGGTATCAGGTAGTAATTAAACTAGGGAATGTGATCCAGAGTAATAAAGTTTCAGTTACAAAAGGTGGAATATGAGGGAAATCATTTGCAAACCTTCCTTTAGCCTTGTGTCTCTTGGTTCAGGGGGACAAAGTTGGATGGTGTTCTACCTACTAGTTCTCAGTGCCTGTATTTCTCTCCTTTACTCTTTCTTTGGAATGAAAAGAAACAAAACCCTGAAAACACAACACAAGGAGAAAAACTAAAAAGAGAAGAGGGATCAAAGTCTTTCATGAACATAGTGTGTGTAAAACCACCTGCAGGGGCAGATTTGTTATGGCACATTTTTGCAAAAATCATTAACTTGTCATGGCAAAATGGAAAAACTAATAAAACAGCAGTAAAAACAAGTTAAATTCTGAGCCTGGAGGACTGGCTTGTCTAAAAAAAAATGACACTTTTTTAGGGGTCAGCTCTTACTTTCTCTAATCCTGTGTGACCATGGCCCTTTCCCTTTTAGCCTAGCCCTTTTCCAGACCTCAACATTTCTGTAGTGTTTTGTATTTGACGTGTTGAAGAACACTCATTATTACCCTTTCCCCTCTAGATGATCCTTTTTTTTTCTCCATCCTGTTGATGTAGTGGTGGTTGTACATAAAATTATAGCTTATTCCACTGTCCTAGTCCTTTCTGCGACTCTCAGCTTATATCCTTAGCTCAAAAGTACTTGAAAAAGTTCCAACAAGTTTTTAAGCAGAAGAGCACTTACTGAGGCCTCTCCTGTTGTATCATGTCTTCCTTAGCTGCGAATCCTTATTTTTTGTTAGTGTGGATATGGTTATTACTCCTTGTGAAACAAAGTCACATTACATGCACAGTTGGCAGTGTTCAACTCCTAATAACTCATCTGTGTTTGCATTCTGAACTAAATGACCTGAAAAATTGTGGGTTAAAATGGAAAGGAGAAGGAGGAGAGGGTAGACACATTAGAAAGAAGAGAGGTTCAGGAATGCATTCAAAACTGAGAAATCTTAATTTTCCAGCCCATCTAAAACAGGAAAGCCATTGAAAGTGTAGGACTAGATGTTCATCAAATGCAAATAGACATGGTTCACTGGTTATAAGGGAGCTATGCAAATACCTATCTGCTGAGAATGTAGCCCACTTTTTTTTTTTTTTAAATTTATTTTAAAGGCATTTAGAAACTAAAGGAAACGTAAGAGAGCTGTTTATTTCTAGAAGCTGTGCCGGGTTCACCCCAGGTGAGCAGGAGCAGGACGTCAGTGCTGGTGCCCTACACTTTTACTGCCCCATTCAGCCAAACCTCTCCATTAGAATCTGCTCCAGTAGGAAGGTAGCTGCTGGCATCACTCGTGTTCAGGCTTCTGCCACCAACATCACCTTTTGTGGCTTGGAAGAACCGGACAAGTCACCGTGGAGGCAGCGGTGGCATCTTCTGCTCCTTAGCTTGTGTCTCATACGCTCCATCCTGCCTGGGACTCACTTCTTTCTGGAACTCATAAAAAAACTTGTGGGAGAAGTGGCAGTGAGTAGCACTACAGGCATTCAGCTGGAGTAGTGAAGCATTACAAGTTAGAGTTGCTCTTGTTTATTAATTGGCTTTTTTTTTCCTTTTTGAAATAGAAAAATTTCTATTGGTGAGAGAGCAACAAGCAGGTAGTGTGATATAATGGCAGAGTTGGTAATGAGTTCAGGAGCCCACAGACGTTAACACACACAAAATCTATTGGCCCTCTTTAGAAACAAAGTGTTCTTTGGAGTTTTTTTGCTAATTTGTGCCCCAGGGGTGAAGCTCCCAAATGTACTCTCGCAAATGTTAGTTCCACATCCATTGAAATTCCATTGCAAAACTCCCCTTTGCTGCTGAAGGATTAAGTGTTACCTCTGCATTTCTGGTTTTAGCTCCTCTGGTGCCATGACATCTATTGTGTGCATTGTACTCCATGTGTGATGTGACAGGCTGCATGTTTTTTGAAAAAAAATTGTGGTTTTAATCTATCAGAGCCCTGAAGTGCATTAAAAAAGCTTTTTGAAGAGCTCAGGAGCAATGGAAATTTGTTTGCTGTGCTTTGGGGTTTTTCAGTCCACGTAAAGCAGTTTTCTTTGAACAAGTGACTTTTTTCTTGATTGTTCCACTGTGCCATGCTGGCTGTCCTGGTAACACAGAGACAGGGTGGACTCCTCTTCAGGATGAGGAGTGGGAAGCTCCTGAGCTCACCAGGGACCAAAAAGCTCCTTTAGGACACAGGTGGTGATATTCACATGCACGCATAGATTTTGAAATGCTAAGGTGACGTTTCTGTGGAAGATCCCCTTTAGCACTGTAGGTGGGAATGAATTTGACTATTTTGATTCTGTACCCCAAAATTCCAAAGCAGGCCCTTAACTGATGAAAGCAGCACTTTACTAAAAGCAGTGGACTAATGATTGACATCGACGGTAGCCACTGTTTTTCGATTGCTGGCTTGACCATTTTTACTTTCTTCTTTGATTATCAGGCCTGGCTTTGATCCTCAGGAGCCTCTTGCCCATCTCCTACTCCTCAAACTAGCTAATCTTAGCTTCTGCCAGTTTTTCAGTAAAGATAGTGCTGCTTCAGTTTCCAGCTCTTCTCTGTTTTGGCTTTAGCACCTCTTGCCCTGTAGGCACATTTATTTTCATCTCTTCTCGATCTCTCGGATGGAACAGTCTTGGTCCAGCGGTCAGAGGTGTTTGTGATCTGTCAGTCCCACATCTGTCTTAGTTAAAACCATAACCTGCAATATATTGCAGTTACTCTTTCTGTGAGAAATAAAGCTTTTGGGGGTGTACCAAAAGAAGGCCTGCCCTTATGGTTTGGAGTGTTTAAAGCAAATCTGAAGCATGCTTTGTATCAAATCAGCTCTTGTGGTTCTCTTTCCATCACACTGCCAGATTTTTCTTTTATTACCTCGAAGCAATTTTTCCGCCCTTCTTAACTTCTCCACCCTTTTTATTTTCAAAGCTTTGCTTATGTCCAAGCTTCTGCTCAAAACTCCTTTGATTTGGTGGTGATCCATAGGTGGCCATAATCTGGAAAATGCTCCTATTGCTTAGCATTCTTTTCATTATTAATATTTCAGTTGTTATTATTCAATAGTATCTTATTATGCAAAGCTTATGTCATCCTGAAGAGCCACAGCTTTAGCAGGGTCCAAAGCACCAGAGTTTTCTTCTGAGAAGGTAAAAATTTGTGATATTTACTGTCAATAAATTTGTAAGATAAAATTGGATCAGCAAGGGGGCAGAAAAGCAGAAAATTGCAGACTAAGTTAAGATGTGTGAAGAGCTTACAGAATAGAAGAGTTAGTTATTTATTTTTCTAAGATGGGTAGGACAGTGTAAAATCTGCAGGGTGGGTGGCTCATTTCATGTTTGCTTTCTTAACACTTAAAAAGAATAATATTTTTTTAATTGAAAGTAGGACACAAATAAACTGGTTCCATTGGTTTCATGTAGAAGAGAGAAAACAAGAAGTGATGAGCTCAGCTGTTTCTTCCTGCTTAATTCCTGCATTCAGGATGGAAAAAGTTCTTCACAGAGAGGGTGATTGGGCATTGGAACTGGCTGCCAGGGAGGTGGTGGAGTCACTGTCCCTGGAGGTGTTTAAGGATAGCCTGGATGTGGCACTCAGTGCCCTGGTCTGGGTGACAGGTTGGTGTTGGGTCATAGGTTGGACTCGATGACCTCAAAGGTCTTTTCCAACCCCACTGATTTTTTGATTCTGTGATTCAGGCCTCACTGGGACTCTCTGAATCAGAACATTGCCTGGTCACTCTAAAGCAATCAGCACCCAGCCCAATGGCCAGGAGATAATTTGGGTAGTGAGGAAAAAAGCGTGATACGCATCAAGTGACAAAGATGCTCAGAAAAGAAAGACACAATGCTTTTGTCCATAGCAATAAATCTCCCAGCTCTGGATTCTTATTATCTGCAAAGGTTGCTGGTTGACAGGGTTGTGATGTCCAGCACCAGTTGGCATGTGGCTCCACATTAGCTGCAATAGGGATCCTAACTGTTTTTTGACAAATCCTTAGGAAGGCTGCCAGAAGTCTTCTGGCATGCGCTAACAGCTGGTTTATGGTTCTGCACAAATGTACAAACTCCTGATAGAGGTTAAATGTACTGCGTTAGCAATTGTATTCTATTTGATTATATCATGGGAAGTGAGATATGATGATTTAGTGATTTGCTTGGGAGCAGTTTGAAAATATTGCAAATTTGACAGATGGCAAAAAGATATCTTAGCAATGTTGCACTATTCCTATAGTGTTTTAGTTTCTAACGCCTTTGCTTGTTCCATGTCTAAGACAAAAGCACTAGACCAGCACTTGGCATGGCTCTTTGTTGCAGTTTTATCAAAGACATGGTTTGTCACCTGGGAAGGCCTTACCTTCATTTCCATACTAGAAATCACAATGTTGTCTTTCCATAACAAACTGGGAGTGCAAGCAAGAAATTCAGCTCCACTGAGTTCAAAGTGCCAGAGGAACCCAACTGCTGCTTGGTTTCTTTGTACTCCACACAGGAGCTGAAACGAAAATGTGGGTGGTAGTGCACAAAGCCAGGTTGCCTCATAGCCCCTGTTCAGAACAGGCCTTCCCACACCTTTTGATGTGGAAGGCTTTGAAGATGTGCTAGGGGAACAGGTAGTCACAAAACCACGTGCTTTCATGCAGAATCCCACCACAGAAGAGTACTAAATATGCAAGTCTCTTTACAAACAGCCTTAAGGTAAAGAAATAAGGAATGGTGAGATCCCAAACTGGCCCCAGTACAACTGGGACAGAAGAGAGTCTGGGGCACTGCTCTCAGCAGGCTGGCTGGTGGTCCTGGTCCAAGTAAGAGCCATTTCAGGGCAACATAGTCCTTTGAATGACAGTCAGCTGCCATGGGCTCACTCTTGGTCTCTTCTGCCCATGTGGCTCAGCCTGGTGCCCAAAGCAAGGAGGGGAAAGCAAGGGAAGAGGCAGGTTAAAACTATCCCTGCACTGTTTTGTTCAAGGCTTTCTCTCTTTCTGAGACCCCCTACCTACCTATCCAGTGCAGCTGTGAACATTACAGGCAGAACAGGGGCCTGAGAGAGGACGGTCCAGCCCCCACAACCACCTGTGAGCCTTCAAACTCTTTATTCTCAGGTGTGGAACTGGACAAAACTCTTGGCAGATTCCCATTTCTAAAGCTACAAATGTCTATAAGCTGTGTCACCATGCCTACCATGTCACATTGTGAGATGTGTCATTCATCTTTTTCTTGTTATTTGCACTTAGTCTTGGTTTTGCCAAAAGAAACATTTTCATTTCTCCCATCTGCAGAGTTTTTGTACTCTTTGCTTCCCTTTTTTAATTCTTTCCTCTTTCCATCATATGAGGCAATGCTTGTAGTCTTTTCATTCTAAAAAATAAATCCAAAAAAGGAAAAAAAAAACCCCATGTTTTGAAACTTTGTGTTATACAAACATATTCTTCGGGGCAAGCATATTTTATCCATTAAGGAAGAGAATAACTTTCACACTGTGACTTGCAAGCTGCTGTGGGATTCTGGAACAAGTAGTTTCAGACATGGTAAAATCATCCATGTGGAAAACCAAACTGTTAAGTGTTCCAGACAAGATAGCTTTTCAAATCCTGGCATGGAGACCCATAAATATCCAGTAATTCTGTCACCACCAGTTGTTTGACTGAAGGCAAAGATACATCAACCTGTTGCCTTAAAGGGCCATTGTGTCACAGAGGTGTCTGCTTAAGATATTCTCTGTTATTTGAACTGCAGCTGCTCACCAAGGGACTGAAATCAATCAGTGCTGGTGGGAATTTCTGAAGGAGCTGTGCTGGTATCTTGGAAGCATTGTGGCACAGAGGAGCTGAAGCTGCAGCCCCCCAGCCCCCACGTCCAGTGAGCTGAAGCATGGTCAGGGCACACACAGCTGCTGGGAAGTGCCAGGCACTGCAGGGTGCTGGGTGGGGGTCCCCACAGTTACAGCAGTAAGACAGGACAGCCTCTGTTCTCTCTTCATCCTGGTCGCCCAAAACTCCCGAGGAAATGTCGCTCAGCTGAGCCATGTGGGAAGTGGTGGAGGGAAAATGTTTGTGGTGGCTGTGCCCATCGTCCTTTCAAGTGCTTGTTGGGGAGGAAGATTCAGGGGCCTGGAGGGAAAGGTGGTGTGAATTCAGTGTTGTGTTGACAGTCAAAGAACCCCTGTGAGCTGTGGTGGGCAGATGGAAGGGGTCTGCTCTAGGATGTGTTTGATAGGCTCTGGGGAAAATGGAGATTTCTTGCTTTTTGGTTCTTGTGCATGTGCCTTATCTTCTGAAAAGCTGTGGTGACAGGAAGTGGGAGGTGATACTCTGAATGTGTTTTGAGTAATGGTGGGGTGTTACATGGTTTTCAGAGAAGAATGGCTCCGTCTCATTTTCTACCTGGTGTTTCAGTGAAGGAGTGATGGAGGATTAATCAGACGTGACTCCTCTAGAGTAGATAAGCTTACACTGCTAACTGCAGGGTGGCTGGAGTTATGTCTTCAGCATTTGGCAGGTCTGTATGAGTTTGCTCTGCTCATGCCCACAGCTGAGTCTGAGCTGTCTGTGTTCAGTAACACCCCGTGTCAGAATACATTAGCCCAGGTCTAGCACTTGCTGAAGCACATAGAGAGCTCTTGGGGAACTCGGAGCACGGATAAGGCTTGCTTATCTGTATGAGAGTAGTACCTCTTTAGAAAGGCACCTAACTAGCTCAGTATGAGCCAGCTTAGCCACCAAGCACAGCTCAGCTGTGCAGCACAGTAAATTACCCCATTTGGAATGCCTCTGTGTGTGACAGCTTGCCAGCTCATAGCATCCACAAGCTGGTCCCTTCCCCTTGGCCACCAGCCCTCGGGAGAAGCAGGGGTTTCTGTGCTTGGGGACCAAGGAATCCTTTCTGATGTTGTGTGACAGAGCAAAAGCCTTCGGTCTGCACATCACTGCTCTCTGCAGATGCCTGAGATGGGCATTTGGGGGAGGGTTCAGCTGTGTTTTGCTGGGTGGCTTTGAGAGGCTCCGTGGGTCACGGGTTAAGGCCTTGCATCGTGCATCCAAAGGCTGTGGCTCTGGCTGTGGTGTTCCCACAGCCGCTCTGTCTCACTGCCCTTTGTGTCTCCGTGCTTTTATTTCACCTGCCTTGTCCATCCTCTGTACCACCTGCCCAGGGCAGAGGCAGTCATGCATACTCTGTGTGCAGGAATTCTTTATGGAATGCAGAGGAGGTGAATTTATGCTATCATTGATAATAAACAACATCACAAGATAGCAACAAATTGATTTTTTTAATCATTTCATCTTCTTACCCTACTATTACATGGGATTATTCTGTCTGTTAACCTTTCAAGCTATGGTGCTAATTTGCTTTATTGCTTAAAAACCAATGTGAATTTCCCTCAGGCTGTTACAGAAATTGCTTGCTTTGTTATCAAAGGATCAACAATTCACTGAAGACATCTGCTTTTTTTTTTTTTCCTCAAGCTGTTTTAAGAAGTATATAGAGATGTGTACAAGGAAGAACTATTGAAATAGTTTAGAAAGTACTGCCCCTCCTGTGACAAGCTGTTCATGGTGCTGTGCAACAGTTGTACCATCCCAAAATGCTCACTCATCCCTGGAATGGTGTGTTGTCCCAGGCACCCAATACAAATCTTGGCACAGAGACTCAAGATTTATATTTTATTCCCTTTTGTACTATAAACTGAGCAGAGCCAAGAAAAAGGTGAAAAGGTGCTGAGGGAGATTTCCACTGAGTACTGGGTTGGTTGGTCGATTCAGTGATGGCACATGTGAGTGGACAGACTAATGCTCACCGTAACTCCCCTCCTCACAGGTTTTCATCACACAGATGAGAAAGACTAACACCACAAGCATGAAACAAGGAGTAATAAATACATTTGTAGACTGCTGGCTGGTCTGTGGAACTCCCTGCTGCAGTCAGGAGTGTGGCAGGCGTGAGTAATGCTGGTGCTTTCACCTCTATAGTGCTCTTCCGAGCATGAATCTGCTGCAACTCCCCATGGGCAGGAATCCGTTTCCCTTAAAATCAGGCACTTCTTTCCAACATTGTGTAATGACAGAAGAGGGAAGGACATAGAAGGAAACCTGTGTTGTGACTGAGCTGTGTTGACTATTTCTGTGTTCCTTTACTGTTCATGCTTTGTGACTTAAGCTTTAGCATTTGCTTGAGTTGAAGCTCTGAGTGCCCCTCTGACTGAAGCTGGGTTGTTTTCCAGATATAGCTGCAGGAGCAGTGTTTTGGGTACAAGCTATTCTTCCTGTCTTTAGATTTATGTTAGACATAGAGTTTTTCTGCCGTGAAATCCTATCCAGGGTTCGCTGAAGACATGTTGTAATTAGTTCATTTGTTTGACATGATACTTCTAAACGACCTTCTGTGAGAGCGGCAGTGTGCAATTGTCACCTGCTCAGGTCTGCTTTGGTTGTGTTGCTCTTCTCTTTGTTCTCACTTGTCTTTATGATTTAATTGGAATTCAGCAATGACCCTGACGGAAATGAAGCGAAGGATCCAGGCAGGAGAAAGCAAGGAATGTGAAAATGAAGCATAGTATAAAGGCAGCTTTTGTAAATTGGATGCCACAGAAGGTGAAATCTAAGCAAGTAGTTTTTCCTGGGAGCATCTGATTTCATTGTTCATCTGCTTACTGAACTTAACGAGTACGACTGTAATTAACACCGAGGCTATTTTGCGTGACCCACTTTGTCTATCTAATACCTCTGAGTTGTGTAAACGTCTCTGCCAGGGAAATGGGGCTGTTGGAGACCAGCTTCTGAGGCCATGGCAGAACCACCTTTCCCACCTGGACTTTGTGGCCAGAACAACTCGTGTGACTTGACTGCTACTCTCCTGCTTCTCATTCAGTTATTTTGGCTGGCAGGGAACTAAGCTAACCCTTATCTCCCTGAAAAATTTAATAAAGATTTGAAATCACTTGTGCTGTAGAAGTGATCCACCAACCTAATCGAAGAGCCCTAATGAGATTTTCATGTTTCTGACAGACTACTTTACATATGGTTTTCAAAAGTCTATAACCTTCATAACCTTCTTCAGTTCAATTCACGGGATATTTTAACTTTTTAATTTTAAAAAAAATTTGCTATTTTTGCAAGGGAATTTTCAGAAGTAAGAAGTATTTTGCTGTGCCTATAAACCAGGAATATCCCTTTCCATGTGTGACAATAATAACCTACTGGCTGAAAAAGCTAAAATTTTCGTCATGGGAAAGGAAGTCAGGCTCTGAGCTATTGGTTTTAGCTATATGGAACCAATTTATCAAATAACTCCTTCTGTATTTAGCAGATTTTGTATATGTTATGTTTTATGTTTATAAACGTGCAGGAATATATATATAGGTTTTTTTAAATACAGATTTTTCCTGCATTTTGTTTGCACTCATTGCTGATCACAAATACATCTTGTGTCAGAAAGCAAACATTCTCCATCTTCTCCATGTATGATTTCAGCTATGAAATGAGAAAAGTGGTTTTATTATGCTCCTTGTAGAACTATTTGCTTGGAGACCTAAGTTCCTCTGATTCAGTGTCTTTGCATCTTCTGGAACAAACAAAAGGAAAAGGAAAACAGAAGAGAATTACAGAACAGCAGTAGTTTCTTTAAGTGGAAGCAATGTATCAATTATTCCATCTGGCTATGTTGACACCTTTTTATAGTTTATTACCTGTTTGGAAATGATAGTCACAATTCCCTTGTGCAGAATGCTCTCATCCTTCTCGTCAGAAGAGCTGATGAGAAAGCCCAGATCTCACAGGGCTTCAGGGCAGCTCTTGCCTGGGCTGGGTCCTGTATGTCCCTTCCCTGCAGCCAGGAGAGAAATGTGTCTGGGAACAGGGTGCCACAGTGGTCCCTGCACCTCCCCAAAAATTGTCAGTGTCATCAAATCAAAATTTTATGTCGATTGGGGCTGACGTTGATGGATTTCTTTCATTTAATTGAGGGAATTGAATCATTGTCAACAAATATTTTAAATTAAGAAAATGAACGTCACCCAAACGTACCTTTATTTTCAAATACATTGTTCTAGTAGATGGAATGGAAATGCCAATACTCTAAAAGTTAACAAAACACTTGGTATCATTATTTCAAAAAGAATTACTTAAAAAATGATCTTCCAGTTGGCTTTAACCCCATTAATATGTATTTTTGGGAAAGCTCTAAAACCTTCAGAAATCTCTCTTCTAGTATTCCCAGTTGGTAGTGTGTTGCAGTAGACAGCCCGAGAAATACAGTTGTCTCAGCTGGAAGAGGGTGTGTCAGTGGGCCTCTGAGGAGTTGAAAATCTGACTCTGCAGGTTTTGAAGACCCTTGAAGGACACCACGAGCCTTTAAGGACTCTGATACTCCGTGCCTGCAAACTGGAGGGAGGAACACTGCTGGAATGGAAGCAGTTTGGTGCTCAGACACAGCTGCTTCACACAGATCCCACTCCCTTCCACACTGCCAAGCTCCAGTATTCCAGACGCTGGATTGTGACAGCTGTCAGTCAAACTCAGCTGAATGTCAGCTGGCAAAATGCCACTTTACACTGCTGCCTGTAGCAGTACAGAATTGTGCCCAATTATCATAAAAAACAGCAAATTTAAAGCTCAGTGTCACAGCTTAATTTCTAAAGAAGTGGTGGGGAGGGCAGTGTATGGAGCCACAAAGGCTTGGCAAGTTATTGCCTCTGGACCACGGAGCAACCCAAATCATCGTGGACTTCTTCATGTATTTGCAGGGAGATGCTCTCACACTTATGCTCTGCTTGATGCTGTCCAAGCCAGTCCTGAAAACAAGAGGGATAGGAGGAGTGGGGGGAGCAAAGGGGGTGTGTTACTGCCCCTTATCCCCCCAAAAAGATGCATTTTCTCAAGAAGTTCTGCATTTTCTCAAGCAGTTTAAACAGGTTGGCATTCCCCCAAGAAACATCCGTTGGGTTCAAAAATTTCCAGAGAGCTCTGGTGCAAAACAATATGATTAAATTTCAGATCTCCTTTAAAACTGCAAGATGGGGGGAAATGCTTACGGAGAGGTGCAGGCAGACACATGGATTTGCTTTGGAATGGAATTAAAGAAGGAACTAGTTTGACAAGTACTTATTAAAGCCATAACTGCAGAATCTTCAATTCTGAAATTAGCTTCCCTGCTCCAGTAGAAATGTCTTTGCTCCCTGTCTTATTTTTCCTTCCTTATGTCTCCACAGGAGTGTTCTTGTGCAGGAATTGCTAACCATGTTTTGTGTATGTTTTGGGCAAAGAGGACTTTAGCCTAGGGATCAGATGATTTACAGAGTGGAAAAATACTTCTTTATAATAAAAGGAGGATATTGAATAAACCCCAGATTTAATACCCGACCTAACAGAACAACCTGATGAATGTAATTGCATTTTAAGCATTCTGATTGAATTTTTGATCCATATTGCTTTTGTTTTGCTTGTGAATCTTTTATGGGGAAAAAGGAGTGTCTGGAGATTAAAGGATTACCGAGTTCTTAAGAAGCCAAGGCAGCTGCTAAAACATCTGAATATTCTTGCCTAAATTTGGTGGGAAAGCTATATTAATACTTTCTATTCTAGCAAGCCCAAATAGCCCAGGGGAAGGGGGACAAGGGAGAAGAGCTGTAGGGGACAACTGCTTCTACAGGTGAACAAACTGCAGGGTATTAGCAAGAGCTGGAACAACACTGTTGTAATTGAAAGAAGAACTCATCTGAAATGATTATGGGGGAGGATGAGGCTTTTCTTCTCTCTGATTTTCTGATGAGGTGGAAAGAGTGAGCAGTACACTCAGTTTATAAGAGTTACTCATTTCTGTTTTCTCTTGGTGGCAGGGTGTGTGGGCAACGTGCTGGAGCCTTTAACCCCTAGAAGTAAGGCTCCTGCAGGAGACATGGAGACAAAAACTGCTTTTAAAAAAGGGGTTTCAGCAGCAGGTAGGGCTTCAGCAAGCACCTTCAGCACAGAGAGTAAGTGATAGGTTTACCCAGAGGAAGTGATCAAAGTCTTTTAGGGTCAGGTGTGTCTTCAGGCAGGCAGAGTGCAAAGTGGCTTTGTTTTATACATACACACAGAGCTGTGGGGAGCTGTGAAACTGGTACTGACCAGGAAACTCATCATCTGCTGGTGCAGAACACTGCTGATTATTAGGTCCAAATGGCCATTGCATGTGCCTGTAAAAAAGAAAAGCAAATAAGCTACTTTGTTTTGGCTGCACACAGGAGCAAAGTCATCATCTCCCAAGGACAGATAAAATCCTACCAAGCACTGTGAGATCCAGGGAGGACTTTCAGGCTTTAGTGGGCTCTCCCAAATCTGTGGTGTGTTTTAGTAAGTGCTGGCTGCCTCTCGAAATCTGCTCCTAGCTGAACAAAACCTCAAAGCAAATCTTAAGAAGCTTGATCAGGGCACACAATAAGCAGAAGGAAAATTCAGCAGTGCTGATGGGGAATGGCTTTTGGCTGGTGGTTTTTGATCTGTGAGAACAAGAGATCACCACATCTGTTGCAGCTGAAATTTGTTAACAAAATAAAGTGTCATAGTTTTGTTGCTCTGAAATGATACAAGCAATATTATTTTTAGTGTTCCAAAACTGTAGGTTTCATGTTTTATTGGTAGTACCACTTTAAAATATGCTTAGTGTAATTTTTGTGCCAGTCAAAGCTTCACAAAACATTGAAAGTGAGGACAGAACTAAAAAGCTGAACAACATAAGGAGCACTGGAAAAAAACGCATAGGGAAAGAACTTTTTAATTTCTTCTGTCTAATGCTTTTGATTAGACACACAACATGGGGCTGGGGGGAAGCTTTTTCTCAAAGTCTGGAGTAGGTGGATGAAGTTTGCAGGTATTTCTAAAATTTCCAAATTGATTGGAGGTGGGTAAATCCACTGAGAACATTGTAAAGTCCCAAGTGATTTCGTTCAGGACAAAGAAATCCCTTAGGCATGAGGGCAGGGGTAAAAATCTGCATTATGCCTAGAGAGCAGTGAAACATTTCAAGGGGAAAGCTGATGCCTTGGAGAAACCTCTGGCTTGGTTTAAAACCAAACTGAAGTGAAGCATTTTGAGTCTTTCCTGCAGTTCACATTGGGCAAAACCTGTAACCAGAGTTGCAGGTTCATGTCTGTTGCACCATTTTTTTCCTTAAAAGTCCTGTGAGGTGTTTAGAGTTGAAATTTGGACTGCATTGTGCATAGTGGAGATATCTGAAGTAGTCATTCCATATGCACTTGCCTTTGGGCAAATTTTACATTCCCAGGCACGTTGTTTAGGCTTGTTTGTCATTTTCTGGCAGCAGAAAGATAGACATGCCATGGAAAAAGGAACAGCCTACTTTGGTTGTAACTGGAATATGAAATTCTCTAATCATGTGGCACTCTTAGTTTCAGTGAACTTTCCAAGCCAAGTGCAGGAATTCAAAATGGCTTTCTGTGTGTGCTGTGAATGTGTTTCAGGTGTGGTTATGCCTAACCTGAAACATCACTTCTAACCGAAGATCACTTCGTTTGACAAAGTGCACTGGCACTTGGATTTTGTTCTTGTATCTGTATACAGCTGAGAGTGCTGGATGCCTTTAAAACTCCTCACAGCAAACCCTGCATCAAGTGGCAGGAGTAAAAAGGCCTGGCTCTTGTGCCAGTCTCACCCATAGCTGATGGCCTAAGAGCTGCCACCTTCTAATCACATTTCTGCCATCTCGACCCTCTTTGTACCCATTTGGATGTGTAGGAGGATCCAGTTCCAGCAGCACTCTGGGTACATTTATGGTCTTCTTTGTTGAGGTTGTTGATGGATGGAAGAGAATGATGCCTTAGGTTTTAACTTTTATATTTTTCAAATTCTGTATTCCCAGTGTGTAACTCTGCAGTGTCCTGTAGCCTGTGAGCTGCTGCTCTCTCATGCTGAGACAGACAGAACAAAGCCTCTCCAGGCTGCTCTCCAAGGACACCCAGCCCGGCCTAGGCCCAAAATGTGTAACCCAGCATCTTGAGAAGGGGGGCAAGCTGAGGGGAAATTCCATCATTAGCTAAAGTTTAATTGGTGAAATTATGCTAATATGCAAATGGACCAAAGCTATAAAAATGTGAAGAACTTGTGACTTGTCGTCCATCTTGGGTGCAGCCTTTGGCCTGCCCAGGGTGTGCCTCTGAAGGCCTTTCAAATAAATATACACCTTTATTCCCTTACTCCTGTCCAGTCTCTGTTTTTAGGTTGGCTTCTTAAGGCATCACAATCAGCTCTGAAAACTTTGGCCGTCACATGTAAAGGACAACAACTGAGTGGGAAAAACGCTATGTCATCAATTCCAGGTGCAGTGGTAGCACCTGGATAAACCCTTGTAGTCTCCTGCATGAGTCTTTCCTATGACCAAATGGGGCAAAGTTTTTAAAAGAAGGAAAAAAAATGATAGAAAAAGTGGTAGTTTCTTTCATGACTTTTTTTCCTCCCCATTATACATCCTTCTTCCAACAGAGGGGTGAAGCTGTCCCGTTTTTACTGACCAGTTTGCAAAGGTAGGGCAGTATGAAGTCAAAGCTCTACAAGTCATTGGGAATGCAATTGAGAATAGCCACAGTCTGCTGCTAGGCTCTAATAATTCCTAGTTGGATTTGCTTGTGTCTGTTATTGCTTTGCTTATGATTATAATGCTTATGGAAATGGAGCTTAGCATCTTTTCTTTTTGTTAGAAGAAAAAGATCCTTAAGCCCCATGTATTGAAATGAACTCCTGTAATTCATAGGAGCTAAAGGATGAAATAATACAGGATCATAGTTATTTTTGCCCAGAAAAAAATTACATTAATCCTGCCATCCCTTCACTGCTAGCAGGAGTCACAAAAGGAAATCACCCAGGTCCTTTGGCAATAGTTTTGTAGTGAGCTTTTTGTGCTTCCCCGACCTCTGCTCTGCTGTGATGGGAAGGAAAGGGTGGGAATGGGAGATGACTGAGGGTGTTGCTCCACACTGGGCAGTCAGAATGAGTGACCCAAGCTGTCCCGTCATGCTCGGAGCAAAGCCAGCTTAGGGATCCCCTTCCCTAAGGGGAATGGCTGGAGCTGCTCCTCGACTTCACTCTGCAGCAGTGGCATGGAGCAAACAAAACCAGCTAATGGCCTAATTCTGATGGGTCAGACATGTTTGCTTTTGAAATGACCGATTCCCCCAGCATCAGTCTGCTGGTCATAAGCAATTTACAACATCTAGCAATCAAATTAACTGTTTTTCCATTCAAAATAATGCTGCTGATCCTACTGTAGATATTAGTGCTGTGTGAAATAATCGTTAATAGGTTCAGAATGCACAGTGAGCACTGTGACATCTTACTAAAAGCCAAGATTTGCCCAGGCTAATGTTCTAATGTTAAACTTTTTTCTAAATATAATTAGATGTTTGTGTTAAACCAGGAAGTAAACCTGATGTATAATCTGGGGGCACAGATCATTGAAGTCAGTGAATGCACTTTATTAATTTCATATGGAAACTTAGAGGTCAGGCAAACAGCATGGGAAGGGTGCCCAAATAATGCAGTTTTAAAACACTGTGATATATATTCAAGTCCAAGGTTGCTGTAAGTAAACTGTGGAGTGAGGTCTCAAAATGCTTGTGAAAGCAGTCCCCCCTTACTTGTTGCCTGGACCCTGTGATTTTACACAAGTATAAAATAGGGGGCTGGTCAGTGAAGCCCAAGCAGCAGTTGTGGGGCTCAAGTGATGATGCTCAGCTTTTGGATTAAAAGAAAGAGAAGGCTTTGTGGTACAGAAGGAACAGAACAGCATATATCTCAAAGGCTCAAAAACTAGGCAAGAAACAGAATCTATCTTCAATGAAAAGACAAAAAAGAACAAAGCCAAACCCTTCAAATTTTTGAACCATTCATGGGAGTTTGGGGGCCTTTTACACTGAAGAGTTAAGCTTGGCCTTGCTAACCCTATTAATGGATGTTGTTGCTCCCTGGGCTTATCGTGTGCAGCAGGAAAGGAAGAAATGAAGCAGGCCAGAGGAGAAGCTCTGTAGGAAAAGGGACGGGAGCTATGGCCTCGCTAGGAAGGGAGGAGGTAGCGGTGCCTATCAGTTCTCTGCAGATTTGATGCCTACCCTCAAATGTCGTCTGAATTTTTCGAAACGTTAGCTTTGCAAAACAACCTTTCTCCAAATTTCCTAGTCCTCAGCTGTGGCAGGCAGTGCAGCATTTGTCCTTTTTATGTCTTTTTATGTCACAAGTTATAATACAGTTAGGGTGAAAAGAAGGAAAAGGATTTAATTACTGGGAAATAATAAATGTCCAGGAATCAGAATATTTTAAGAGTCTCAGTCACTGTTTTACAGGAAACTGTTTCTCTTTTAAAGCTTTTGCTTCTTCACGTAGATATGATTAATCAGACCTCTTATGTTCAGGTTCCTTTTGCTACTATGATAGCGTGCCTTAATGCAAAATGGGCTTGTAAGAGCTCCACAAGTAGTATATTTTGGTCCTAAATGTAATTCAGTTTGCATGAAGGATAAAACCCTGCTACAGGGAGAGGAGGTCTCGGAGCTGAGCCCACACGTTTTGCAGGTATAGCCTTGATCCCCTAAAAGGGTTCATTGCACACTGTTGAAAAGCAAATACTTGAGGGTAAAAAATTCTGTATTACTTGCTTTAATTACTGTCCCTCAATTGTATTGTGATGTTGCTTTATGCTGTAGGCTGTGGTCCCACTACCCTGAGGTTGCTTGTTTAAAGGCATGATTACCAAAATGGGATTTTCAAATTGTTAGACCTGGAATATCAGCTATTCATCATTCAGGATAGCAGCCAGGTTGTAGGATATTTCCTGTCTTGTTTAAGCTTATAAATAACAGTTATTCTCTTCAGAAACATTCAGCAAACCTCAGCTGTCACAAAACAGAAAATGTTTAACAGACAGAAAATAGCTTAACACAATGACCTACTTCGGGCTTCTGTTTTCATAAGGTACTTTCATTTTTGGAGGTCAGAGTTGACATTCCTCAAAGTAGCTTATGTTTTCAAGAGCAGTGGCTATTTTCCCCACTAGAAATGAGATCCCTTCTCAGCACGTCAACTTACCCCCTTCTGGTACCATTTATTGCTCCTGAAAAATCTTGGCCCAGTGACATAAATAAGAATTCTTTTAAAACTTTAGCTCTAATTAAGGTCCCCTTCCTCCTTCTGCTGCATCTCATTATTCCATGTCTGTTCACCATGGTCAGGGAAGGAGATAATTCCCTCTCTCTATGCAGGAATGACTTTTATCACTTTCCTCTTCCATCCTCTTTTCCTTAGACCAAGCAACCCCATTTCTTCCTGCCCTTGTAGGTCCCTGCTCACCTGTTTTTTTTCTCTGTGGGTTTTCTCCACGGGTTCCCCTTGTTTTGAAGTGCAGTGCTCAAACTCAGCTGCCAACTTGCCACGGCTGAGCAGTGTGAAAGGATTATCTCAGTCACTGCAGCCTCTGTGCCTCTCTTCACACTGCAGAGGGGTGTTCACCTCTTCTTGTGACAAGGTGTCGCAGCTCGTGATGATATCGTAGGGCTGAGGATCAAAATGCTTTCCTGAAGAACCCTCTCTCTCTCCTCTTTCTCATTCAGTGTTTGTACAGTGGATTATTTCTGTTTAAGGATAGTCCTTGGCACTTGTCCCTGTGAATTTTGTTCTTTTCAGACTATTTTTTTGATATGTCAGGACCATTTGAATTCTAATTTTGTTCCCCTGTATATTTGAGGGGTTTTTACACCTTGACATTGTCTGAAAACATATGAGCATATGTTCTTGTCTGTCCCTCGGGCTGTAGTTGTAGAGAATCAGAGTAAGGCTCTTTGTAGGGCTGCATTTTGACCTCAAGATATCAGAAGCTGTTCCCTGCACACAGCTACTCAACCAGCTTCCACCCACCCCTAAAGTTTTTCCAAGACCATCTTTCCATAATTTGCTTATAAGAATATTAGGCAGGACAACCTAACCTTCCATCTCGAGTAGAAGAAGAATGTGTATTTGCTAAAAAGATGTTACGTTTTTTTGAAGTGTTGGCCTTCTGCAGTGAGCCAGGGCTCCTGAATTGAGCACCTCTGTGATGTTCCATGCTCTCCTGCTGGGCTGGCTGGTGGGAGGCAGCACTCCAGGCACAGCAGCTCTTCCCACCGGCACCTGCAGAGAACAGAAATGTTTTAATCAGGGCTGGAGAAGGGAGTGTGTCGTGGATTCCGGACTGGAGCTTCTGATCTCCCCCAGAGCAGGCATTCTAATTCAGGTGGGATTGGACGGACCTGCTGCTCCTCAAAACAGGCTCACGTTTGGGTCAGTGTGAAAAGTCAAGCTGCAGGTGTTGGGAGGTGTGGGAAGGGACAGATGGAGCTGGACACCAGGCTTCTTCAAAGGGTTTGTGCTGAGAGCCGTGAGGCACCCCTGCTCTCTGCGAGCATAGGTCCGGGCTGCAGCACTCAGGGCAGCATAAACCCACCTAATGTTCTTTCACAGGGTGGCTTCTTCTCCAGAGTAAATATTTGTGTCATACAGAAGGTTAACAAACACAAAATGAAAGACTGGCCAACCCCACGAGGCCATAGTGTCTATCAGAAAATCAAGATGCTGGCTCTGCGTTCAAAGTGGTACCTCAGGCTGTGTGAGCGCAGGGAAGCATCAGGCAGTTACTGCACTTGTTCCTTGTAAGAAAAATGGGCCATTTGGGTGTGGATGGTGCAATGCTGACTCTACTGTCTGGATATAACTATTAGAAGAAAATGTTTGCAGCTGAAAATATTGGATCTGTGAAACTCCTGCTTTTGCCAAGCGTTCGCTTCCCTTGGTGTGGAAGTTATCAGTGCTGCATTTCTTTAAAGGAACAAAGTATAGTATTTCCCCATGAGGCTCCAGACCCACTGAGTGGTCTGAAGTAGGCCTCTAAATTTACACTGCCCTTTTCTAGTACATCCCAGCTGACAAACATTTCCAAATAATGATGTTGGAATTGTGGCTCCCACACGTGTGGACGCTGTGTCCCTTTACCTTGCTGACATTGAACTGTTACCTCCTGAAGTCTGTCCTTTGGTCACTTTTTGTGATTCATCCTGTGCTATGGGGTTTCCACAGACACTCTAGGTGTCTGTATTGCCATTGGACACAGTCTGTGCTCCTGAGAGTCTCTGACTCCTCAAGTTCAGTTGCACGGCCCAAAATATTGGGCTTGGAGCAGAACACACCCCAGCGTTGACAGAGGTTAAAAACAGAGTGTTGTGCTGAGCAGGTGGAAGGAGAGGTGGGCAGTTTTCATTTGGAAGGGTCAGGACAGTTTGAGAAAAAAACAGCCCGTTCCAAAAGCCATAGAATTTTTTCAATGCTTAATCCTGTGTATGAAAAGTGTTATTTGTCAAGAGCAGGTTAAAGGAAACAATGGACTCGGGGAGCTGCTGAACAATGAAACAGTGATGCAGATCAGCTGTTAGTTAGAGTTTGCTGCCTCGAGTCTTTCTATGCCCTGCAACTGCCCTCTAAAATGGTTTATTTGTGTAGAACACAATTACTCCTTTTCTTTTTTTATTTTTTTTTCCCATCCTTGGACCAGTAATTTCAATATCTGTGGCATCAGGTCCCTGATTTGGGAAGCAGGGTTACCATTGCTCCTAGGCAGGTGCTGGGGAAGCTTTTTTCACTGACCGTGTGGATCTGTGCTGGGTGGGATGGTGCAGGAGAGCCATGCTGGAGAGGTGCCTCTCCTGCATCAAGGAATTCTTCTGGAGCCTCCAGCACTTGCTGCCTTACCTTCTCTTGCCTGATGTTGAAATACGTTCATCTGATGACCAGCCCTTACTGCAGAGACTTTTCCCTTTCAAGGGGAAAAATCTACCCTACCCCTTTTTTCAAGTTGGTGTAGCTTTTCTTTCCTCTAGTTTTGAGGAGTTTTTTCAATTTTCTGTTTGTGTTTATTCTTGGTTTTCTGAAAAAGCAGCGGAGGATTTTGTGTATACAGCAGCAGAGTTAAAACGATCAAAACAGTAGCATTTAATTACAGATTGGCAAGTCAATAATGCTATTTATAACACACGTTGTATGAGCAGTTTCTATTTATTCGTCAAATGCTCTTTTCCTACCTGTCTGAAAATCATTCCTGTATTTCCAAATTCTGGTTTAGTTCACTAATGGTAGGTTTAAGAGTTTTTATTTGAAGGTTACACCAATATAGGACTTCTTGTTTCTTTCTCCTTTTGCAGGCATGAAAATAATACTAATAAAAACATTTTACATTTACATTGTTAAGGGTGTTTGTTCATTTCTTCTGTGAGAACTGGAGAAAAAAAGACAAAAGCATCAATTTCAAACTCTAGCCCCTAGGATAGCTACAGAATATTGTCTTCAATTTAAGAAGAAAAATTTTTGAAATTCCCAAGGGAAGTTTCAGTATTTTTTGGAATGAATCATTGAAGTGGGATATCAGAGTCATCATTCCTTTTTTATTTATTTTTAAATAAAAGAGCTCAAAAGCTTCAAGGAAAAAAATGTATTAAATGTAGAAAAGAGTAGGGAATGCTATAAACATAGCAGCTTAAACCCAACTTTATAAAAAGAATATTTTCATGTGTATTTTTATTCCATTACCTCTTACTCCAGTAAATACTCCTGCATTTCTCCACATCTTGTACAAAAGTCTTCAGAAACCAAATGTTTATGCATGTATTGGACTGCTGCGTGCTTTGAGGTGGAAATCCGCTTTTGAGAAAGACTGTGCAACACTGAGGGCCTGTTTGGTGGAGGGAGCTAAAGGGGACATTGCTTGTTAACTGAAAGTGCAAGAGGTGCATTATTTCTCTTTTTTGGTATTGGGAAAGAGATGTGTCTGCTGCTTTGTGGTAAGTTTTTTGGGTTTTTTTCGGAAGATGATGACTGCTTTTTCTCTTTGATTTTTAAGATTTGATAAACCAATACCAAGAGTAAATACGTATTTATTTTTGAAAATATCCTGCTGTTACACTCTTCATAGGCTGTGCACACAGGTGAGTAATCAACATATTTTAAAAAAAACAAACAGCCTCTGATTTTCCCATAATGGTAGCTAGCTTTAATCAAAACTTCAAAACATTAATGTTATATTAAGAGCAATCACATTTGCCTTCACAGGACAATGTGGGTATAAATAAACCAGTTTCTTAGGGAGCTAAAGACAGCAAGATCCCTCCCAGGGCGAGGAGCCAAGGTGAATATTAGTTGTTTAGCCAATGAGCAAACTTGCAAGTTAATAAGACCACTTAATAATTCTGTTTTAGAGCCGAACCTCTGCTGCAGTGGTGGGAGGCCCAAGGTCTCGAGGCACGGCAGTGCTGGAGCCCCGGCCCTCGGAAGAGCAGGCAGCAGGAAGATGAAAGATTCTCCCCAGAGCCGCCGTGACGTGCACATCCAGAATGGGAACAATAAATAATTACTGGGTGGTTCTCGCACAGATCTCCCAAGTGCTTCTCAGAGAACAGGAGGTGGATTTTGTTCCCCCCACCACTGCACACAGGGCGAAGCATTTTTCTTCTTCCAGCTCCACAGTAGCCTGCAGAGCAGCCTTTCCCCAGCCAGAATGTAAAGGAGCACCTTATGATTTGAGGTTAAGATAATGTTCTTTGTTCTCCTGGCCCCGGGGAGCCTTTGACAAATGGTTTAAAACGGAAGCCTTCAAGACTTCCCCTGCTTGCCTGATGAAGCAGCTGTTATTTTTCTCTCTGCTGGTTTTGGCTGACAGAGGATCTCACGTTGTCAGTATCTGTAGCTGTGCAGCACCCTCAGGAGTCAGAGACTTGCTGCTGTGTCTGTAGTGCCAGTGGAGGCCAGGATAGGGATAATCTGCCCAAGGGAGCAGTAAATTCTGTGGCATAGCAAGAAAATTACACCTGGGTCTTCTGGGTCCCAGATCTTGCTCCAGCCACCAACAAATTCTGCTCTCAGAATTGTAGCTCTCCTCTCCTTTGGTAGCATGGTGTCCAAAATTACTGTATTATGAAGTGTGTGGTAAATTAAAAAAACCCCACAAGACACCTAGGAGTCAATAAACGACAGGGCTTCTGGAAAAACTGGGGGTTTAACTTGGGAAATGGGGTTCTCTGTATCAAGTAAAGATCAGAGAGGCTTTGGCTTTAGTAGATGAAGACCAGGAATGCAGGAAACATGTATCTCTTTCCCTTTGAGAGATGCTCCATGATACACTTTGTGCAGTACTTTTTCAAAGGCAAGTTAGTTCAGCAGGACCATTCCGAGCTATAATTGAGAAGTAAACGTATGGTTCTGGTCTTGCATCCGAAGAAGGCTGTTGTAGAATTACAGCAGGTACTGAGAAAGGCAACTCAAATGATCCAGGTGCATGGAGCTGCTGCTTTATAAGGAGTGTCTTAAAAGTCTGAGACTTCACTTTGGGGAGCTGAAGGCTGTGTGATTATCATTTGAAAAATCAGGAAGGCAATGGATGAGTTGAATTTAGAATTACTGATCACTAAAGACTGCGATGCTAGAGCAAGGGGTACTCAGTGAAATAAGTACAAGATTGATTTGTAAGAGATAAAAGAAAGGATTTCTTTCCACAGGAGGCGGTGAACACCTGGGACTCACTGCCTTGTGACTCTGGAAAGACAGGTACTGCCAGCAGGCTCAAGAGGGTTTGGCCAAGCTCAGTGGAACACAGGTTCATAAATGGCTAGAAAGGGACCTGACATCCCCAAAGCAACACCTGTGGATAGAGGAGGATGTTGAAAGAGAAGCCAGGCTACCTTCTCTCCCTAAGGACCAGCCCATTTGCCATATAGACTGGACTGCCAGGCCAGTGGCATGTCCCAGCTGGACATTTCTGGTACTTAATAGACACATTGGACACTTTCCACAAGTGCCCAATTCACATTCAGTTAGCGTTGCAAATATATGCACCACTGCCCATAGCATTTTCTTTGTGAGGCATTTGTTTTACACTGGGAAGGAGACAGAAGCTGCTTAGAATCCTGAAAGTTTTCTGGTTTTCTGATTTTCTGTGTAAATGCTTATCCATTCCACAGTCCACCAGGAAGCCTGTTAGCCATTACCCTGCTTTGGCAGATGTGTTGCAGTTGCCCATGCAGGGAGCAGGAGGTACCACAAAGTGTCTCAGGTGACTCAGCTGTCTCAGGTGGCTCCAGCTGTTGTTCTTCTAGTAAAAATGGAGGTGAATTCAGTGATAGTGAGAACAAATTACTCTCTAAGTTATTAGGGCCAAAAAGGCATCATCACATTAGGAACTTTTCTTAGCTGCCCTGACAGCTATTTTGTCTGTCTCCCTGAAAACCTGAAAGCTTGCTGCGTAAAATTGTTGTGTATTATCTTTAACAAGTGGCTTGGAATTCACTCAGAGTGAACACGCCAAACTTCCTAAAGATGTGAAAGTTTCAGGCAAATATCATGAAAATAAGTATTTATCACACAGTGCTGTCATCCCTTGTCTTAAAGACATCAGGAAGCCCTTTCATGACCTTTCTTGTGAAAAGGTAATGAAGAAAACATTTCTTGGCTTTTTATGCATTTCTAATCAAAATGATAATGTGAAAAAGCAGTTGACTCTCTCACAGTATGTTTTATTTCAGTCTTCTCTGCTAGTTTTGTGCAACTGCTAATATCTCGTTATCATCATATTCTCCTGTCAAGATTTCAAGGCAGGAGGGAACTTTCTGACAGGACAACCTTACTATTGCCTGGGGAAGTGTATTTTTAGTTTCCCAAGATAATGCACACTTTCTTTTTAGATTCTGCATATTTTGAGAAAAGATCTTAATTAGGGTTAGTTCTGAATATGATGAAAGTGCAAAACCTGTTTGTTTCAGTGTTCATGCACTCCATTTTTTGCAGGGCATTTTGAGTGCTGTAAACTAGCAAGAAAGAGCAGAAAATACTCTTCTAATTAAGTAATATACTAAATATTCCCTTTGCAGTAATATTCCTGTTTTAGCAGTTATCCCTTTTTCTCACTCCCAGCTGGGAGCATGTTCTTCTGTTCTTCATTATGCCCTAGAGAGTGTTTTGAGCCTAATTGGTGGAAGGACAGATCATTTCAGGGCTTGTGGGCTTTTTTTGGGGCATGAGACTATCTAAGTGGGACCCTGGCAAAGCTGCAAGTGAATCATATTCAGTGGCAATATGTGGTTCTCTCAGAACTGGAATGATTTTGTAGGGGAGGCTGTTTCAGCAGAAGTTACTTTGGGGATTTCCTAACTCTCCCAGGACAGTTCTGCTGATGCACTATCTCAGCTTTTTATTTTAAAAATACGTTTTGCTTTGAATATTTTCCTTTGTAATATATAGTAAATTTTTCTGAGGGCAAATCAAAAGGAAATATTTACATTTGCTGAAATGAAATGCTTCAAGTGATCTGAAAAAGGGATCTTTTTTTTGCCAGAGGAATTTAAATTTTTGACTTTCACCTTAAAAGACAATGCAGTCAGACTTCAGATTTTCCAATCTCCTGAAAACAGGTCTTGCAGGCTTCACCTAACATGGTTATGAAACCATTATTTCCCATGTTTTCTCTCTGTAGCAGCTCTACAGCTGGATTATTTTCTCATCTACAACAACATGTCTTCACTTACTGGTTCAGGAAACTAGGCCAGATAATACTAATGATTTAATCCTGAATCAAAATATCACTTACAAATTTATCTCTCTCCTGCAGCAATTTAGTGCTGTGCAGTGGAGAGATTTCATTGACCAAACCAGTCAGTGCAGAAAACAGTGTTGGGCCAGCAGAACTAGCATAGCAATTTTGGCACTCTCTGGGTGCAGCAGGATTTGTCAGAAGAGCTTGTAAATACGTAATAATGATAAAATCTCCCGTTGCTTTGGGACTGTGGTCCTCATACTGCACCACTGAAGTTTGTTGGGGCTTTGGCTAAAAAACAGTATCTCCTATTTTTAGGTGAGCCCTGGGTAGTTACACTGTGCTAGTGGTAGTAAAACTAACAAATACCCGTATTTCTTGCTGGAGTGGCCAGCCTGTGAGTCCCTGGAAATGCTGTTTTATCTGCCTCCATTTTTTGGTTTAGGAGAGACGTTCTCTTCTAAGAGAGTTTCAAGTTTCCTGCATCATTTTTCTTCTCTTCCCAGTGTTATAATTGATTTCAGGAATTAGTCATCTCAAGGTGGCTTGTCTTTGGAGTGATTTGTTGGATTTGAGTCTTCTGTGATGTCACATTGAAAAAGTTAATGAGTAATGTGCTTCTTCTGTCGTTGAGAAGTGAGAACATGAAGTGCGCTGTGACAGTAACACCTCCCCTTCCACCGGGGTCTGCAGCGCAAGGTGCAGCACTGGAGCCTGGGCAGGCCTTGGACAGGCCATCAGATCCAAGCCTGCATCTCCCAATGCTTTAGCAGGATTCTGCTAAATTCCACAGGCACTCAAAAAAAGCATTTTCTTAGTGCCAGGCCCTTGACTTTTACCACGACCTCCCCAAACCACTTTCCCAGAGGAAGCTGAAGTTGGGCACAATATGTGCCATTCTCAAGGCGTGCTCATCAGTTTTTTTGACTCTCAAGAGGCCAAAACTCTGGCACTCTGCACAGACCCCTTCTACCAGCTGTTACAATCCAAATTAACACAGAAGACCCAAGGAAACTAAGCCTCTGTGAATAAAATGGATCAAACCCAGAAAGGTTTGAAATACACCCAGAAAACATGATGAAAACCAAATGAGGTTAGATATTGATACCAAAAAACTTGATATATTTTATTTAATAGTAAAAGAGGTAAAGAGAAAGAAAGAGAAAAAAAAAATAAAGAAAGAGAGAGAGAGAAAGGAAGGGAGGCAGGAAGGGAGGCAGGCAGGCAGAAAGAAAGAAAGAAAGAAAGAAAGAAAGAAAGAGAGAGAGAGAGAAAGGGAGAAAGAAAGAAAGAAAGAAAGAAAGAAAGAAAGAGAGAGAGAGAGA
>VWZT01003593.1:65410-223752 GCA_013397055.1 Pachycephala philippinensis | reverse complement strand
ACAGGGAGAGAGTGACAGGGGTTAGGTAGAAATATATCACCCTTCCGAGGGTCCCAACAACGTTTCATTGTTCCCCTCCATCTGCTCTTCTTGGTGGTGAGGGTCCCCTGCAGCCCTGCTGCCAAAAAGTATAGAATTCAGTGGATTAATATACATTTGGGCCAGGTGAGAACACTCACCTGCCTTCTCTGGCGAGGGCAAGTTTGACACTGTCCCTTGCAACACTGTGGATCTGTTGCATCATGTGCAGGGCTCTCATGCAGGGTCTGGGGACCCCTTTGGGGGGGTCTTTGATGGGCCATGACACCTCCTCTGCTGTCCTTCACGTGGATGCAGCTTTTCCAGGGTTGAAGGGGCCCCACAGCTGAGCTGGTTTGCACAGAGGAGGTTGGGCGTTCACTGCCTCTGACCAGAGGCTTTTTCACTACACACCCAAAACCTCTCCTCCCTCCCCCCTTTGGTATGAGGGTCCCTTGGAGCCTGGCAGCTGATAGCCCCAGGGTTGTGGTCTCCACCCCAAAGGTGCTAAGCTTGATCTCTCTGTGAATGTATTCTTCTCCCCGCAGTCCAGACATGAGTCACTTTATCTTGTAACATGCAGTCCAGGACCCCATTCAGGATTTTGGTGGTTTTCTCTGCAACTTTTCTACAGTTTTGTTATAATAGGCAAAAGTCCTTAATGAAGATGTTTAAGCCATAAATTCTAACATTTCAGTCTCTGACACCAGTGGCCTCAGTTCAGCTCAGATTTCACCTTGTTCTTCCTGAGCTTCACAGGGACGGAGACTGCACGGGTGCAGCTTTCCCTCTGCTTAGTCCTTGTTAGAGCTGAAACATCCTGCAGCACTAAAATTGGGTGTTTGTGATAACTTGACAGGAGCAATCTCTCTGCTGGTTTATTTCTGACACCATGTCATCAGAGCTCTCCTGAAACAATATGCACTCACGTGGGAACAGCAGCATATTCCCAGTACATGGGCACACTTCTACTCCTGACGTGCTGTGGGGTTTGTTCTGCCTTCTTATAAGGAACTACAAAGCAAGCAACCTGCCATTACAGAAATGGAGTGGCAGCAGGGAATATTAGTAACTGCTTCCTGTTGGTAGGATTTTTCCAAGTAAGAAAGAATCCAGATTTGGAAGGTCTTCAATTTTGCATGAAATACTGTGGAGGAGGGTTGAAAATGCTGCAGCAACAAAAGCCTAACTTCTTTCTTTGCTTTAATTCTGAAAGATAAAGCCCAGACATGGGGAATGAGCTGTTACTAGAAGTAACAGAACAAATTGGGCACAGAAAAATTTTGGTAGGAACATTTTTCCAATAATAGTGCTGCAGACTTCAGAAGTGTCAAAAATTCTTTGTCCTGATTTACTTGAATTTGCCCAGAGAAAGCAGTTGGTGAAGGGACTGTTCAGACTGTTCTGCAGGTGTCAGTGTTATGCCAGCTCCATCTTCTAGATGGCCTTTCTGTGCAACTTGCATACATAGCCTGTTCCAGAGCAGAAAATTTCATGTTCAGTTATGCTGAACAGTTAATGTTTGTTCTCCAGGAAAGTGCTTTCATGAACCATTAAGTTGATGCTTACTTTATGTAGCCCATTTGATTCTAAAAAAAAACCCCAAGACCCAGAAATCAAAAGCTCTGTTCCAAGCAGAGTGTCTTGAAAATAATCCATGTGTTCACACGGCCTCTGTGCCCAGGTGTGGCATCAGGCAGTCCTGCAGCAGAGACCATTTCCAGAAGGAGCACAGGCACCATGCTGCACGAAAGCAACTTTGCTGCAAGTATCCCTAAAGGGCAGTTGGCATTTATCCTGATGGAGCATCTTTCTCCTGAGTGGGGACTTGTGACCTCTCACAGAGAAGGGCGAGTACATTGAAAGGCAGAAATAACATGCCTGAAGGGCAAAGCTGAAGATGTAGGGCAGGATTTGTAAATGCTGTAAATAAGCACGGCTCCTCAGGCTGGAGTGCCGTGCTAAGTCCTCAGCACTGATAAAGTAAGGGCACTCACGTGTTTCTGGTTTCAAAGGCGCTCTGATTTAAGCCACACGTTGCTGGCCTCCAGTGGGCCAGGTGTAGCCAAACCCTAGTGAGCCACCAGAGCTGTCTCCACAGCCTTGTTACCTGGTTATAACCCTTGGCAAGCATATGGAAAGGTGAAGGGTAGGGCTGCCCTGGGAGCGTTGCACCGCCGGAGGAATCCCTGTGAAACAGGCATCTGGTGTGAGATAACCTCCATGGGACAGCCCTGGCAGGTACAAGTGTTTAAGGGCACCCTAGACACAGAGCAGAAGGTCTTAAAATAGGTCCCTGGGCTTTGCAAGGCAAAGTTCATTGCTCCCCAGCCTCATGGTGTCAAGACCACAGTGTCACCTATCACTGAAGTGCAAAGGCAGACTGAGGTTTGGAGAAAAAGTCAACCTATTACTGTTACTTAATGACCACTTTCAAATGCTTGGGGCATTTGGGGAATGAATAAGGGACAGGGCCTTTGGTTTTGTTTTTTTTATTTAAACTTCCTTTTACATTGGAAAGTGTCACTTTTGAATCCGGGTGTAATTTCTGGGAGAAACTGAAAAACACCATGACCCTCAGAGGAAAAGAAACCTCAATTAGAATCAGCAATATCAACAGAGGAAATTGAGAATGCAGTATCATGCCTTCCAAGTGGCAAAGCATTGAGACCAGATGGCTTCAACTCAGTTTTGCAAGTACTCATAAGAACATCTGGTTCCTTGAATGTATCAGCTGGCTCTTTCACCCCTTTCTGAGCTGCAGTAAGTTACTCGTTTCTCGTGTTGCCACCTCTTATACATAGTCCTAACGAAAAGCTAAAATTGGTGTGCAATCCGTAACTACTTATGCCTGTGATTTGTCAAGAAATTGAATCTTACAAGTAACAACCAGCTTTATTTCCTTCAGTCAGTTATGACATCAGGAAAATGCTGTACCTCAGCTCTTGGGAAAACTTTCCAAGAGCCTTGCTTTGATGACATGTGTTCCTGGCTATACACTCCCCCCATATTCATGGCACTGCTGACATTTCAGGAGGCTGTTTTAATTGCTTTGGAATATAAAATACAATCTGTATTTTAAGAGGGAGAAGGGAAATCTTATGTGGAAGCTACTTTTTGTAGATTTTGAGTGTTTTCTCATGATCTCTGCCTTCTTTCATTTTTCATCATTGTGTATTACACAATGAAAAGAATGCTGAGGGAGCTGGTGGTACTAGAAATTGCCTTGGATTGGTTCTTATCACCAAATGCCTTTCCTTTGTGGCCTTTGCACCAGAAATATCATGAGCAGATTGCTGCCAGTTTTGGTTTCTGGCCTAGAAACCTCACGGGTGTGCCAAAAGCAGTATTAAGCAAAAAGCCTTGGAGTGTCATATACTATAGTTGTAGCTTTCCTGTTTTAAATGTGCTGTCTTGGGTGGTAATGGGATGGATTGCAGATTGCCCTGGGCTGAAGTGAGAACACACTCATTTTACAAAATGAGTGTATATACAAGGGAGGAGGAAAAAGTGGGATGTTTTATGGGGTTTTTATTACCTAAAAACCTCCAGACATAAATAATGGGTATGGTATTTGATCCAGCAGTCTGTAGGAAGTAGGAATCAATGTGAGCTTCATTCTGGAACTGCATCCTGTGGGTTTTCCCTGTCTGTGCTATATAAATGCAGAGTGTTTCAGAACTCCAAGTTCCCTGCACAACTGCCCTTATCTCTCCCTCTTTTTTTTTTTTTTTTGGTAGATGCAAGTTGCTGTTATGTCTTGTTGATATAAATAAACCAAAGAAAAGTGTAACAATTGATTTGAAAGACTTCTAAGGTGTCATGTTTGATTTACGTATTTGATAGAAGGCATGAGCTTGCATCCTTTGGACAATATACTTTTAGCAGAGCTTATGATGTTTTGGGTTGTGGGGTTTTTTTGAGCAGTGGTATTTACTCTTGGAATAAAGCAGAGCACAAAATTGTTCATACAGCCAGGAATTGGTCCAACAATGTATGAAGGTAGCAACACTGGCATGTGTAAGTGCATTTCATTCTGGCCTTTTGTTACAGCAATAGTGACATCTTAAACTGGAGAGGTTTTGGCAGAGGCTCCCAAGCACTGGGTGTTTCTTTATTTTGTTGTTATTTCTCCATTTGTTTTTAATGACGACCTCTGGCACTTTGATAGATGCCTTCTGTTTGCTACTCCAGAGACCAGGCATGGCCCCTGAGAGCTTGGCAAGACAAGAATGGGGTATGTGACAGGTGCTAGAGCAAAGGATATCATATCTGTACCGAGGTTATCTCTACAATATGAATCCCTTTGAGAAGTAAAGCTTTAGAAAAGACCACTTGCCTGCCTTGACCAAAAATGGGCATTCAAGCCCATGCCAGAGGCTGTTGTCCTAAATAAACTAGTACTTGTGTCTTCTCATGTCATTTTCCATTCCCAACAACTTTTAAATTAGGTCCAATCTATTTATCTTTTTTTTCCCCCCTTGCTTAGACTTTTTAGAGGAATGATTTTTCATTCTTCTCAGACAGCTGAGTTGGAAATGGACTTTTTGAAGGATGATGGTCCTGTCGGTGATGGAGAAATATGGAGTGTCAGAGTATGATGAAATATCTTCCAGTTACTCTGGCTTTCTCTGTGGGAAGCTGGCTAACGGCCAATTGCAGCAAGCCCTGGAATATTCCCTAATGAGTGAAAGCTCCCACCCCTGAGAAGAGGCACCAGGGTAGCACATCAGGAGGTATGGCTTAAAATCTGTCAGAAATGAAAATACTGCATGCTTCCGTAGGACTGTGGGTGTGCAGAGTGGTCAGAAAAGAGAATTTGAATTCACTGAGAAGAGGGGACACTTTCCAGTGACCTCATTTTGGCATCTAAACCCACCAGTGCCTTCTCCATCTGCCCCAGATCTGAGTGGGTCTGAAATTCTGGTTTGCCAAATGATTGCCACTAAATAGTCAGCAATGGCTTTTAGGGAGAGGCAGCTGAAATTTTCTGTAAGTTTTGTGTCCCATAAACTTGCAAACTCTCTGGGTTTGATCATCTGGCATTTCAACTGCTGTGTATATAAAGAGATGAAATCCCTATAAAAGGACCCACATTTAGTAACCTGAAACAAACTGAAATCCAAAGAAACCAACCCTTTTGTGGTATAATAACATGCCACCTAGACCCTTTCTGGGTTTTTCTCCTGGATTATAGGTGTTATCTGCTTCATTAATTTAAGCACTGTTATTGTACCAATCAAGTACTTTTCCAGTTCCTAATTGCCAATCTGGGAGCTGATAACTACAGTATCTTGGCCAAGAAACAGTTCAAGAATGACAATTATTGCGTATTAATTAGTTTTTCTAAAGACCTTGATTATTTTAAAATCCACATGAGTCTCTTGTATTTTTATTTGCCTTTTTGAGCGTTTAATTGGCCTTTAAATGGGTCACTCCATTTTGTACTAGCAAGTAATATATTAATAATATACATGAACACTGATTTTCAGCAAATAAGAAGTTCAGTAGTGATAGAAATATTTTCAAGTTACCCAGGATTATTTTATATTTGTTTCAAATGAAAATATTTTAAAGAGCAATTCAGTCAAATTAACACAAGAGGTAGTTTTGCAGAAGGTGATGATAAAACCATTGCAGTGGAGTTAAATCTAGTTGTTATTTGAAGGGCATGGTGGCTGCTTGTGCTGCTCATGGCATTAATTTCTGGTCCTTGGTGGAAACTCTCATAGGCCAAAGTAGACAGTGAGAGACATTTCAGGTCATTCACATGGATTTTTCTGGTTTTAAGTGATACAGGAGGAATTCACATGTGCAAACAATCATAGCAAATACATGAAAACATTTGAGAGCAACAGCAAAACATGTCTGTAGTCTTTGACAAATCTCACTTGCGTGGAAAGTGGAGAAACAAAAAGCCTAGAGTTAATTTTTCATTATAAGTTTCACCCCTTACGTATTACACCTATTTGGCACCACCAAAAGCCACACTCAGGCCAAAATATTGACTGTAATAATATGTATAATTAGACCAGGCTTTGGTTGTTAGCACAGTACCATGTAAGAAGACTGGATATGTTTTATTTAGAAGGATGCTGACACATACACAGGGTTTTCTAGCAATTCATCAGTCCAAAGCACAAGGTTAATTACACACTGTATCAACAAACAGAAACTTCTCAAGTCAGTACATCTTTCTGCAAGTCCAGAGCCAAATTAAAAGTTAAAGACTCTTCTCTCTTCAATATGTATTTTTCAAGCAGTGAGAGAGAAGCACAGACGAAGTTCATGTGAACATCCCATCCAGTTTCTGCCGTGCCTCCTGTCTGACCCAAGAGGCTCTTCACAAGAGCCAGGCAATGTATTCACCCTGAGTAAATCTCAGCAAAACTCTCAGCCAGGGGAAGCACATGAAAGCTCTCAGGGCAGGTCTGCTTTTTAGTTCAGTGTCTTGCTTGTTCAGGGAAAGAGTAGTGGATATTTAATGAACAGTTCAAAATTATAGGAAAAAATTCTGAGGGAAAGAACAGCATGTTTTTGATATCCCTTATTTATAAAGCCCTATCTACTCTCCAGCTTCTCTGCATCCAGGATACTTGCATTGAATTAATGTCTGAGCTAGGTATTATGGGGGTAATAATAATAATAATAATAATAATAATAATAATAATAGTAATAGTAGTAATAATAATAAAGCATAGTGTACCTCAGAGGGAAAAAAATAATCTTGAAGTTGCCTGTATGGAACATAGTTCTGTATTTTGTGGGATAATGGCATGTGCTGCTGATAAACAAAACTTCCCTCCATCAGTGGGATATGGGTTTATCATTTTCTGATAGGCACAGTTGGTTGTGTATGTGTTCATGGCTGATTGATAGCCCATATAAAAGCTGTACCAAGGGAAATGCTTTTGCCTATGGTGGCTTCTTCTTTATTGGATTTTTAAGATACAAATTTAATAAATCTCAGTTTTAATTAACAAAGTAAATATAAAACTGAGTTATGCGTTTAAAGGAAAAATGTACAGGAACCCCATGACTGCACAGAAGATCTGATTTTTTTCAGCCTTGAGACATATTTAGTCTTCTGTTTATTCTTGTCTGTCTGAAACATTTCATATGCTAGGAAAGGTTAATTGTTTCTGAAAAGAAATCAAAATCACTGAAGAAAAAAATCCTTAATTTTTAATTATAGGTAGTTGTTTATCATTGTAAGGTTGTTCTTCTGTGTATTTGATGTGTGGCCATATTCTTCTTCTGTCTTATTGTAAAAGAGTGCAGTGAGAATCTTTATGGGGTTTTTTTCTTAATTGAGATTTTTTTTTAGATCCCTCTGAGTCCCTAATATGCATCTGGCGGGTTTAATTTTAATTTACAGTGAGGGTGCTACTGTGCCTGCTGGCACTGCTATGCTTGGGAGAAGCAGCTGGTGTCTGGTGCTTGCATTCCTCTGCTGGACCAGCTATCATCTCTGTGTCAGAGTTAGGCAACTAAACTCAAAGTTCAGGTTCAAACTTGCCTGGACTTAAAGCACTTCTTCCTTAACTCAGGAGCAGGTGCAGAAGAGCAACTGCAAGAGAGATGTCAGCACCTGTAGCACGGTCTGTGTGATCCTGGTGTGCCAGGGCACTCTTAGAGCTGCCCAGAGATAATATTTTACATCCCAGACTGGTAAAAGTGTGAATCCAGAGATCTCAGAGTGGCTGCTGGAGTGCTGGGCACTTCATCCTTCTTGTGCCAAGTGCTGGCGTGCAGTCCAGGACATTTTCTCCTTTGTTCACATTATGGGAAGGGGCAAGGCTGGAGCTGGCTCGGGCTGAGCTGACACTCCCACTGGTGGAAGGGCTTGGGCAGGGAGAGAAGCCTGAGCTGAGCTTGCTTATCCAAATTCTTGCTGTCACTCAATTCTTCTTCCTCGGTGAACCAGCCTACCCCTTCCCAGACAGTTTCACCCAAGGCAAATTTGCAGGAGAGATGGATGCAGTGGGAGATTATGCTTTTCTGCTCCTCAGCTGGGGCCCTGCTTTGGTTGTGACCTGTGCTAGGCCTGAGCACTGGGCCCCATCCCAAAGAAAGTGCTGCTTCTCTAACCTTGGGAAAGGCAGAGGAGGAATATTGCTTGTTATTTGCAAAATTCCTCAGCAATCCTAAGCTCCCCTGGAGAAGTACCTGGCAGCTTTTGGGTGAAAAATAACCAAACATCTAAAAACTGAAGACTGGAGCTGGCAACACACATGCACCGTGTGCAGTGCCCCAGTGGGAGTTTTGTTGAACTGTTCAGGGGTATTAAGCTAGAAGGGTTAGAAGGGTTAGCTTTGCTTTAAAAAAAAAAAGTGTCTTACAAACGCCCAAAGCTATAATTAAGTCCATAATTACTAGGATGGTTTTTAAGTGGATGTTGGTCCAATTCATGTGAGAGTATGAGCTCTTTCCAAAATGCACATGTACCAGCACTGTCGTTTCCAGAGTTCACTCAGAAAAAATGAGGAGACAGCCTCTAAGAAGGTGTGGGGAGGGGTGGTTTGGGAGCCTTTTTATTTTCTTCTCCTGTCACTGTGTTCATGGAATTGGTTATTTTCTCTGAGCACCCACCCAGGTGCTCAGCGTGTGTGGGACTGTGTCTGGGAGACTGGCTGGCAAATTTGACAGGCTTTTTATTATCTTTATTTTCATTTAAACATTGACATCACATCTCATTGCTTTCTCTTGGCTGTAATTAAAGATCCTGTGGAATTAAGAAGCATTAAATTCCTTGAGATTTCAGCCTTGGGAATTTGCCCAGAGGCACACAGCTTACAGGCCTTCACTAGGCTTCACGTTCCTGGAGTCACCTCCCCCTCCCCTGCTTTATCCAAGCCTTTGTAAAAAGGAACCATCTTTTCAGTATTGCTAATTAATTGCTCTTGCCAGCCAACAGATGTTTTGTAGCCTTTGAAGACCAGGCATAGTCAGGTTTATAACTTCTGTAGCCTTACACTGCCTATGCAATTTGAACAAGGACACCTGAAGCTCAAGAGAAAGACAGGTTATTAATGACAGATAAAGAGTTACAATAATTGAAGAACACCATCCCTCCCTGTATTGGATTGGATGAATATTCCCATCCCTTTACCAACATTTTTTAAGTTCTGGGCATGGTGCTCCATGGTCTGAGAATGAAATTAACATTCAGGAGATCTCGTAGAATTATTTATTTGTTTATAATTTGTGATCTTAAAGGCTGTGGTAAGAGAAGCCACAAAGGTAACCTTGGGCAGTGGAGGGGAAGAGATTCAGGCTTGAACCTGACTTAGCTGAGCCCTGAGGCTGGGAGAGGAGTTGCTTTGGTTCCCCCTCAGCGACTCTGTTCACACCCTGTGGGCTGTTCGACTGCTCACGCTCTCTTGTGTAGGGATTTTTGGGTAGGCCTTTGGCAAAAAAATTACCAACACTTGTTCTTATTGCTAAGGATAGCAGTCAGTACAGCAGAATTGGTGGGTCAGGGCACTTGATCTTCCCTCCTGTTGTCTACATTATTAAAAATGATCTCACTGAAACAAACACCATCAATCAGTGCCAGCTGCAGTTTAGCAGGAGTGTAGACAAGGACAAACCACGCATTTGCTGCCTGCAGAAAGAGACTGTTTGGGCTGGTTTAACTGCAGTAAAACACTGGAAGCAAACCAACCCTTTTGCCAGGAAGAATATATATTCTGCTATCAAATATAACCAGGAAGGCAACCCACGCTCCTGGATACAGAGCAGGAATGGGTCAGAAAATGCCACTACTGAGAGCTGAGTATGTCCTGTTAGTGGAGACATAGATCTCACTGCAGTTTTACTTCCATGTCACAACAGGCCACAGCATCTCTCCTGATCTACTGCAGCATCACTGAGAGCAGTTTGGGTTCACTGCAATTCCTCTGCTGGGGGAAGAAAGGGGTGTCTTGGGAGAATGTTTGTAAGCATGAAAATATTGATGAAAGGAAAGAAAGAAGAGGGTTTTCATTGTTGCTTTTAAAAAGCCAGAATGGAGGGTGAGATGTTGTTAAAATGAGGCTTGGTGGAAGATGAGAAGGGCTTCTATTTAAGAGCAGGAAGAAGAGCTAGGAAACACTAGAGGAGAGTGATGGTGGTCTTAAAACAGTGAGTGAACTCACCCTGAACTATCTCTTCTGCTTAGGACTTTGTCACCCATTGCTTTAGCTCCCTGTATCCAAAGTGGTTATTTTGGCATTCATTCACATGTGCTTATTTGCCTCACCTGAGTATCTGGTTCGAGGTTAATAATTTAAAGAAAATTGACCTGAATTCTGGATTTCTTTTACATAGCAGCCACATTTTAGTGGTTTCACTATTGCCTTACGACAAATGCACAGAAAACGGCTATAATAAGGTCAAAAAGGTGTGATCAAATATGACCATCACAGAAAGCATGTGAGTTTTGGGGATGGAGAACTGTTAGCAGGAACACGTTACATGTGTTACCACAGGGTCTGTGGCTCAGCAGCATGGACAGGCTCCCTGACACCCCATCAGATCTGAAACCTGATTGAAATGTGTATTCAAAAGCAAGAAGCAGGACTGACAGTGACCTCTTGGCAGTTATAGCAGTTAAAGGGGAAAAAGTAGGAGCTGGGGTAGTAGAGGCTCAGACCTTCTCAAACCCATGAACTTACAAAGAAGGCCTTACTGATTACTGTGATTAACATGCATGTTCCTCAGTTAACAGGCCTTCTTTTGGTTATCTGGCTGTCCCCAGCCACAGCACTGGGAGGACAAGTGCAGTCCAAGGTCTCACAGATTGTAGGAGCCAAGGAAGAGTCCCTCCACAGTTGTCTGTGCAGGAGGAGGATTTTCATGTCATTTGCCCAGTTTCAGCACAGGAGAGCCAGGGAAATGCAGAGGCACTTCCTACCTCAGACAAATTTCAATTAAAATTCCTCTTTGAAGAGTTGGCACTGTATCTCAGGAGAGGTTAACAGCATGGCATAGAAATGTGAGAGCATACTTGAACAGATCCCATCCAGAAATTTTAAGCTCAGCAGACACAGACTCCTCTTTCGAGCCTAGAGAAAAGATTAGTTGGGTTATGCAATTGCTGGAGCTGGCATAAAACCAGCTGCATGCCAATTACCAGCCCGTATGCAAATACTTGTACTGAAATTCAGGATGCAGCTGGACGTGGGTTTGGGCACCCTTCCAGGATTATTCCAAGCCACATTATGACAATTTTGAAAGAGAAGGGCTCTATGGAGCCAGTAATTTTTTACAGCCTTTCAGAAAATGGAGGAAAGTACCACTACATCCAGATCTTGACTATTTTTTTCAAAGAGAGAAGGAATTTCTGCATGTTGATGCCAATCAGGATGTACTTGAGGCACTTGCACTCCAAGACAGAAGGCCATCAGTCTGTTTGCCAAGTTTAAGGCCTGAGTGCCAGATGTGCTTGGGGTAGAAAGCAGCCTGCTTGGTTTGTCAGGGGCTGTATGAAAACAGTTATCATTATCACCAGATAATGCCAGAGCTGAAGCTCCCAGGGGTGCTGTAGGGAAGTCCTGCTGCATTCAGATGCCCCTGGCCCTGCCGAAGTTTCTGTTCCTAGTGCTGCTTGACTTCCACGTGGAAAGCAGGCCTGGGTGCAGCAGCAATGCCAGACAAACTGCCATGCAGCATTTACTCTCAGAAAGAGCTGATGCCAGGAGAACAGGACATGGCAGTCTCACAGTTACATATCTCAGCTGATGGAAGGGATAAACTGAGAGCTGCCACCAGCCTACATGAAACATTACACGATCATTTGATCAAAATATTATATAGCAAATGTCCTGACAAGGAGAGGCTTTTAAAATGCTTGGGTCTGTCTTGGCAACACAAAAGTGAATCCGTCAAAAAATGCAGCCTCATCCTGGCTGAAGAAATGAGATGAATATCCTGTGAGGAGAGAACTTTGTGTAAACTTTAGGGGAAAAAATAAAATTAAGTTCTCTCAGTGCCGTTTCTCAAATTTGGCCCACAGAGATGATGTGAAATGTAAGATAGTCTTCAGTGGAGAGGTGGTTTCTTTATGGGTTCTGTTTGGCTCAATGGACCTTATATCTATTACGTGAACCCGAGCATCAGTTTCCACTTTTTCTGTCCTGGAGTAGGACTCTCTCTCCACTGCTTCCGCATAGTTCTTCAGATTCCCTTGAATGTTGTCTGCCTGCCCTTGACATCAGGGAAGGAAGGAGGTGGGATGAGTCCCTGTTGGAGCAGAGGGACAGTAAGGTTTAGGTTCCTGTGTCTTACACCAGAACTCTGAGTGGCAGAACAGCTGCTCAGAGGTGAAGGAGGATGGTTGAAGGATGCATCCGCAGTCCTACCCCCCGGACATCTTGACTGGTGGCTCACTGAAGAGTTTGTGGAGGAATCTGCAGCAGGTGGAAATGACCGGGAGGCACTAGGAAGCTCTGCTGGCAGTAACTCACGTTGTTGTAGGGCTGGCAAGTAAACACACTGCCCCTCAGGAGCAGGAGCCACTCACCTGGCGAAACATTTCAATTGCAGCAAAAGCTCTGGAGAAGTTATGAGGAAAAATGCACGTGGAACAACAGCAGTGAGTCAGGAAGGGTGGCTTGGTTGATGTCAGCTGATCAATGTGACGCTACAGGGCATAGGTAGCATTTCAAGAGGGCACACAAAATGATGCTGAGGTCTGTTCAGCCTTCACTGAATAAATTTAGAGGGTGCCTGATGCAGAAAACAAGGGTCGTGTTGTGAAAGACAGGCAAGGCAAGTGCTGATACAGCTGCTTTGGGTCATTACACCAGATTATGTGCGATAGGATGCTCACTGTTAAAGATAACCAGACAGCAGAAAAAAGTTCTGGTACTGGGGTATGCATCAGAGCCTCCAGGCTTTCTGGAGCCTGCTGGGACACCAAGGAGACTTTCCCCTGTTGGTGTACCCAGTGCACAACACATCATCACCCCTTCTGCTCCTTTTGTGAGCAGGGCAGAGGAAAGATGATTTTGTTTGGATTCAGAAGGTTTTAGTGATGCTTGAATACTCGGATGTCCACAGCTGGGTGTCCTGGCTGAAATCCATTCTCAGAGGTGTGTGTTTTTGGGACAGCTGAAAGGTAAGCAGTGCCCAAGAGTGGTATGTTATCAAAGGACTCTGAAGAGGCACACACCAGTACCCTGCAGAACCAGCTCACGTCTTCATGAGTGTGCTCCTGTAACTGGGACACAGATATCCCAATCATGGAGGTCTGGGATACCTGAGGATCAAGTCATGGCTGCTGTGAATGAAATGAGCACTCATTCCTGGCTGTTGGCATATTGCTGCTCTTACTGAGCTCAAGAGTATGTTCCGGGGTGAGCCAGCAATGTGTCACTCTCTCCCTAGACAGTAAGTTGAAACTCATCACTGATTCACTGCAGTGACATAAATGAATACAATTTTATTTTTGCTACCAAAAATCGGAAGATTGAAGGGCAGCAGCTTTTGCATTCATCTTAGTCCAGATGTGCCCTTTGCATGAAATGGGGGACAGTGACAGTGACATAGGTTCTGTATTTCGAATACTGCAGCATTTCTTTGTACATGTACATGACCTGCCTTTAAGTCTATGTCATCTTCCAGGTGGGTGTTTTGTATCATCAAATGCTTACCAGTAGATAAAAGTTTAAAATGAGGTATGCTTTCATAAAAATTGAGAGAATGGATTGCTAATGGAGTGTTGTGAGTACTGTGGTAGTAGATGACTAATAAATTTAGAAGGACAAAATAATTTGGGTTGGAAGGAATATCTGGAGTTCATCTGGTCCAATTTTCTGCTAAGAGCAAGGTAACTTCAGACAAGGATCAGGTTGTTCATTGCTTATTAGAATCTCTAGAGATGGAGGTAGCACCAATTCTCTGATCAATCTGCTCCTGTGCCCACACTCTTGCTGGGAATAATACTTTTCTGAATTCTAGTCAGTGTTTCCCATGTTGCAGCTGGTGCCTGTTGCCTCTTGTCCTTGGGCACTTCTGAGAAGAGTCTGTGTTCCTGTATAGTCTTCCTTTAGGTAGAGACAGGCTGAAATTAGAGGTCTTCCTCCCCAGTCATCACTTCTTTAGGCTTGTTCTGCCTCTTTCCGTGACTTGGAGAAACCCACAGGACGCCCCTTGGATTGTTCCAGTTGTAAGGTTTATATCTGTTAATGCAGCTGTCAACCCCATGAGTTTTATTGAGTAAACAGTAACTCAAGGCACTTGGCTTCTAACACTGGGTTCAGAATTTGACTGGACAAAGTGAGGCAATTAGCATCTCGTCCTGAAAATTAATATCCCTGTAACAGAGCCAATATATTACAGGAAAGCTCCTCACCTGCAAAGTCAACAGGGTCAAACAGCTTTTCAAAAGCTTATGATGGGAAAAGAATGAGGTGGATAAAGCTGTAAACAGGTAGTGCTGTTCCTGCAGTTACCGTCTGCAAAGGAAATGGCAGAGCTGGGGCTGGTCAGACAGTGTTATGTCTGCCTGGTTATTTAACATCAAGGACATATAATGCTGATGGCAGGGGTGTGGTTAACAAAAGTAACCTTGATTTGAATCTTGCTCGTCAAAGCAGAGTAATTATTACAGAGTAATTATTACAGAGCAAAAAGCCTCCTCCAGAGTGGGGGGGAAGGGAATGTTTTAAATGTAAACCTGGGCCTGGGTACTTCAGAGAATCAAGATTCAGGGCAGAAGCTGCTGTGGTCACTGGAAGGTGGCTTAAATGGAGAAACCACTAAGATCAGTAAATCTAGCAGGATTAGGGACAGAGACCATTTCCTTTAGCACAAGCCAAATGTGTTGAGTAAAAAGCCAATTACACTTCAGAACAGGACTGTTTCTGATGAGCAGAAGCACATCTTAAACGGAGTTCACACCCAAGTGTTTTCTTCCCTTTGGATGGGTGTAGGGGTTTTGTGTTACTCGTTGGATTCAGCTGTTGCTACTCTCTTCTGTAGTATTTTGGATCACTTTGTCCATGCATGGAACCCTTTGGGGCCATGTGTCTGCATCTTGTGCCCAGTGGCCTCAGGGTGCAGGGTGAAATGGTGTCCAGTAGCCTGGCACAGACTTGCACACACATACAGGCACTTCCCAAAGAAAAAGGTGATCATGGAACATACCTTGTAACTCTGTGGTGTTCATCCCAAAAGGCTGGATATTTTGCAGCATTGTTTCCTTTTACAGAGTTAACCAGATACGATTTGGTGTCTTATTTTAATAAGGCTGTGAGAAGCAAAAATTCAAGGCATGCACAGACAGAGGAATAATCCAAGTACAAATGTCTTCTGTGGCTGAACCTGCTCATGAAACAGATATTCCCTTTGGGGAGATGGCTAAAAAAGAGTGGCCCAGAGCCTGATGTCTTCTAATGAAGTAGCTAAATCGTTGCAAGAACACTGTGAGCCTGTCTTCACACACCTCTGTGGTGAGAAGAGTACCCTATCCAATTCAGTGAGAGGTAATCAAATGATCCATTTTTATTTAAGCAGCAAAATAGGTGGCTAGGATTAGAAGATTTATGCTCAGGTTCTACAAACCAGTGTTCTTAGTTACTGAGCAGTTGGAAGTACAAACCCACAGGCTGCACATAACACTGATTGCTTTTGATAGAAATAAAGAATATCTTGCTGTTACCATCAAGCCTTGAAACTTGACTTCCAGCTAATGACCCAAATAAACTGTACTTGAAATTTTATAATTGAGATCGAAGGCTGTCTGGGCTTCCAGTTGGGACACAGATTCCACATCCATGAGCTTTTGAGTATGGTCATTGAGCTGAAATGGAGAAGGTTAAAACTCTCATTTTCATTACCAAACTCCCCCCATCTCCCAATACAAATGTGACATTTCAGTTTTGCACAGTCCAACTCTTCTTAAATCATCTGTATAAAAACTTCAGATCTTGATTGATGATGGATGAGCTATTGTCTCCTAAAGCACCCAGTCCTCATTACCCTTTAAGACAGAGCTTATTAACGATGGACCTGAAGTGCTTTCCCAGTGGGTCATCAGCAATGAACTATGCTGAGGGATCAAAAGACTTGGTTTGGCATGAAATTTCCGGGCCAAAGCTGTTTTCAGATAATGCATTCAGCATCTTGGGTGAAATAGGAGAAGAGATCCCTGTCAGTGGGGTGCTTATGGTGAAGATCCAGCACTGTCAGCCTGGAAAGGTGCTTCAGCTCTGGTGAAGCTGACCTTGGAAATTCAGGTGTCTTCAATACGTGTTGTATAATATGTACATTTAGGATATACCTGTACGTGGTGTGGTGTAAAAGACAGCTGTTTCCTTCACAGCCAGTCAGCTTGAAAGGTGTGAGATATATTCTGGTTTGCTTTTGAAGTGGTTAGAGTGGACATGCCCCACAGTTTTTCCTAATTAACTCCCTCCCCTTTCCCTGCCCACTTCAGAGATAGTTCTTTTCCCTCTCACCATGCCATCTTCCAGTTCATCGTGCCAGCTGGTTTTGTAGCACCAGAGAAGAGCTTTTAATTTGCAACCTTGAATAGCAATAGCCATTTTATAACCAATTTTATAACAGTTTTAGAAACAGATTCTACAGCTAAATAGATGTTTAAAACCCCCACTGCATATAAACATACACGAGTAACTTTCACTCCAGGATACATTACAGAATGAGAACATGTTTTGCCAATTTAACCCACATTAGAAATTGGATAGCAGACCATGAGGGATTACACTGTACACAAAAACAAGTCAGCTCGATAAAATGCCCTTTTAACAGATGGAAGAAAAGTGGTTTCCCTCTCCGGTCTAAGCAGACACCACCCTTGCAGAGCCAGTGTCCCTTTGCCTTATTTGCAGTGATCATATGCTTCTGGTGCCTGGTAATGTGTTTTCAGTGACTCCAATCAAACTCTGAGTCCCTTTTTGAGCTTGGCAGACTAAGTATGAACTGTGTGTGATGTACATGTCTGTGTTCCTGGCACTTTAGTGTGAGATGCTTGTGTTTCTTGGTTGCCAGAGACCTGTATGTTTCCTGTTAGTATTGTATGATAGGTGACCAAAGTCTGTGGGAACGATTCACTAGGCTAATGAAAGCAAGAAAATAGCAGCTATAACAACAGATAATACATTTCTGATTTAGCTTCGTGAGTAAATAACCATTTAAGAGAATTTTAATAATATGCAGATATAAGTTCCCCACAATCATTTGACAGTAATAAGCAAAATAATGACAGAAATCAGTGGCAAAGACACATGCTGATTTATTTTCACATAACTTTGGTTGCAGAATTATACTTCTTTTAGGCCAGTAGAGTTGCTCTAATAAGGAAGATGATAAGATTTGTCATTCACTTCAGAATCAAGTGGCAAAAGCCCTTGGTGCTACTCCTTTGCTCAGGAGTAAAGGAACAAAGGAGTAGCACCAAGTCCGGTCTGCAGCCCTGGTGCCAAAATGGGAGATTGTGGTACTCTAAAGTGTGACTCCTTGCAGAAAGATGTCCGAAGTTGTCTGGCAGCTCTACAAACTCTTTTCCCAGAGAAAGCAAGTGGGTCTTGTGCTTCAAAATCCCTTTTTGTACCTTGATGTCTCTGAGCAGGGTGGAAGCCCAAGGATAGGACTTGCTGCGAGCAGTGTTGTGCTCGGACTAACAGTTTTCCAGTGTCACAAAAAATTGTTTTAGAAGACAGAAATACTCACCCTCAAATGGTATTTAAAATATGTTTTGCTCTGAGCAGTCCAGTTTTGGGCTTCTTTGGCAGGAACTGTTCACAAAATTCACTCAGGGACTTGGAGTTGTCTCTTCTGCTTCAGCATTGGAAAGAGTTCAACAAAGAGGCACCTCAGGTGTTGCACACAGGAGAAGAAACCTCTTTTTGCCTAGCTTCCATTGCTAGCTTGCCTGCACAGGCAGAGATCCTGCTTTTCTCCTCCTGTTCATTGTTTAACTTTATCTCTCACTTTCAGGGCTGTAAATTAAAATGAGATGATGACTTTATGATGATGAGTTCATTATACAGCAGCTCTATTGTATATTGGTTATAGTTGTGCTTCATTTGCTTAACATGTAACAGGGTTTATTAGCTCTTCCCAGGCATTGTTCTTGCTAAGAGAGGGCAAAGAAGTGCAAAATGCATTTTGAGTTTAAGTCAGTGAAGCCAATGCATCTGTGCTGATTTACACACACTGAGGACTTGGTGTAAAGAAAAGCAGGATAGCAGGTTGGATTGGGAAGGTGGAGTGGAAATGAGTCTGGGTCCCAGAGAGCAGGAAGAGTCAAATACAAGTGCTCTAAAGATTGTACTAAACTCTGAACTCTGTGTTACTTAATAGCCACAAGAGCCCACCTTTGGTATTACTCAGGTTTATTTGCGTCTCAACGCATCAATAACCTGGAAACTTTAATACTGTCATCAGTGAAAAATGGTGCAGTACAGGGCAAATGAAGGTAGTGTATCCCATTTTTGGGAAAAAGCAGCAGAAACAGCACTTGCTATTCAGTGATAAGGCAAGTCAGAGCGTTTTTTGTGGTTACTTTTAGTAAATCACAGTGGGAGGTGTTGGCTTCCCTGAAGTATAGCGTACAGTATGCTTCCTGGTTACCTTTATGCTGAAAAAAAGTCTTTCTCCACAAATTGAAACTACTAGAATTACTTTTAGATTGAGGTCCTGCTATACAAGAATGCATCAAAGTTCCTAGCAGGAAAGAATAGGGATAGGTATTGTCATGAGGGGATCCTCTGAAACCCAGAAATTATGCCAGTTCAGTGTGCCAACTGATAGAGGAACTATGTAAAATTGTGTGTGTGTTTAAGAAGCTATAAATGGCGATTTTACAGGGTTTTAAAATTGTTTTTATCTTATTTTTAGTCAAAATCTGGGCCATAATGGATTAGGTAATCCAGTGTAGCTCCGACAACACAGAGAAATCATCACTAATCATGATTTCAAGTGTTCTTCTAAGTCCCCCTTTCTCCCCAGAGCAAAATTGTTAACAGATGCTGTATGGTTTTTTCTATGATCATAAGAATATCATACAGACAGATCATTGCTATATGTCTAATCTGGACTCTTCTTCTGTATAAGATTATTATCATTGTTTCATTTATAAGCCCCTTTTCAATGAAAAGCCAAGCTTTTAAACCAGAGGTTTCTAAGAAACAGTAATACTGATTAATACTGTGGAAAGATGTATTTAGTAATTATCCTTTATTTAATACATTCCTTGACTGGGGGCTGCCTCATTTACATAATGTGGCCTGTAAACCCTGAAATTTAAAAAAGAAATAAAACGCAGTAATTCCTTCCTTGGTGTGTGTAAACATTTGCATTCCCACTACAGCTTTTAAAGATTTTTCTGGCATATAAGGACTATCACACCACCTTAATCATTGCTACTACCACAGTCAGGAATTACTCTCCATGTCTCTGTGAGAAGTGTGGCACTCCTGGCTCTGTAGCACCACTTAATGTCATTCCAAGGTGCCATTAGTAACTAACCTTCAGCATTTCTCTGCTGAGGCTTGAATCTCTGACACTGAAGATTTTAGACTCATAGCTCCTGTTAACTTTCATGAAAGTCACACATACTGTCTCCTGCTTTGGAAATAACAGAGACAGCTTAAGTAGAGGAATTGTGAATTTGAACAAGGGTTTACAGGGTAAAAAAAATAAGTTTTTGCTTCAGAAGAAGCCCTGGTGCTACAACCAACAACTGTAAGATCATTTTCTTGTTGAGATTTGACGAATCAAGTCTTTAGAGACAGGGCAACAAAGTGTTTTTTTAAAAAACAAACTGCTATAAATACGAAAATAAAAAGAAAACCTAAAAAAACCCAACAAAACACACAAAAGCCCCACAACCTAAGAAGAACCCCAAAACCTTCACCTGTTTGAAAACCATCTCCCTTTAACACAAATCTTCCAGCAAGGCATGTCAATAGGAGTTTTGGATCATAGTGTTTGAGATTTGGATCATTGCTATATAGTGTTTGGGTGTTTTGGATGACGGTGTTACAGCAGTACAGGCTGTAATTATCATCTTCTCCAGACCTCGTGCTGACGGGCCCCTTCTCGTGTCTTCTGGCCTCAGCACAGCGTGGTTCTTTATCATAATTTTTAAGCGTTTCTGCAAATTGATGAAATGCAGTATAGTGTGATAGATTGCTTGTGTTTTTAAAGTCATTTAAGTGTTGAAGGTTATTTTACCCACAAAATACAGAACCGTTCCATACATGATCACACTGGAACAAAAGGTAAACAACTGTGTGTCAGTCTTCGTCAGGTTTCTTCTTCGTGTGAACAAAGGGTTCCTGTTTACAAATACTGCGAGCTGTTTGTCCTCCAGTTTTCAGATTATTAAATGAGATTACAGTGTGAATTTTTTTTTTTGCATTTAAATTTCATGCCCTCTCTCCAACACACATTTAGCAATAGATTTAATCAGCTGTGTGAAGTCTTACAAGTATGTTATTCTCTTGTTCTTCTGCACAGAGATACTGAACGGAGGGGTGTATGTTGGACAGAACAAATTTCTCTGCTTTGCAGACACCATTCATTGGCAAGACATTGTGCGTAACCCCTGGGCCTCCAACTTCACTCTGGTTCCAACGAATGGCAGCTCAGGATGTAAGTACTGCTTTTATTCTCAGCCTTGTCATCCCCTCAGCATGAAACAGGATGAATATGGCCACAAGTTTTCCCTGATCCTCTGTTATAGAGAATTATATTGGTAAATTTTCATTTCATTGTTCCCTGCATTTTTCTAAGTTTGTGTACTGTCGGGAGGACCACTTAGTCTGTTCTCAAAAACAGTGTCTGTAGAGGGTATTTGTGAACGTAATAGTTTTTCTGAATTTTTCTCTCATCTGCTTTCTCTCTTCTGCATTTTCTTTTTCTTCTCTGTTGATAAAGCCACTGTGGTGCTGTGGAAGCACAGACGTTCTTGTTTGCTTTGCATTTTTTGCTGCTGCTCAGGCTGGTCCTTGAGTCACAACGGTCTGTCTGTGGCATCATAATTAGCTGCTGGTGTAATTATGGTGCAAGCTTACGGATATTCTGACTTTAGACGAGAAGTGAACCTCAAAGAAATAGTTATCCTGTTGTCTTGTGTGTATACCCCTGAAGAGAGAGAGAAAATTTGCAGGGGGTGGGGTGTTCTTCACAATATAACCAAACTTGAAATATCTGTGTGTTTAGAGTTTCTCTAGTTCCCTTCCCTAGAATTCATCTTCAGTGAATCATTCTTATGATTTTTGCAGCAATAACGAATTGTAGTGAATGGTGGTGACAGGGATACAGAGTGTTTAAGCAAAATATTCCATAATGGAGTAAAGTGCATTCAGAATGACTGCTGTGCTATTAAACAGTACCCTCAGGATGTACCAACATTGAAATTCAGAGACAAGCTGGGTAGAAATTTGTAGCAGGTGTCAAAGGTGGCACCACAGTAGACATGTTGTTCTGAGCATTCTGGATATAAGGACATTCTGGATTGCTTTCCATATGTGAAGGTGTCCCTTGAGGATGTATAAATGACTGATTGCCTCTCTAGCTTTCACTACAGCCAAGAAACAATTCATTTCTTTTGTTGTATGTTGGGAACTCAGGGGAAAAAAAAAGTTGAAACTCGGGGTAGGGACCATTTGATGAGTCCCCATAATTTCTAAGCAGCAACTTGTTTTTAACCAGGTGCTTTGTGGTATAATAGATTTTATAGGAGGCTGACTTGCTCATCTGCTCCCCTTGATACCAGAGCACAGGTGCTTGAGATAAGGCTTCCTCCAGGAGCCTGCCAAGCTGCACTGCTCCTCGATGTCCCAGCTCCTGAGCTGAGCCTCATCACTTCTGCCTTCTGGCTGGAAACCTGACATAGTTGTAATGCAGCCAGCTCTCTTATTTGCATTTTAAAAACCCTCATCACTGCTGATGATCAGTTCTGGGCAGAAGTGATGAAACCTTTGAAGGTAAGGGAATGCCTGTACTCTTTTATGAATCATTGCTTCAAGAAAAAGACTTGGTTCTTGCTCTGTTTTGTTCTGTTACTGGGTTTTCTTTTAACCTTTCCCAGTTCTTCAAGACAAATGCTTCTGCTCTTTTAAAAAAGCAACCAACATCAATACTATCTTTTTGAGCTAACAGGAGTTTTGCTGGTGACTCCAGAGGAACTGGAGCAAGATCCATTCTGAGTACTTATAGAATCACACCCTGAAAGCAAAGAAGGCAAATATATTAGCTCCCACACACAGCTAGATGAAAGAACGTCTGTAGCAAAGTCCAGTTTTCTTCTAACGTTTTTTGATTCCTTTTGCATTGTTTTGAAACATAGGGAAGGAACAATTTGAGCTTTGCCATTTGTGCTTGATAAATAAGATAATAAGTATTATTGCAATGATGATTGAGAGCTATGTACCAAGGCAGCTTCATTAAGATAGCCACCCAAATTTTACTCTGTTTTTCCTTACTTAGGATGAAGCAGTGTGCAACTGGACTGTATTTAATTTCATAAACATAATTCTCCTCTGAGAAACTCAATCCCATCTCAATACAATTCATGAGTCCTGTGAAATTTGATTAAATTGGCTAATCCAAACCATTTCTGTCTTCACAGCTTACATAGGTGAAAATATAAACCCCATTATACAAAAAGCCAACAAATGCTTTAAAAGGTTCTAAGGCTTTGGGTAACAAAGAATACAGGTACAGAAATCACCATTTAAAATAGCCTGTAATTAAATACCTGTCTGTGTGTGAGTGCATGCATGTACTGTGCACACACACAGGACTTGGAGAAATGAACATTGAATTTTAACCCTGGAAATTGCTGTAGAATGTCATTAAATAAGGTATATTCTTCTCAGTTTTGGCTCACATATCACTTTTCACAGCCTGCTAGGGAGCGTGAGTGCTTGCTGTGCCCAGCCTTGCTTTTCTCTACTGCTGCAGATGATGCTCAGTGCGTTACAAAGTTCTTTTCTGCACAAACTGTGACTCATGCTTTTCTGGATCCAGCATGTGTATGTATTTACTGTTTAAGTCTCGGGTGTCTCCTATCCAATGGAAATCTTGGCTAAATCCACTGGAACTACAGAAGTACATGTTGCTTGGCATTACTGAGAATATCCCAATGTCAGAATATTTTAAAAAGAGCTACTGGCTTTTACTGTTTATTTATAAACCTTTGTAGGAAGGAGTGTGAGCCAACAAAACCTGCTGTGTGAAGCTCAGTAAAGTCCATCCTAGCGGTAATTTAGGGAAGTCTGTGGAAGTGTGTGATCCTGTAAGACCTGGGTAGCAGCATCATGTGCCATGTTTAGCCATGACTGGCAGGACTGAAGGGTGGTTTATGCCCCAGGAATTGTGAGGGCTGTCACCCTGAGAGCACCTCAGTAGTAGTCCCTGGCAGAGAATACTTACAGGGACAGAAGCTGTGAACTGCCATGAGTGTCAGAATCTGGAACATCTTCGTTCCAGCAGGAACACCCTCAAACACGGTTTGGTGCTTTGGCACCACTGGCGTTGTTTCCGACCATCAGTAGCAGACATAAAACCTCCCCAGGGGTGTCTACGTGTCCAAAAGAGCAAATGCCCCCCCTTAGAGAAGACCCCCATGCTTTCTGGGCTTTGGCCATGGCCAGAGTGACTGCAGCAGGTTGATGTGAATGCAGTGTCACACCAGGCACACCTGGGCACCAGCATGTGTGTGAGCTCAGGGCACAGCCCTGTCAGGGAGCTGACACTGCAGGTGCCCATGCTGTTCCCTCCCCCAGCCAGCTGGAAAAGCTGATAATGGTCTGACTTCAGGGGTAATTGCACTTGAACCCTCCCTGCTGCTCCAATGCAATCAGCAGAGGAGGAAGACAAAAGGACGGAGTGAAATGAAGACACTCAGAAGTAAAATCAGTCCCCTGCCTCTGTGCCTGTTTCATAGCTTGGATCTGCCAATTCTGGCAATCTCCCTTCATTCACATCGGTGCTAGACAGAAGAGAATATGGCCAGTGAACTCTGGGAATAAAGCTCCTCTGATTCCCTTCTTTGCAGGCTTTCGTTGTCACGTCAGTGCTAAGGAGCCACTTGAAAAGGCCATGGTGTCTTAAACACTGACAGAAATACTGCAGACATGTGAATCCTGAGTGCTGCTTCTCCTTTTTTCTTCTAGTTCTGATCAAATGCATGCAGAAAAGCTCATGTTGGAGGCCTCTGAATGACACGGTGTCACCGTTCAGATGCACAGAGGCAGTGGCTGCCGGTACAGCGCTCGGATAAACAAACCCTGCACCAGGGACCATGCGTGCTTCAGCGCTCCCAGGACACAGCCTCTGTGCTGTGCTATGCCTGGCATTTTGACTCACACGCTGAAATATTTACTGCTTGCACCACCTTCCCATACTGGTATCTTGTAGCTGAAGCTTTTGACATTAGTTGTAATTTGAAAGCAGCCTTCTCTTCTGTTTACCTGAATTCCACACTGCCAGCCTGGGGTTTTAAGCTGAGCACCTCGCAGTGGGAATCTCAAAAGCACTTAACTCTCCAAGGAACTAAATTTTCCCTTTAGGTTTACGTTACTGAAATTGTTCCTGCAATGCTGAAAATCTATTTTCTCTTCTTCCAAAAATCAGCCATGAATTCAAGCATTGGCCAAGCGTGCTGAAGCCTTGCTTTGCAAAAGCCTACTCCCCTGTTAGCACACCCACTTTTTGGATTCAGTCCCTTAACTGAAGAGCTGGAGCTCTGCTCTTCAGAGGTAAAAACCCAGAGTGCAGTTCCCAGCAATGGTGCAAGAAATAAAGCAGGAAAAAAGAATCAGGCTTCTTGCCTAAAATGCCTCAAGATTAGTAGAGCCCTCTGAGCAGCTTTTGGGAGAGTCCAGTGAAAATCTGGCTGCTTTGATCCGTGTCTTCAATGTTCACCTCAGTTTTGTTGTTAGCAGGAACTGGACAAGCCTCACATTTTGTCAGGTGAGCTCTTTTACAGGATTTGACAAAGACCATAGTATTAAATCAGAATTTATAGAGGAATTTTACTTGTAGCTTTTGTTTCACAGAAAAGTTTGTAGAGTTTGAATTGTTGTATTGAGGTCACTTCCATAGCCAATAGCCTATGTTCAAATCAGTCAATAATGCTCTTAAAAGTATTGAAACTATGGATGCATGTTCATGATCGTGCTGGTAACTGTTTGGGTAATATGGATGCAAAAATCACTCTCCATTTTCAAGTTTAAAAAAATAAGTTGCTTTCCAAGGAGTTATTAAAAAAGCAGAACTGTGTGTTGGCATGTGCTCAGAGTTCTGCAAAATAAACTCTGTGAAAATTAAATCCATTTTAAAGTATTTTCCTGAGCTAAAGTTTCTGCTCAGACTCTGAAGTGCAGTGAGATCTCTGGAAAATATTCCCTTTGTTGATCTGGCTTTTCAACTGAGTGCCTGTCAGCTGCGAATAAAGCCAGAATTTTTGGCAAGGTACTTTTTCAGGCAGAACAACTTCAGTTCCTTGCTCTTCACAGCGTGATACTCCTCTCATTGCTTTGTATCTAATTGCAGCCTGTGGTGTGAGAACACCCCAGTTCTGCGCTGTGCAGAAGCATTGCTGCAGAGTTACAGGGAGAAAAGACTTGGTCTTCAGGGGTGTGCCTGTGACTCAATAAATCCCTTCCTGTACCTGTGGCTCAATAAATCCCGTGATGTATTCCAGGGAACACTACGTGAAAACTCCGCTCTTCAAAACTTTGTGCTTTTTTGCCTATTGATTCACAGATTTTTCAAGGGCAAAAGGAGCCTTGAAACATCATTAGCTCTATTTCCTGTATGCAGAGGCCTGCAATATCATCAGCTTGCCTGGTGTGGAGCTCAGTAACTTCCTTGGCCGCAGCTTATCTTCCAACCTTGCTTTGAGGTCCCAGTGGCCATGGGATGGGCAAGCTCAGGGCTCTGGTGCTCTGTGCACTCTCCTGCTACTGCTCTGGAGCTTTGCAGAAGTGCAGCTGTCCCTCCAGAAGTTGGTTGCTTCCCAGTATTAAAAGGGATAATACCAGCTGCCTCTAATCTGAGCACAGTTTTAAATTACAGATGTTGCATCTTCCACTTTCGCTGGCTGGCTCGAAGAGCTTTCGTAGCCAGCTTTTTTCCTTGTGTACTGTGTCATCAGCTCACCTCCTGATCTTCTTCCAAAAGCTAGACAGATACAGGCAGATACATCTCTCACAAGGAGGAATTTCTTTCCACCCCCAGAGTAATTTTAATTGCTCATCAGTTAGGCTTAGGTTTAGGTTTAGGCTTAGGTTTAGACTTACGTTTAGGCTTAGGCTTAGGTTTAGGGTTAGGGTTAGGTTTAGGGTTAGGATTAGGGTTAGGGTAATAAAAGTACAAGGAAAGCTTTTCTTCAGACCAGTGGATGCTTCTGTAACAGAAGAGAATTGCATGTAAATCATGGGTATTTGTAAACCAACTCCCCAGCCCTCAGTACCAGGACACAGGTGAGATAACCACTTTTTTTCCAGTTATTCCTGCAAGGTATTTTGTGTTTTTTCCAGGCAGAGGGATTTTGCTCAGCAGAAGGCCAGAGTAACAGCAATATATTTGTGTATACTGGTGAAAAGAAAAGAGGGAAGTGACTAATTCATGCTTATGCCACCTTTCAGAATAGCTAGTGTATCATTTTTGGTGTACATCTAAATTGGAAACTACCTACGGAGAAAATGGCATTGCAGAAACTGTACCCTGAAGACGTTTGTTATTGCAGAGTTTGTTAAATTATAGCCTTTCATTGAGGTTATTACTTGAAGTTCAATTAACATTTTAAATGTGTGTTTGGAGACCAGCAAACAGGGCCTCGGCAGACAGGCGGTCTGGGTACAGAACACATTCCCTGCCGCCAGCATCACCATGGCAAAGCCAGGAGGAGAAGCTGTTCTTTTCCATAAAAAGCCACAAACACCTCAACCGCTTTATGAAAGCTCCTTCCATGTGGCACATGCTTCACGGGCTTTCAGCACTGCACTTCAGCAGCAGTTATGGTTTCATGGACATCTCAGTTGGAATAAAAAAATTTATCAGACAGACAGAAAGTCCCACAGCTGCCTTTTGTTCAGTCTACATGGAGGTTGCTTCTCCTTCCATTAAGGAATCTCCAGTCCAGACGGAATTTATTTATTTACCTGGAACTGAAAGACAAATACAGTAACAGAAAAATTTGATTTTAAAGAATAGTTTTTGCCAAGCAGATATATCTGAAGATGGTGGAATACATGAAATCCAGTGGTACAATGAACTTGATTTGCATTAGAATGGCAAGCTGAACTGCTTGAAGTTGCCTGTAATGTTTTTCCTCAACCCAGAACAGTGTGTTTTAAATAAAGGGAATCAGTTTAGCTTTCTAATAAATACCTTCAGCCAGCATTTTCAGAAGGGATTTGTCAATTGGTGACTGCCCTTGAAACAGATTTGAAAGGCAAGCAGACATGGCATCTAATGGAAATACGACGCCTCTCACAGTTGAGTTACTGAATAAAAAATAAGTAACGAACACAAATAGGAATAAATAATGCTGTGAGGGACAGAACTCCTTACGCTGCCAGAGCCTAGCAAAGTAACTGCTACACAGGTGGGGATTTCTAGAAGTCAGGGGCACAGAGAGGAGGGCACGGAGAAAACCAGCATTAACAGTTTCTGAAGCATCTCTGGCATGGGTATCTCTTGGCGCTGAGAAATGTATTTTGCAAAAATATGAACAAAAGTACACAACTGAAGAACCAACCCAGTCCCTGCCAAAGTGCTGACCGGTTTCACAGAGTATCTTCCTTCCTTCTTTTAGCAGTTGCTGGGTGAAAGTCACCCATCCAGTGGCAGAGGTTACCATGCTGATGTATAAAATATTACAGTGGTTCTGTAGATAAAGAACTGAAGTAGGGCTCCACATAGTGGTGTGTAGCAACTGTTGGCAAATGCTTATCTGTTAAAGGCAACCTGTGTGTGTATAATGTATTGCTGCACAGCACCTGTTTATGAGCAGATTGGTGTTTAAGCAGCGTGTTGCACAAAGGAGAGACTTTCAGGCTGAATGAAAGCATTCCTCTCCATTCCAGGCAGCTTGTTTATCACAAGCACTGGCGTTCCTTGAAAGTAGGAAACAACCCCCAAATACTCCAAATATTTAAAAAAGCCTAATTGCATGGTGATTGCCAGATTTGTAGTGAGTGGGTGGGTGGGATTGGTCTCTCACAGCAAGCGTTAAGCTGCTCTCACAACCTGCCTTCGAAGAGCTGCTTAGGGAAAGGGGAAGGAAAGAAAGACTATAAAATCAGCTGCTAAGTAGTGTCTGCAGGACCTGGAAGCTGCTGTGTGCCTCCCACCCCACGTCCCAGCCCCCTGCTCAGATGGGCTTGGTTGGTGCCTCACAGGGGTGGGCGCAGTGTTGGCACTACCCAGGTGGCTTCTCCCAACAGACTGTTCTGCTCCATTCATCGAACACAAAACCACCAAAAACCACACCCAAGCCTTTGTTGCTATCACATCTGTGTTTTTTAAGGATTTTGTTAGGTCTGTCTGTTCTGGCAGAAACCCTCAGAACTGTCACGAGAGTTGCTGTCCTGTGGACAGCCTGGCTAAAGGGCTCTAGCCACAGGTCTGCTCAAACCCGGGGCATCTTCAGGGTCTTCCTTCTGGTTCCTTCATACCTCCTGCAGTTTTATACCTACATGACAGTCCCATCATGCCCAAAGCATCACCTCCTAGCAGGTCTCTGATAACTGAAGATTGTCCAGGAAATTGCAGTTTGAAATTTGTATGATTATTTTCATTAAACTTTTGTGTATAGCAAACACTAAATTGAAATACCAGAGTATATGTCCAACCATTGTTTTCCAACAGAGAAAGCGCTTCGGTGGTCCAAGTATTGTTTTGCAATAATCTGTTTTGTTTCAAATAGCCAGAAATACATTTTGGATCAGCACATTAAGAGGCCTATTCAAACTTTAAAAACTGGCCTAAAACTGGACTCCAGATTTCATGGGAATGAGGAATTCCTCTCTAGTATTTACATATAATTGAGTCAAAAGTTGATTAAAACATTAGCACTTCTAAATATACCCTGCCAGACTCTCGGAATACTACATGACATCAAGAAAGAATAAAATTAATTTTAAAAGCCAATTGAATTTCAAGTTCCTTTCTTTGAGGTTATTACTCTGTTTAAAAAACGAAAATTGTATGTCCCTCTGTTTGAACTTTATTACTGCTTTGGCTGCATTACAGGAACATTATAACGGGACAGTATTTTGACTTATGTGGTATTGACCGACTTGATCTGTTTGAGGAGCTGCTACTAAACCCACACAAGAACACTGCCAGCTGTATGTTTGAGTTTGTTGACAGCCTCCTTTGAAAATCTCCTCTAGCAGTGCAGGAATTTTTCTCCCAGCGCTGCACATTGTGTCCCCGAAAAAAGCAACTTCTATCTGCATCCTTCCATTCTCAGCCGAGTTATCCATTGGGCAGTAAGTGCTGCTGCTCCTATGGACAGAGACCTGGCTCCAGATTTATTCCAGGCACTGCCACGTGTGCCCATGTGATCCCCTGCTGTTGGCTTGCTTGTGGGTTTGGATTTCCTGTACTGTCACACCAGAAAAGTGCCAGGACTGAGAGCTACTGGGCAGTGACCTCGGGTGGGGAAGGATGCAGGTGTCAGTGCTGGGCATCGCAGTCACTGCTGCTTAGACAGCAAACGTGGGCACTTCCAGACACCCCCATGCAGGGGGAAATGCTGAGGTGAATATAAAGGCATAGAAGATGTTGGCTTTCTACGGTCTCTGTCTGCTGGAATCTGCAGTGCCTTCCTCTCACAGACCTGTCTTCTGCTCACACTCAAATTTCCTCACTAAGATGGACTTTTCTCCCCTTTTTAATCCACATTATCAGCTCAGGAGTTCTTCAGGGTGTGGGGGAGCAGGGTTCAGTTTCCTGCCTTGCATCAAGGCATTCAAATCTGTACATCCTGGTTCTCACCTCCCAGTGGAAACTGCCCCAGGCTGGTCTTAGCTGGGGTCTTTTCTGCTTTTTCTGTTGAAATTCTGAGTATTAAGTAATCATTAAGTTAAATACAGAAATAGTCCTAGGGCTGCTCTGATGCATGGCTCATCACTGATCACAACCACTGAGCTGTGGGGCACAAGCCCAGGAATGGTTGTGTGCTGAGCCCAGCTCTCTCCCTTTGGGGCAGAAGAGCTCCCCGTGTCAGGAGAGCTGTCCTGGGGAAGGATGGCTGCCAGCTCTGTGCTCTCCCCTTCCAGAGAGCAGCCCCCAGACTGTTTCTTGGCTTGCTGACCCGGGAGGAGACAGCCTTCATCAGGAAGCAAAAGAGAGAACGAGATGCATAACTCCACTCCCTGGGTGAGGGACTTACAGGTGGCGGAATAGCACCCTCTCCTTCCCCACAGAGGAAAAGGAAAATAAGAGCTACTCCAGTATTTTGAAGGGGCCTGGGGTTGTGATCTCTGTGCTGTGGGGATGGCCCACTGAAGGGACTGTGTTTCATTCTGACCCCAGTGTAGACCCCTGTTCTGCTCCTGCCGCACTGTGGGAGGAGGGGCAGTTACCTATAGATGATTTTTTTAACAATAATGATCACCATAAGGAAGGATTCCTGAGGCTTTGTTGTTCTTGATGAGCCTGCCAAGCAGCAGGTATGACTTGACCTATCATTTTAGCCTTCTGGCTGTGTCTCCCCATTTGCTCAGCATCCCTGTGTGCATGTTCAGGAAGGCATTTGATGATGATTGGAACTAATTCACCATCACAGTGGGGGGAATTCACTTATATTGCTCTGTGCTAACAGCTATAAGCAGTGATAATTAATAGCTCCTAATTGCTTAATCAGTGTAAAGTTTTAGACTATGTCATATGTGAAGGTTTTTATTTTGTGTGGATGACTAAACTCCCAATTAATGCATCGAGTCACACAGCCTTACCAGCGCTGTCTGCTCCAGACAGAGAAAAATAACCAGTGTCTTCATTACCCCCCTCAGGTCCCTTTCTGTAGTCATTACTGTGGCCTGAAGACATTTTTCTGTAGCAGCTGCAGTAACGTTACAGTGAGCTCCCTATCAGCTCAGACCTGTCAGCGACAGATATGAATACACCAGCCCGAGCCCGTTCGGTGCTGCTGACATGCTCTTCTTGACTTCCATTTATTCCTTTACCTCTGGTGGCCAATCTCTCTTAAAATCAAAACTGTCTGCCACCAGCGTATCTGGCAATACTCTGTAATTTTGCAGTTCTCAACAGACACCCCGTCCCTGTGCACACACAAGGGTTGTCTCCATCCCACATTACTCAAGGAAATGCATCCCTCTTTGGTATTCAGTTTTTGTTTTCTTCAGTGCTGGCTGAGTTTTATCTCTGCTCCCTGTCCCCGCTCTCCCTCACACTGTCCCTGTATCTCTTTCCGTGCCTGTCTTTCAGGGCATATCTCTTGGATTGTGTTCATTTCCCAGACCTGTTTCCCAGGCCAGTTTCTTTTCAGCCGCCTGTCCCTGAGTCCCTCTCCATTTGTGTTTGTCTCTTTTCTTATCTGCTGAGGAAGATGAGGGGGAGATAGAGGTGTTGACTGACAGAGCTGGAAGTCCCTGTTGGAAGCAATCGTGAGCAGGAGTTTGCTTCCACCCTTACTGAGCTCCAGGCCTCTTGGCAGGTGGGGTTGGACTCTAGGGAGCGGATGGATGGATGGATGGATGGATGGATGGATGGATGGATGGATGGATGGATGGATGGATGGATGGATGGATGGATGGATGGATGGATGGATCCACAACAGGTGCTGTGCTTTTCCACAGTGTAAGTGCTCGCTGATGAACCCTATGTGAGTTTTTTCTGTAAAGGGGTCCCTTTAATGTTTGTGCAGGGTGTCTCCATTGGGCATGGAGACTTCAGGAGAGAAGCAAGCATACAGAGAGGAGACAGAAAGGTCGGCTGCTGCCATTTACCACAATAAAAGTAACAATACCAATACAGGTACAGCTTGTTAAAGAAAAGCCTGAATTTTATGGGACTAATCCTACATTGGAAAACAATTTGGTGATAGATCCTAAGGTGAATTCATCTGACATGAGTGAAAGCCACATAGTTTGTTAGCAGTGGAGGAACTGACCCTTAGATTTCTGTATCCCGTAATGCGTCTACAGAGAGGGAGAGAAAATGAGCAGTAGATATTTCTATAACGTGTTTTCTTCTTTTATGGGAAGTTTTACTTTTTCTTGCAACATGTGTCTCTCCTGCCATAAGGGAAGGAAATCCTGGGAAGTGTGAGACTCTCTTAGGTAATTAACTTTCAAATCAATAGGAGAGATCTGAAGGTTAGCACAGGGCAGGTAGGAAATGCAAAATTATTTTTACCTAACAAAGAAGTGTGAATGAATGAATGAATGAATGAATGAATGAATGAATGAATGAATGAATGAATGAACGTGTGACAATAGGAATAGTCAGACAAGGACAGGGAAAGCATTATGGCCTGATAAAGGCAGAACAATCCATCACAACAATAGTACCTTTAATTCTCCTTAATGCTGTGCTGCGGTGTTTGAATTACATTTTGATTTTGTTGTCTATGCATACTGTCTCTTAAGGAGTTTAGCTGCTTATTTAGTCTAGATAAACAACACTGAGGCGTATTCAAACCTTCTGTCTCACCTAAGCCATGCAAAGAACAGTCTGGGACTCTTACCACAGAGTATACCTGGAATTTCTTAGCCTTTAGGGCTAATTATGTCTAGAAACATCTCTATGGTGTCTCTAGCATTTGGGCAGGAGTGAATTTTTTAGGTAAAGGATGAGTTTCTAAGCAGCTTACAGAAGCTAATAAATGATTTATAACTGTTTTGATAGTTAATCAATTATTTTAGATTGTTAGGTAAGTAAAGAGGCTGCTTAAAACTATGGCTTGTAACCATCTAAGCCACTTTATTTTGTCTGTGTTTATTTGCACTTCAGTATCAGTGTGTTGCAGATATCCTAACATTGAATGATGAATTATTAACCTGATAGAAACCATCTATAAATGTAAGTTTTGTGCAAAGTGAGACATTTCTTCTCTTATTTCTGCTTTCCTTCTACTGAGAGGGCTCTGCTCGAGGCAGCTGGCATAGCTGATGGGGAAGAAGTAGTGTTTTTTCTCTGTATGACACTGAGCTTAGAGCTAAGCCGAGGACTTCATTTTTCTTGTCTTGTCAGTAACTTAATCCTTTGCGGTTTTACTGTTTCTGAAATAATAAAGTCAGTCTGGAGTCAGAGGAAAGCCCTTCTCCATTCTCGGGAAAACACAAGGATGAAGTAACCTTGGTCTTTCCCAAGCTAGTGAGCAAACATTTTCTGCTGGTGACTTTCCCTAGCTGGGAAAGCAGAAGCATCTCCCACAAATAAAACTCTATCCTGGAAATGACAAGGAAGGTGCTCTGCCCAGAGACTGTAATTCAGGTCTGTTGCAGTAGTTTTAGCCAAGGGAAGAGAGCCTAGGAGACAAAACATTGGTTTTCTGTGTGCAATTTGCCAAAGCAAAATTAATTCTCATGTTCCAGTGGGAATCTGCCCTTTCTTAACCTAGATTTCATAACAAAGCCTGTGAAAATTATGGAATCCTCCGAACTGTCACTGTGTGTGCAAAACAATGCTACTATCCAGGAGCAGAAATGTACTCCAGTGTCCCAGCTGTAATGGGGAGGAGAATTTTGTTAGTTCTTCCCTTCCTTATCTTGCCTGGAAAAGGAAATCACAGGGTTTTTCTAATGTGCCTTCACTAATGTGCAAGAATCAAATGAATGGGCCAAGGCTGTGCCCTGCAGAGGGGTTTTTTTGGCCAAATTCTTTTAGCCCTTTGTGCTGTATACTAGAGGAGTTTAAAATATTTTAGACACAACGCATAACAGGAATGATTTATGCCACAAATAGTTGTTGGTGGTTTTTTTGGTTGTTGTTTGGTTTTGGGTTGTTGTTGTTGTTGTTGTTGTTGTTGTTTTCCAATTCTGTTGCCTCACAGTCTAAAAATCTTAAGAAATATATACAGGAAGATCTGTGAGTAGTATAATTCCTCCAAGGGCCTTGTCAACCTTAGGGCCAATGCGTTTATTATCATTTAAGCCTGACATACAGATCTAATTGTGAGACCTATGAAAGGTCTCATATGCTCCTCACATGAATGCTTGTTATGTTCCTGAGTGCTTATGTTGACTTCCACAGGACTATTTCTGTCTTAATTTTGCAGAGCTGGTCTTTAATGGTTTTCAATCTGTCCTTATTACAGGAAAGATGTCCCTTAGTGGGGAAAACCAGGTGAAATACAGAGGGATGTGAGGGCAGAATCTGGACCAGTTCATATTGAGAACAAGGAAAGTTATTTTTCTCTTTAAACAACCAAGCCAATATAGATACACTATTTGGAGGGAGTTTGGTTTTTATTTTTAATTCTCAGTATATTTGACCTTCAAAAGGACACATAATAATGCAATTCAGAGGTGTGCTGCCTACAAGCTCAGCTCCTGGTTGTGTCTGTACAGCTGAGAAAAGTGAAAACAATGAAACAGACACTTTTGAGTTCCCAGTGAGAAAAAAGGAAACTGGCAGCCTTTTCTTGCTTTATTGTTAAATATCTCTATTTAAATGCAAATCATCATCTGACACTGCCAAACAAAGTCATGTACCAGGCAGCAGGCATGCAAGTTAAAAAAATTTTTAAAATGATGTTTTGAAGATGCTGAATTGCTTTTATTTCCAGGAGGAATAGAGGTGGCTGAATAAATTTTTGGCTGTGTATTGAGGATCAGCTCAGCACCTAGGAGCTTCAGATATGAAGATTTGTATTTTAAGTGCAGCTTTTGCAGAGGTGTGGGCAGACTCTCTAGTTAGGAATCACTTGGAGGGATGCTGAAGTTTCTTCTGTGTTATCCCACACCACATGTTACAGTGGAAAGCCCAGTGTTTACAGCATGGTTTGAAGTGGGGTGGAATCCAGGGACAAAAAGGGGAAGGAGCAGCCAAATTGCTGCCTTACTGGGCCTCAGGAATGTGTGGTTACAAGTGATCTGTGCAGTGCTTTGTGGTGCTGGATGCAGGGCCTCCAGCTTTCTCCCTGAGCTCCAGACCTGTGAGCCTAGAGAGGCATGAGATTGGACCTCAAGGAAGCATTGGAATAGAGGAGAGTCTTGCAAGAGGAGCCCCATTGTGGGTGGGTTGTGGCTCCCCCCAAGCTGCCCCAGAAGGGATGCTCCAGCTCCGGGGAGGGCCAAGCACAGCCCACAGTGGTGAAGGTTCTCTGAGTGTGCATCCATCCTGCTCCTCCTGCTGATCAGGAGTAGCTAGTTAATAAAACCCACTTCCAGGGGAGCATTTCTATTCAGTTCAGCAAGTACCAAAATCAGCTAACAACCTGTATCTTATCAAGCCTCATCTGCTAAAATTCTTTCTTTAATTTGCTGTTTACCTCGCCTTTTTAAACTCTTAATTCTTATAAATCAGTGTGGGTGTATTTGCTTTCTGTGCAGGGTTCCAGTAGGCTCTTAATAATCATAATAATCGTTATTACTGATTAAAGTTGCATTATTCATGCCAGATGGAGTGCCCTCCCTGTCAGCCAGACTGAGTTTGCGTTTATGTAGTTATAGTACATTTGTGATCTAAATAAACAGATGGTAGAATGTGACAGAGAATTATGTACTGGTGATGTCAGCAACAATGTTTCCCAAGTATAACTGCTTTAAATGAACATGAATGCAACAAGGAGCTGGTAGTTTTAACAAGGTAGTTGGCATTCAGTGTGGTAATTACCAGGCAGCATCATCAATAGTACCAGGAATGCCAAGGGAGGAATGCTGGCTTTGAAAAATTAGTGACAGAGAGTCCGACTTCACACAACCATCACGGTGGGTTTGCTCAGCTCTGTAACATCTTGCAGGTGTGAGCACACTGCTAGCAGAGGAGCAGTGTTTGTCTTTAGGGTGATCCAACCTTAGCTGAGAGACATTTTGCACTTTCTCCGACACCGTCTCCCGTCAGGGCATGTGGCAAGTATTTGATTTAGTGTAATGGAGCAGTGTTAGCAGCAGCAGCTGTTAATACACGATTAAAAGGATTGAACCTGGATCAGGTTCAAAGGGAAAATTCACTTAACAGAATCTCAGCAGTATTCAGTGATGGATAAAAGTTTAATCAAACACAAGGTTGGGTTCCTGCGATCAAAAGCACAGCAATAAGGACTGTGCGTAGTCTTCCACCAGCTTTACGTTGAGTTTCTCGGCTCATCCCATCAGCTCTGGCTTTGTGAAGGGCTTCGCTGCCTGCCCCTCAGGCACTGCCACACCTGGGAGTGTGCCTGGACTTTGGCCGTGTCTAGAGGGCAGCCATGCAATAGGGTTTCCATTTCCTCGCAGCCCAGACTGGTGTGGGACTGTCTGAGCGTTCTGTCCAGTGGTGTTGAAGTGCAGCCAGGAGAGAACATTCCAGCTCTTCTCCTTGCTTGCCATTCCCTCTCACAGGGGTCAGCATTTTGCCATATGGACATGTGAACTCAACTCCCACTTCAGTCCAAGTGGATTTCAGTCACTAATTACTAGGTAGTTTACAAAACCTACCATTGCTAACGCTTCTTCCAGCCGTATTTTACAGTGAAAGCACCTACAGTTCTTTTCCTTCAGGGACTAAACCTGTCAGCATGTGGAAAGATGATGCAGAGCATCACGTCCAAGGTCTGAGGGAACATGAGGTTCCTTCCGAACCACAACCACAGGCAACTAAAGAACCAGCAGCCAGAAAACAGAAGGTCCTGGGAGCTTTGCTGTCACAGGGGTTAAGTGGTTGCACAGGGCACATTTCCCTTACCATAATACTGGACATGCAGACCATGCAAGTTTGTGGGGGAGAGGAGTGGCTTTTAACCAAAGGGATTGGGTGAAGTGTCCCATTGTTCCAACAAAACTGGACAGGAGGTAGGTAGCTGTACAGCCTTTCCAGCACAGCCATCTCTTCTCCTGTGCAGGAATCAGCAGGTCTTACAGAGGCTGTGGAAAGCAATAGCGATAGCACTGAGTGATGACATTGTTCCTCGGTCCTCCAGACTTGCTCATACTTCTTTTTGTTTTAAAATGTCCCAGTCATAATGCATACCAAAAAGGTATTTAGGGTATAAAGCACTTAGGTAAGTACCTGTGTTTCATGTAAGTTTGACACCAGGTCTGGTTATTTAGTTGGGCGTTTTTTACAGGGACTGTTTCAACCTTGCTAAAACATGAAAACCTTCCAAAGGCAAGATGGACTCTCGTCTTCTGCAGTTGCTGGATGTTAAAGGAATGAAAAGAAGCCACATTTCCAATCTCTCTCTTTCTGTCTGTCCTGCAGGTGGTCGTTGCCACAAGTCCTGCACAGGACGGTGCTGGGGACCAACAGAGAATCACTGCCAGACCTGTAAGTGTGTGAGAGTGAGAAACAAAGGACTGGAAAACAATGTAGCAGTGAAGGGATACTATAAATTCTGGGTTCAGTATAACTCTAAAACATACAAGGTTTTTTCTTTTCCATATGTTTTTACCAATAGATGATCTGCTTTGTTTTCCACCCATGTGAATGATATTTTTCTTTCCTCTCTCGCGCGTTCTAAAACTGCTTACGCTAACTTGAATTTTCTTTTCACTACTTGGTGGCAACATGGAGCACGGCTCTTGAGAATATTGATGGTTATTTTGGAATACACTGAAATGAATACTGCAGGAATAGAAAAAACTACAAGGCAGATTTGAAGATCTTTAATGACCACCTGACACTGCAGAGTTCCTGATGCCAAAATACTCTGTTAATTTCAATGGTAGCCTGGGAATATTGGTTATCTTGCAGAACTGTTCTCTTCATAATAACTTTAGAATGCATTTGAGTTGTACTGAAAGACAAAATAATAGTTTTTTTGTAAAGGAAGTAGTAAGTGAAGGGTTACTCACAATGTTTGTCTGTCCTCTTGGATTTAGAGAGCATTAAAGTGCGTTTCTTCTTCGTGTGCTTTAAGCTCCTTCACATAGGCACTAAAGAGCTAGAAGTACAGTCACAATATTAGCAGATAATAAAAGAGGAGAAAATTGAAAGCTGTCTTTTTCTACAAGTTTTTTTCTTTTTCCTGCTTACAAGAGGGTGAAAACCAGTTGCTTTTACTGGAGTCACTCTTCCTGGGAAATTAAGTGGTTGCTGGGAGCTCCCCCAGAGAACACTTCTCCAGCTTGAGCTTGTTTCCTTGGCTGAGTTGTAAATGGGAGGAAGGACTGTGACAAATGAGCCACTCCCAGGTGAGCACCCCAATTAATCTCTGAGCTGAGGAGAGTCGGGCTGGTGTCATCTGCCTCTTTCCTGGGACATGGTAGGAACAGTGCAGTGATCCCTTAGGACGTATTGTAGGACTAAGGTACAGTGAAGCAGAGCAGATTCTTCTTTGTCTGAATTGAGCTAGGACATCTCCTTCCTTTGCTGGCCCTGAGGAAGTCAGTGCTCCTTACCAAGAAAAGAAGTACATTCTGGGTTGTGTGCTTAAGTAGATAATGGAAAGTGACTTAAACCCTAGCTGACCAAATTATTTTATATCATGGTTAGAATTAATTAATCGGTTTTTTTTCTCTGTCCTAATGAGAAGCTTGTTTTTCTCTAAAAACTAGTAACTTTGTAAGAAGCTGGCATAATCCATCCAAACATGAGTAGATTTATTCAGGCCTCCTGTGGTTAGCTTATCCAAGAATAGTTTAAAATCCTGGCAGTTATGTTCCATAAGAAGCCCATGATCCTGGTTCAGGCCGTGTCTCCAGCCTCATGGCAAGTCCAACTGTGTGGCTGCAGAGGTCCATGTGGCAGGATCAGCTCCCATGGTCTCGGCCTCTACGAAGCACTGCTCTCAGATAAGTGAACTGATTTGGTGGATTAATGTAGTAATACCAGGGAGAGAAAAGCTTATCTGCAGTGCTGTGAAGGCAGGAGCTCAGCAGGGCTGCACGGAAGGCTGGCTCCAGCAGTGACAGCTCTCCCTGCCTTCACAGTGGCTGCCCTTGCAAATCCAAACAGTGGGGACAGGCTAAGGCACAACCATGGGGTTAAAATAATAAACTAGGAAAAGCCGTAACCCATCTAAGTGTCAGGGAGATTCACAGATCACGCTTCTACTTGAGTAGCTACTCCACATCCTCTTACCTTCAAGCCCACTCCGCAGCCTCTGATTGTCAGGGACAGGAATTAATTTTACATCACAGACTTCCTCTTTGTCTCCATGACCTCTCTGCACCTTGCACAAGCAGCAGGATTGAAGGAAAAGGCTGGCAAAGGGTATTTCTTCATTGTGTTTTGTCACAACGTGTTCCCTGCAAACTTCGTGAAGAAAAGACGGAGAATTTGAGTAGGGACTCAAAAAATAAAAATGCAAGTGGGACTATGCTTTTGCTGCCTTTATTTCTGACTTTAAAAGACGTGCCTGGCTTTCAGGCTGACAAATGTTGTTAGATCCAAGCTGGAGACAGGATGAGTGGTGGTGTGCACATTGTGTCTGCCTTAACCCTGTCACCTTGGGGATGCACGTCTTTCCAACACATGTAGGAAAATACTCCAGCGGTGCTACATCCAAGTGCCAAACCATTTTGATCCTAGAAACAACTCAGAGCTGCATTTCAATAATTTCTTTTTTTTTTTTTTTGATTGAGGATTGAAGCAAAATATTGTAATGAGCCCCCCTCCCAAGATAAGATTTAAATTATTTTCCTGGGAAAGGATAAAAATATGAAAGATCTTAATCCGTGTCTTTCATTTCAAATTACATATGGAAAAAAAATGTAAATCCCTTTGTTTTTTTCATGAATATCATCTACCTAGCTGCCTCTTATGTTGCCTTCCAGCAACGTCTTTGTTGCTAACTCTGTCTGAAACACCACCTGCATCTAACTCTGTTCTAATGTCTCTCTAAATGTGACAAGAAAATTCACGTTTTTAAGAAGACAATTAATAGGAAATTTAAGCCAAGCTGTTCTGTCAGAAGGTAGAGAAGATGAAATTCCAGTGTACTGTTTTACACAGTTAACAATTCTTTTTTCTTCTATAATTAAAATATTAGTAGATGTTAATAGGAAGAATTTGAAATCTAGATGATGTAACTTGTTTCAGTGTCAGGAAAGGCTAATGTGAAAATACTTTTAAAAAGACTCTATTTTTCAAAGGGTATTGGACACACACTGAATAGAATGTAAACCACTTTAAATAAAATCATAATAACAAATGTTTTTGGAAGTCACTAATCAAACTTGAAAATCTATGGTTAAGTTGTTAAAATTTTTGCTATTCATGTCTGTTAAGAGTTTCATGCGGAAATTGAAACTTTTATAATTCAAAACGTTATTAAAGTGACAGATTATGCTCTTTTTCCAAGAGTAATGTAACAGAAAAGAGAACAATCTAAATTAGAATATAGACCCAACTAAGGGAATGCAAAAAGACAAATATAACCTATAAATCAAACCTGAAACATGAAACATTTAGCAAATGTCAAGTGCTCCATGACTCTGTGTGTGTACAGGAGTGTGGTCTGAGCACAATTGTATTTATACAGTCCTTGTGCAGCTGGTTGCTGAGGAGAAGGTGCCAAATTAGAGCAGCAAAATGCGAGCAGGAGCCTGGTGGGGCACATAGAAAGAGCTGAACCAGCAGCTAGAATCAATCAGGGAAACCCTGCATTTCTGCTTGGACCCAGCATCTTTAATTAAAACTCTTGTATTGCTCAAATAACTTTGCATGTTTGTAACACTTTCATTGATTTCAGTTACTTCCCATTTTTTCTTTCATAGATTTATAGTGTCCTGACACAATTAAAGGTGAGGAGAATATAGAAAGGAGTCTGATGTTTTGCACACGTACATAAGGTGGTCATTTCATCCCATCCCCAACACAGCTTATTGCTGTGAAATACTGGTAGAGGTTGACAGTATCACCCAGAAATCCATCTCAATGCACAGCACATTTTTCAGGACTTTGGCGTTTGTCCTTTGGTCCTAGCTCTGACGGTGACAGTTCTGTGTAGTTGAACCCACCAAATTCTTGGGAACCCACACATGATCTGTAGGAATCCAGGCAGGTAGTTGTGCTGACCCTCAAGAGGTCTGCTTTGAAGCTTGGGGTCTCAGCTGTGATTAGTGAGGGTCTCCTCATGGTTGTGTTGGGTGAAGATATGAGTACCTGGCACCTGAAATGCCATACAGTTTGACATTTTGGGTAATATTTATAATTCATTCTTTCACATAGGTCTTGAGTTACAGCTATAAAATCAATTAATTGTATTTGGAGGAAAGTGTTTGGCGAAAAAAGCTTGTTATCTTTTTAAACCAGTACAGTTATGTGTATTTTCTGTGGGGTTACCCCCTGAGAATGACTGCAGGAAGATGAACTGGTGAGTGATGTTTATTGGCCTTCAGACAATACACAGAATTGCCTCGTGTTTGTTTTGTGTTGAGGAAAAACCTTCCTTTTAAAGCATCTTAAATGTGACTCCTTAAGTTTATTCAAAGCGCACTAAGCTCATTAATGTCTTGGTGTGTGAGGTGCCACTGAAGACACCTGACAGGTTCTCTCAGACCTGGACCTTCAATAGCAGTTATAATGCAAGTATGGCATACAGTGAAGCAGAAGATAGATGTGAAATGTTCTGGCCTCTTCCTAGAACAACATGTTGGCATTTCTGTTGGCATTATTTGTTTTCCCTGAAAAATAAACAACTGGGGAAGAACAGCGACAGACCTTTGCTGTAATTATTAATTTTGCTTCAGGAAAACCCACTGTGTTCCCTATCCTGAGCAGGGTGGTAGACACCCTCTTTGAGCTGGTGTCTAGCCAGAAGCAAAATATGCTTTTTGAAGGCATCCAGTTCAAGTATTGTGCTGAAGACAGGACTGTGTTCCTCCAGATCAGCCCTGGTGTGAATGGCCTATGCCAAGATCAAACCCAAAACCTTGGTGCTATCAGCACCATGCTCCAACCAACTGAGCTGTGCCACTGTCCCTCCTCCATGGGGAACCAGTGGCTCCATGGATAGGGTGGACATCGTGGCCCACACCCAACAGCAGCTGGTTCTGGGGTAAATAAATCGGAGGTGAATTAGTTAGGTGGCTCGCACTGATTATCCACACAGAGGGGCTTTACACCAAAACTTCCCAGGTTTAAGCAAAACGTCCAATAGCTGTGGGGCAGCAGCAAGGAATGTGGTTAACAGTGGGCTCCCTGCATGGCCTTGAGGCACAGCCACAAGGCAGAATGTGGCTGTGGCCATGTCAAAACATGAGGTTCCACGGTGAAGTGGAGGCAGAGCATTTGGGTGGTGTCCCCTTGGCTCTGGGACCAGCTGCTCCCCTGGGCAGTGGCACAGGTGAACGCAGAGAGTTTGGGTTGTGGGGTGGAGTGAACTGAACGGCCTCTGTGGCCCTCCACTGAGGGGGAACCGCTGGGAATTGGGGCCCTCCCTCAAGTCAGGGTAAGGCTGGGCTTTGCCTCTCTGTGAGGCAGACAGTGCCCAGTCCAGTGCAAATCCTGAACTGGTGGAAAACAAGACACAGTCAAAGACTAGAGAAGGTATCTGTTTATTTTCAGGAGCCAAGACTGTCACCACAGTGTGCTGGTGGCACACAGCCACAGGTGGCATCGTTTCACATCTGTCTTAATGTTTATCAATACTGTCACTTAAATAAACAAATCTTTTTAATGTGCTTCTCAGGCAGTGTTGACAGCAAGTGCCTTCACAGAATTTCCCAAATTTCTCAAATTAGATTGCACACGGCACAAAAACCTTTTCTGTCTGGGAGTTTCCCTCTGGTAGCAGCAAGATGAAATTGCTCCAAAAGCGCATTGTTTAATTCCATAGATTATAAACAAACACTTCTCTTTAGTTATTTACATTTTTATGTCCTAAATAAATACTGTATGTAGCAAGAAGCTTCAGCATTACCTTAAGTATTTCTGTCAAGTAGTGAAGGGATTTTGGATCAGAATGCACTTATAAAGGAGTTACCTATACATTAAAGTAATAGAATTGAGCAGAAAGTTGGATGGAATTTTGTTTTCTCTTGCTTCCTGAAAACTGTTTTTCATAGAGAAGTAATTAAATGCTTTTAACAAAATAGATGTTGAAGGTTAATTGCAGAAGTGTATCATCCCAGCTTTTATCAAAAGACAGCTGACAGCATGGTAGGCAGTGGTGGTTGGTATAGTTGTTTGGATAATACTAATTTATTTTTCCATAAAATAAAGGCAACAGTTACAGCTGAGTGAGGGAGGGGAGGCGGATGCTCCACTGGTTGACCATTCTTTGCACAAGACTAAACCCCAAGTGGTGTGGTGGGAGGGGGTGTCCTATCCTGTTTAAAAAACCTAATGATTTGAAAGTAACATTCCGCATGAATTTTCAAGGGTAAGAGGGCACGCTAAAAATTCCTTCTCCACAGTCCTTGAGCAACATGTGTGTTCCTAAAGAGGGGATCGTGCAGGCATTCTGGATGCAGGTGTCCTGCAGGCATTCTGGACGCAGGTGTCTTGCAGATATTCTGGACACAGGTGTCCTGCAGATATTCTGGATGCAGGTGCTGTGCAGGCATTCTGGATGCAGGTGTCCTGCAGATGTTCTGGACACAGGTGTCCTGCAGATATTCTGGATGCAGGTGCTGTGCAGGCATTCTGGATGCAGGTGTCCTGCAGATATTCTGGGTACAGGTGTCATGCAGGCATTCTGGATACAGGTGTCCTGCAGATATTCTGGATGCAGGTGTCCTGCAGATATTCTGGGTACAGGTGTCATGCAGGCATTCTGGACGCAGGTGTCCTGCAGATATTCTGGATACAGGTGTCCTGCAGATGTTCTGGATACAGGTGTCATGCAGGCATTCTGGACGCAGGTGTCCTGCAGATATTCTGGATACAGGTGTCGTGCAGGCATTCTGGATCCGAGTGTCAGCACCATTGAGGCAGTTCCCTCACTCCCTGGGGGTTTTTCCAGCACGCCGTGGGTATTGTGCTCAGCGGGCAGTTGGAGAGCTCTCTGCCTGGCCCCGTGTGTGACGCTGTCCCTTTCCTGCCCCCTTCGTGCAGTGACGAAGACCGTGTGTGCAGAGCAGTGTGATGGACGCTGCTATGGGCCCTACGTCAGCGACTGCTGCCACCGCGAGTGCGCCGGGGGCTGCTCCGGACCCAAGGACACCGACTGCTTTGTATGTGTGACTTTTTTATTCTTCCCACCAGTCACTCTGCAGATTCTTAATGCTTTAATCCATGAAATTCACAATTTCGTCCCTTTTAATGTACTGTATGCACACTCGCAGATTCAGGATGCAAATTTTAGCATTTAGTATTTTTCATATTCTATTAGCATCATTTATCTGCTTAATATTACCCATTAACAGATCTATGAGATTTGTAAATACAGATTGGGAACCATTAATATGCTTATCTCTGTGATTTTTATCTTTTTCTTTTCCAAAATTAGCTTTTTGAGACAAATTTTTAGAAGTATTTGTCATTACATTTGAACATGGTTTTTATTAGTGCTCTGTGTGCTTTTCGTATGAAAGTCAAGAATACTATTTAGCTTCTCTGTGCAAGGCATTCCCTGTTTCTGCCAGACTTAATTTAAATTCAGCTTTTTTACTGGGCATGCTTCTTCGTGGAGATAGAAGGAAAGCGGTTCCCAAAACACTCTCCCTCAAATGTGTGTTACTACGTGTGTGCTTCAGATGGAAAGAAGAAATGGCTTTTTCTTTAAAGAAACAGACAATCTAAACATCCAGGCCGTTAAAAAAATCTGTCTTGTTTCTAATCCATTATTTCTAAGAGTTTTAGCATCTTTAGAACCCAAAACTGATCTCAAAAAATGTGTAGCTCATCACACTGGGTCGATGAAACAAGTTTTGCTAATGATTTCAGGGGAAGAAAACCGAGGTCTAAAGAAGCCTAGAAGCAGAGAGGTATAGAGAGGTGGGTTTTCAAAGGTACCCACATGACTGAAGAGTCAAATACCTGTGAAGTTGACTGCCAGGTGGGGTTGGGAGGAGGGTATGGAAAATTGCATATACTTTGAAACTCTGGGCAAGTGACTCATAATGAACTGACAAAAATGAATCTTTCTCTGGCTGGCCCTGAGCGTTTGATAGTGATAGGTTTTGTGCTTCAAAACCACACTCTAAATGCTGTTCTTTGGCTGCTGATGAACTGTATTGGTGGCCTGACTTAGCCACCAACAGGATTTACTAAAGCTGTTCTCTGTGGCTTTTCTCAAGTAGATGCTCAGTACATATGGTATGGCTATGGCTTTTTTTTCCCAGTCCCTGTAAGTTCTCTGTTGGCTTTGAACTAGAGAGATAACAAAATAGCATTCTTTCTTGTGTCATACACAATATAAATAGGTAAAGGAAAGAGGAAAAATGCAGTCATTGTTCCCAAATGAGCATTGAGGAACATGCTCAGAGCTGATGTGTTGATGTGTGCCCATTTTCAAAGGTTAAGGACAAGTTATTGGCAGCATAAGTTGTGTAATGCTGCAGCCTGAAAGTTAGACTTCCTGAATTGTGGAAGCCATGGAAATATGTATGCTAAAAAGCAACTAGTATGTTTGTTCTGATACAGCAGAGAAGCACGCAGGGTTTATTCCCATTCCCTCCTGGCCCCAGAGCAATGTAAAAGAAATTCAGCAGGGGTCTGGCAATTTTCAGGACTAGTCATTACTTGCTTAGACACAGTGGGTGAGAAGTGTAACCCTTTAGAGGCTATAGACAACTGTGCTTAGCTTTCAGCTGAGACACAGAACTTTGTTTTTTCCCTGTGTATTTCCCCGTGCTTTTATTCACAAATTAGCAGCATTTAGCACAAAATGATACAAATTTGCATATATTATCGAAGCAATTACAAATGTATATAAAACATTTCAGTCATAAATTAAAAGTTCCCAGATCTTCTAGATGAGTTTTTCCCAAGAAGTGTCATGTCTCCAAGGAGTATTGGTGTACTTTACTTTATGCATTTGCTAAACTATTAACAGAGAATTGTCATGTACATGATGGAGTACCTTTTAAGTCGACATGTAAGAAATGAGTTGAGGAAACTAACTGTATTAGTATTTATTAATAAGCAAAAGTACAGCTTATGAAGCATCACAAATCCTTTAGAGCATTATGGCATCTTGCAACAGCATCCTGTTCTAAATATGGTTTTAATATCTGTAGATAAAATTCATCCATCCTCCTCCATATGCTGCCATCCAGTCATTTGCATATTCAGTTCTAAAAGCAAGACAGTAATCATCATCTGACATAAATGCAAGCAAATGTGGTAAAGCAAAGTTTTACTGATGTTTTTATCTCAGATTCAAACTAGGTCTAGAACTTGAAATGCATAGGAGGGCCTGGTTGAGTGCCTAATGGAACCAGAAAAGTGACACAACCCTATTCCTTGGGTGGACTTCCCATCCAGTTCTGAGTAAAGTGTTTATCTTTGTAAGGGGAAAAAAAATCCGTTTCTGTGAAAAAAACTGGCAGGTTTTGTAATAGGCATTTTAAAGAACCAGGAAAGACAGGATCAGCAGTTTTGCTTAGCGCATGCTCCATATAGGACAGTGAGATCCATCACGGATCTCCCTGCTTGTCCCTTTCAGCAGCAGATTCTGTCCTTGGATACATTATTAGCCTCTCCTTTCTGAAATCTTGTGGCATGACAGGTCCCATGGTGCTGCTGGTCCTGATCCAAATGGAGATAAGGACTGCTAGTAAAATCAGCAGAAGAGAGTGAGCTTTTTTCTCTGAGTCCCAGCCCAGGAGGAAAGGGGACAGGACACATACATTATTGTTATACTTGCTGACTCTTTAAAGACACAAAACCATCTGTATTTTAACAACCTGGAAGAAGACCAGAAGGATTCACTCCTAGACTAACACTTCTAAAGCAACCTGGATTACAGGTTAGTGGGGAGGCAATACCCAGTAACAGTGGCTGCTTAAACTGTTAAAGGGATCCAAGCCAGGCTACAGCTTTCATATTCATACAAATTTTTCATTCCTGGTATGCTTTGTGGAAATTGCTGCAACAGTTTTCTTATAATCTGTGGTTAAAACCATAGATGTGATGTGTGCTGATAAAGAATGTCAAAATCAGTGGGCCTTTCTATTCCTAATTACCAGCCTTGCATGGTCAATTGTTTTCCCTGCATCCCATTACTTTTGTTATCCACACACTCGCCTCTTCATTTGTCAGGGCCCTGTCCTCTGTCAGCTGTGCGTGGCAGAGCCTGAATGCTAAGTGGGACAAAGTCCTATTTTCCTCTCTCAGTATGTGAGGCAACTGACCTTGTTAAACTTGCCACTTAGGGAAACGACCCCCTCCTGTGCTAGCTCAAAAGAAGTTCTTATCCCTCTTGATTCCTAATTGGGAATTACGGTTTTCAGCTGGATGATGTACTCATGCTGTAAGAAATCTAAAGGGCTGGACCTCTGAAAAAGTCATTAGCTTAGACGATGATAAATAGCTGCTCACTCTTGGCAGTTTTAGAATGTCCTATCAAGTCGAGAATTAGTTGATTGTGAGTAGTTATGAAACAAATTACAGTACTGTTTTGGTTTTGTAGGAAGTGTTGTAACAGGCAACTGTTGCCAATTAAGGGGGCTCACCAAACTCCCTAATTTGAAAAGTCACATATTTGCCAAGATCCTAGCAAAAATCCAAGTAGCCAAAGTGAATGTTAGAGAGTTCTGTATCACATTCCTCCCTGTCACCGCAAGTCTGAACAATCAAGGCCATCCTTTACACCAAAAAAGACCCCCTAAAGCAGCTATGATTTATTTCGGTATTTTCTGTCTCCCTTGCTTTGCAGGCCTGTATGAATTTCAATGACAGTGGTGCTTGTGTCACACAGTGCCCCCAGACCTTTGTGTACAACCCCACCACCTTCCAGCTGGAACACAATCACAACGCCAAGTACACCTATGGGGCTTTCTGCGTCAAGAAGTGCCCACGTAAGTGCTGTGTTATCTGCCCTGCTATCTGCCTTCTCCTGCAGTGATGGGAAGTTGGAGTTGTATTTCATGAGCCTTAAAAACAGTGAGAGAATGAGAGCTGAGTGCAGAGCACAATCTCTCCAATCACTCCACATGTGCTTGCAGCCTGTAATAACTGTCAGGTGTTAACTAAAGACGGTGACATTCTGTGCTGCTGACACTTCCCAAGTATCCTAGAGTGATTTTCCTGAAGAAAGGTGGTTTATGTTTTCATGGTCACTGCTTGTTACATTCATGCTTTAGATCAGTATTTGCAAATTCCAAAATAGTGGAAATAAATAGTTAAAATAGTGGGGTTGTAAAAGGGTATGAATTTCTGTTTCAGAAAAATAACAGTCCACCACCAGCACCTGGCACCAAATGCTTTCATGATATTGATGCCCTTAACTTGGAATAATGATGGTTTGACAGAAAGTTACCCTGAGCAGTTCTGTCCCAACAAGGAATAAACTTGTAATACTGGCAAGAATGCAGTCTTAAAAATCCAGAGTAAAATTAGAAAGGAAGAGGGAGTTAGAAAAAGGAGAATCCCATGCATGTAAAACCCACATTCTTCTGAGATACCAGCCAGATGATGACAAGTAAGAGAAAAAATTATAGGGTCATCACTTACAGAGTCTTTGAATCTGCTGGTTGAGTTGGAAAGAATAATAAAGGAGATAGTATTCTTGCTCACCCTTTCATACCACGAAGGTTTACAGTTGTGCATTAATTATTTTATCCATAAATTACATGTAAGAAGGATGGGTGATCTATATTAAATGGAGCCATAATTCAACCTAACCCAAGATCCCAATTTTGAATCTCTGTGGAGGACTGACAGCAGCCAGGGGCTGTGACCACGAGGGCCTAATTCTGCCTGTAATAGTGGTGGGTTTGTTGGAGCAAGATTGGCTTGTTGTCTTGGTTTGAGACAAATTTAGGGGGAAACGCTCTGCAAGGAACGTCTCCTCCACAGAAGACAGGTTTCAGCACTCCCTCCCCCACCGATACGAAAGGAATTTCTTGGAGGAAAGTGAAAAAAACTATTTATTTAACAAACAAAGCGCCAGCAGGGCACAGGAAAAATGAATAACTGTTAAAATATTAAACCTCCTCGATGCAGAGAAAGCTGGTGGATTTAGAGTTCCCTCTGTAGCTGGCTCAGTCCCTCCCAAGGTCCGAGGCCGGGATGTGGCGTCCCCGCAGCCTCCCCGCCGTCCATGGGGTCTGATGATCTGGTTCTCAGATCACAGCTAGGCTGAACAGTTCTGGGAGAAGAAGAAGTTACCAGAGGATTTCGGTATGCAGTCCTGGGAAAATTTCTTGCCTCAGCTAACAGGCTAGCTAAAAGCAGGAAAAAAACTCTTTCCCGCTGCAAGCAGAGCTGAGCAATACGGGGGAGTGTGAATCCTTGAACACAAACTGCACTGAAGAATTCACCCGGCTTCCCCCCGCCTCCCCGTTTTCCTCAGACCCAGCTTAAAGCTGTGGAACCCGTTTCTGGGCATAAAGCAGACAATAGAGAAATACAGTATTGTCATAAAATCACCCAAACACTTGTTAAGAACCTGATATCATGCTCTATAAGGGATATAATTATTTGCCCAAATACTTCATTGAACACTTACCCTTTTTTTTTTCCTTTCTTATCAGTATTAAGCTTTTAGTTAGGTAGCATCAGTCTATATTCGCTTTGGCAGTTGTTTTACAGGGAAAAAATTGAAATACTTGTCATTGTCCTGTGGACTATTTTATCCCAGATGTATATTTTTGTGTGTGCATGAAAAAGACAGGACAGACCATTTTGCTTTATTTCTCTCCAATTACTGTAACTTTTTTCCCCTACAAATAATAATAAAGCCAAACTGGGGGTGAAAGAGCCTGACAATTCATGGATTTTCATAAGTCTCTGATAACGTGCCTACTTTGCTTATACACTTCTGAAAACACAGAACTTTGAATGTTAATGTCACTGGGAAAGTGCCAACGTAACAATAGATATCGACACAGAGTTCAAAAACATATCCCAACTTTTTCTCACTTTCTGCCAATATCGCCTTTTTTTTTTTTTTCAGACAACTTTGTGGTAGATTCCAGCTCTTGTGTCCGGGCATGTCCGAGCTCCAAGATGGAGGTTGAAGAAAATGGTATTAAGATGTGCAAGCCCTGCACTGACATTTGTCCTAAAGGTAGGCAGTGGTTCAGTATAAATTTTCTTGAATGTAGTCTACACAGGGTGCTATTTTGGCATGAATTGCCCTTCATGGTGTGTTGTAGAATATTAACAGCCTTTGAATACCCACAGAACTTTGAGCTATGTAGGTTGTGTGTCAAGCACATACAATAGAGTGAAAATTTATGAAGTTGTAATGGTAATATAACCAAACCAATTACTTTTTATTAGATACAGTTGAAGGGGATTTCTCTGTTGGTTTTAGAGAAATCTTAAAGAATTCTTCATTGTGTTATTTTAATGACAAGTATTTCCTGGAGGTGTTTTAGCATTGTCCTTTTGTCATTCCAAAGGGGGCCATACAAAAAGCCCTAACTTCAATGTGTGGGATGTCTCATATTTGTCAGTACAACATTAAGTTTTCATTTCCTTCCTCTGTCTCTGCTTTCCCAAAATCTTCTACCTCATTTCTCAGTATCTAAAACACAGACTAGTGATGGTTCTGTTGGGAAGACTGAACTCTGTAGGTTACTTTGCTGTTCTAGACTCCAGCAGGGAGACTTTCTGCTCCCTGATTGAAGGTCTGTGGAGCAAAGCACCATAAGTTTTCCTAAATGGGCCTGTGCCACTTTTCAGTCCTAATGGAAGCCACATCTGCCTTTATAGTGGTAAATTTTTGTTGTTGTTGTTGTTGTTGAATAGATAGTTTTATGCATGAAAACACAGGTATAGAGTTCCTCACTCTCTCAGGAAGAAAGCTATCACGTGTTTGTAAAATCTTCTACAGGTAGTTGCCGTTAGAGGAGCCCAGTTTGGAAGACAGAATACATGATATGGTTGAAGTCATGAGGGATTTGTTCCTGGATGCATCCTGTGTCCCAGAAATTGCAGCTAAATTACGTAGAAAGGCTACACAGGAGAAGTTTCCTCACTGGTTGCCAGAGTTGCTCCAGGCACCAGTAACTTGCTGGTTGAACTGATAAATAATGAGTTATTTATATGACCTTTTAAAAGGCCTTATGGCAAGGTTGGTTAAGTTCACAAATCCACCAGAGAAGGGGACCTCTGGAGGCAGCAGAGTTAGGGCCCCTCAGTTTCTGCAATGCGCAGTGCACCAAGAAATGACATGGCTGGGCTGAGTGGGATTTCGTGTGGTGGGATTTTGTGTGGTTGATACTTGCCTTTATATCTCATGTGAAATATCTTAACCTGCGTGCCAGGGTTCTGTGGCAGGTACTTCAGCTCTCTGTTTTAAATTGGCATGTGCTTCTTTGGGAATATGGGTCAGGGGTGCTGTTTTAACACCTCGCTGCTGAATGAGATGAAGACTCGTGTCTGTAAGGCCAACATGTTCTGTTCAGTAATTGTTTTCCCTAGTTCTTTACACATGCTCCTTGTTTTGGCAGCATGTGATGGCATTGGAACGGGGAGTTTGGTGTCAGCTCAGACGGTGGATTCCAGCAACATTGACAAGTTTGTAAACTGTACCAAGATCAATGGCAACCTTATCTTCCTTGTCACTGGGATTCATGGGTAAGTGACAAAATGTTAAGATGCTAATGTCATGGTGCCAGCTGAAACCAATTGCGTCCACCTCTTAATGATGGCTGCAGGCTTGTTTTATGCAATAACAGATCCAGGATAAATTAGTTTTCTGCCTTCCGTTGAGAAGAAAACTGTTACCTTGATTCTTGAGATTCAACCTCTAGGAAAAGAAAGGGTGGATTAATTGTTTGCACTAAAAAGAGAAAACACAACTATGACTCTCTGGTTACTTTATGAGGTCCTCAATATTGGCTTACACTAAAGGCTGATTAGAGAATGGAAGGGAGAAAGGGAAGTTACCTTCCATGAGTTTAAATTTTATATGGCCGGCAGAATAATATGCAGAATACGCAGAGAGACAGCCTTGCTTAGCATAACTTGTCATAGTCTGGGTGGCTGCCAGTGCACACACATGCACAAAAACGGTCCTCTTATCAATCAGTTTTGAAGAATCTATTTAAGTTTTAGTTACAGAGGCACACAGAATTCACTGGTATATAAATCCAGTATTTTGGTTTAAATTTTTCTCATTGTAATAGGTCCAGAAAAACCTCAAAGTGTCACATGGCTCTGCTCTGGCCAAATGAAGCAGTAAGAGGCTGGATGGAAACCTGTTAAATCTCACAAGACAGGAAAAGATCAAGTAAATGCAAGACAAGCAGCTAGAGCCCATGAGCAATTTTGTGTGGATTAATCCAGTGCATTACATGAAATCTAATTTCAAGTATTAGAACTGCTTTTGCAGGAAAAGTTGTACTAGCTCATTAAAAAATCTGTCTAAATTAAAAGAACCAAACCCAACTTTGAATAAAATAGTACTTGTCTGAAAAATATCTAAATTTAGACTATAAGCAGAAAGTTAAAATATTCTGTTCTATTTTACAGAAGAATAGGACATGTAATTTGAAACTGTGTAACACTTTTGTCTCACTCTTGGTGAAGAAAACTCACTTCAGCAAGTCTGAACTATGAGGGCCCTGAGTTCTGCAACCCTAAATTTTTCTACAGCATGAATTACATTAGTATTTGTTAAAAGAAGAGAAGATTTGAGAATGAATGAAAATATCTATATTTCTGGAACAGCTTTTTTATTTAAAGTTTCAATTACATTTTTCAAACCCACAATATGAAAGGGAAATTTAAAAAAATGACACTGGCTACACAAGTAGTTTGTTATATAAATGGACAGTATAGAGAAACAACAGTCTTACTTATTTCCTCTCCAACTTTTACTTAACTTTTGTTACAAATTCATTTATTTGCAGTGAACTGCAGCTTTTAGAGTATGAATTTTTAGTGGTTTAGATTGTAGGGACTTAAAGTCTGGTTCTCTGGGGAATTGGAAGAGTTGTGGTAGTGACAGAATAATTTCGGTGAAAGATACAGAGTATATTTTTTTGTTGTTGTGTTCATTGGAAACTGTGCTGTTACAATTGATCCTGTCCTATTTTTTGATCCTGTGGTTCTGTAGTCTATCTCTTTCCTGAACATTTGAACTTCAAGTGTTTTTGAATTTGTAATAACTTATGTAAATATATCTATGTAATTATGAATTTTTTTATACACAACTATTTATAATAATTGAGATATACATTATTCTACAGTTTTATATGTTGATAAAACATCAGACATTTGGCTGTGTAAGGGGTTTAAGTGTATATCTGCATCTTTAAAGCTATTTTATCTTCAGAATTTAGAGGTGAAATTCGTCTATCTCGTGTTTATTGCAGGCAAGGGTTTTCCTTTTTTGATGGTAATGCATTTTGAAAGTAAAGTGCTATGTTTCTGTTAAGTAGTCAAAACTTATTATTTATTTTTCTGAGAGCCCCAAACTGTTAAAGTAACATGTGTTTGATGTCTCTGTGGTCCACTGGGCTTTTTTGTTAAGGTTCTAGAACTCATTTTGTTGCTGCTGGGCTGGAGTCACCTCAGGGTGGTTAGAGGTGACCCCATCAGTCTGTCACCTCCCAAGTCACCTCACAGACTTGTGCAGCCTGTCCCCAAAGACAGCCAGGTGCATCACCTGCAGGTTTCAGTGACATGGATGACGTGTCCTGGAAAGCTGAAGGAGGAGAGGAGGAAACGCATGCTCCATGTTTAGTGAGGATGTTTCCTACTCTCAGAGAACCCACAAAAATACCATAACATGCCATTGCAGAGGAATTTTTGTTTGGTTTAAGCTTCTGGTTGACTTCTTTAAATAGGGGAGGAAAGTAACGTATTTACTAAATGATGGCACTCTCAAACTCGAGGTCAGCTTCATCTTTTTATACTACAGCATATCTAACTTTAAAATTCTAAGTTTTGGAGGTTATTTCATTTCTCATTGACAGACTTGCTTGGCAAGGATCTGTACTTTCAGAGGTTCCTTGTTCAACGCCTGCTATAAAGTGTGCCCTTTAAATGCTCTGTGTCAGGAACTGCTGGCATGCTCTTAGATTTGTTTTGTTTATAGCTTGTCACTCCTTTCAGGAGCAGCTTTGTTAGTCCTGGTATACAGTATCACAGCTGTACCATTCCTGGAAAAAACACTGAAAATTCGTTTTTCCTTTAGGAAGGTCACTCATGATTGTTTAGAATGCCATAATTTTCCATAGCATAAATACTTGCTAAAACATGAATGAATTGAACTTTTACGTTCCTTCAAAATGATGTGGGAGAAGTTAGACATAGATCTGCAGGAACAACAGGCTGAAGAAGCCTGGTGCATATCCTCATAAAAGCAAAGTGTTGAGTACCTTAAAGCTGTTTCCTACATGGTATGGCTTTAAGAACCTGATCTTTTCTTATTTAGAGTGTCACATTATGTGTTTGTAATCTTTCAGAGACCCGTATCACACGATTGCTGCAATCAATCCAGAGAAATTAAATATCTTCCAAACAGTGAGAGAGATAACAGGTAACATGCTTCTGATCTCCTATAATCTGCATTAATTAATTAATTAATTCTCACTTTGCATTTATAGTTGTCATGTGTTGGGTTTTCTGAAGAACACAAGGTACTTGTTTTCATTAAGCTCGTCACGCTGTAATTTTTATAAAAGTTTAGTACAGAAAACTTCAGTATCAGCTGATTTTCACAAGTGTGTTGTCCTTTGCTCATGAACACAGGATGCCCATTATGGCAGAAGCTAAGTGGACAAGGGACCTTGGTCCCATGTTAGCAAAGTAGGACAAGTGTTGCAAGGGATGGAAGTGTGAGGAAAGTGGTGCTGAAATGTGGGAAACCATTTTCTTCACCTAAAAGCATTTGAAAGTTCCAGTCTGCTTTTACAGCTCCTTCCCTTGGTCTAACAGAAGGCGCTGCTGCAAGTTAGCTTTTGTAATTTAAAGACAGCTGTGTAATTTGTGGGGTGGTAGTAAGCCCCATTTTTTGTGACTTTTCAATGGGGTCATAGAACTGGAACTCAGTACTTTGTTTTCTTGCATCTTGCTTCTTGTTTCACCACGTGGGGTACAGGGAGGAACATACTACAGCTCTGAGTTCTCATTTGATTTCTGATTATGTATACATAGGGAAATGCAAAAAAATTGTTCTATTTCATGCACAAAAAACCTCCCCCAAAAATCTTTGGGCACCCCAGCTTTATTGTAGCTGGGTGGAGCTCAGCATGCTTCATCTCTCAAAAGTTGTGAATTTCAGCAAACCAGTGGGATTAAAAATGGAAGTAAACTCTTAATCCCTTCCTAATTAATGTCAAAGATAATCTGGCACCTGGGTGAATGTTATTTGCCATTCCTAAACACACTAGTTGACAGTCTCAGCCCTGCTACTGAAGTGGAATTACCCCTGTGCGTAACTATATGTACTGCATTTCAGCCCAGTGCTGAGTCAAAGTCACGGGGAACTGCCCTCTCTGGGGGTCTGTGCAGCACAAAACAACTTGTGCAGAGAGTGAACAGTCCTCACCTCAGAAATCAGGGCAAGTTCTCCCTCACTTTCTTGGAGGAGATGGTGGTGAGCAGCCTGAGAGTCTGCAGCTTTCCTTATTTATTTCTTTTCCTCAAGCTGGCACTGCCTTTCGTTTATAGCTTAAGCCTGTCCTAACTCACGCATGGCTGAAATCATTTGTGTTCACATGTTTGCCTTTTCCTCCTTCAGGGTATTTGAACATACAGTCATGGCCTGAGAATATGACAGACTTCAGGGTGTTTTCTAACTTGGTTACCATCGGTGGGAGAGCTCTCTATAGGTAAAGTACTTCTCTGTTGGTGGAATAATTTTTTATTAGTGTTCCATGATTCTTTGTTCAGTAGCAGAGAATACAACATCCTTTGGGAAGGACATCGTAAATTGATATATTTTTTTTCCTCTGTTACCAAGGTGTTCATTACCAGTATCTTTGCTAATCAGTTGTTTATAATGGGTAATACCTTCTCAACATAATTATTTTTTTAAAAAAGTCTTGGTTCATGGCTGTAGCTATTACCTCATTGTCTGGAACTTACATTTATGGTTTAAAATACCTTGTGAAGGAACATAGTTTAAAAGGAACGAATAATAGAATTTAGTCTCATTATTAGGAGTTTATATGGTTGTGATTAGACGTGCGGGCTCATATGCCCAAACAACAAAGTGGTTTTAAGAAGAGGTAGAAGGTGGAAGAACATTGAAATCACTGAGGCACCTGGCAGGTGAGGTGCTCGTGAGCTCTGTACTGCTATTTTTACCAGAGATGTTTCTGTGTGAAAACTCAGATTGAGAAATTGGTTTGAAGAGAAGAAAACATGGTGAGAAATGCTGGGGGAAGCACAAGGAGGTACCTGAGTAATTTATACAGCAACCCCTGGATCCCCACTTTGCAGATGGAATAAATCAGGCATGGGATTCTGCTGGCATCTTAAACAGCAACCTGAGCAGAATATAAATAGCAGTGAAACCTTGAGGTTGAATTACAACCCAGCATTCTGTTCCAAGGCAACAATTTTTATTTGGAACAGCTGGAAAACAATTATCATCATTAAAATACAATAACTTAAAGGATGCCCAGAAACTGGATATTGTCTTCACTAATCTTTAGTCATAAAATATGTGCAGTCATTTTCATGTTGCACAGACAATCATTTACTGTTCCTTTGATGAAGAAAGGCGATAACCGCATATTACAACAAAAGAAAAATGAAATGTAGAAATTGGGCTGGAAAAAATTCCATGAAAATAACAATTTCTTCCTGCATTACTTGAAATGACATTAATTTGATGCCTGACAGAGATGTTTTAATACATTTTGAATGATTTTGTCATTTTCTCCTTAGCATATAAACTCTCATAGTATTAATGCTGTTGAAAGAAAAACCTGAATTTTATTCAGGTTTCCTAACAGCACATTGTCTCAAAAAAATCTGTTAATGGACGAAATGGAACTGGTTGAGGAGTTCTGCTGGCCTGCTTGGCCTAGTGCTATAAGCATCACAGCTTGTGGTATCTCACTCCTGACAGGACTCATAATTTTCTAGGCAATAGAACTGGATGTTGACTCATAAAATATTTGTGTTACCACAAAATAAAAGTTTTCTGAGCAATTCTCAGTTTTTCCAGAAAGATCATCTTGACACTTGGAACTAATTCCAGTGGGCAATTCCCTACCAGATATAATAAGTTGTGCCTTCTGAGGCTAATTCCTATTCTCTCTTACTTTTGTTCTCATCCCAGTGGCCTTTCCTTGCTCATCCTAAAGCAACAAGGCATCACCTCCCTGCAGTTCCAGTCCTTGAAGCAAATCAGTGCTGGCAACATCTACATCACAGACAACAGCAATTTGTGCTACTACCACACTGTCAACTGGACAAGCCTCTTCAGCACCCCCAGCCAAAAGACAGTGATCCACCGGAACAAAAGGGCAGAGAACTGCAGTAAGTACCTGCTGCTCACTGACACAAACTCAGCTGGGGGCTTGTGGAACTCCATGGACATCAGGGGAACTGGTCGTTTACAGCATCCAGGGATTTGGCCCAGTCTGAGCAGGAAAATGAAATGTTTTAAGGTGTGAACAAAGGAGAGGGAGAGGAGAGCTCGCTGCTTACTTACCATGATGGGAATGTTCCAGTTTCACAAATATGAATTCTGAAGTCTGTGAATGAAGTGTTCATGGCTTTACAGCCCTTTCCTTATGGAGTGGGATTAGCATCTTCTGCTTCCCCTACCCTAAGGGGCACTGTCTTAATCCAGAAAGGTCACTTTTTGGATGGTTTTAGGTCACCAAGTTCTCCCTTTTCGTATTTGACCTATCTGATAAAAAATACTATGTCAGGAAAGCTTATATGCCAGTACCTAGGCTGAAATCATAGTACCGAAAAGCCAAAGAAAGCTTTGTAGCAGATAAAATAACTTGTTTATATAGAAATCAGGCATCAAATTGCATTAATACAGGCATATTGCAGCAGCAAGGCAGTTCATTTTAAGCACCTGTTAGACTGCTTGCAAGAGGAGATTCATTAAATTGCTGTATGTTTAAGTGATATTGCTGGGGTTTGTGCTCCAACCAGCCAGAAATGTTTGCTCTGGGTTTTTTCAAGCTGTGGTCCTATTTTTGACTTGCACTTTAGTTCTTTCTTTCTGTTGGTTTGGGGGTTTTTTTGTTTGTTACTTTTTGAGGGGTTTTGTTTCTCTTTTTTTTCCTCTCCCCTCCCTTTGAAGTGCTGTTCTGCTGTGTTTTGAGAGAGTGAATGGCTGTGCTCATCACTGTAGTGTAAGTGTGCCTTCAGTGTTAGGTGAAATACAGCTGGAGCTTTGTTTCTGCTGCTCAGTTACTTTTCTAATCTCTCCTACCATGGAAGAGCCACAGGAAGTACAAAGTCTTGTTTGGTCAATCTCCACGGGGTTTTCTTGTGTGGCATTTTAATTACTATTAGTATTAATTTTATAAGGCTATCTCTTTACATGCAAGTTAAAAAACTGAAGGTTAAGGAAATTCTACTTGCTGTCACTGCAGGTAGTTTTTATCAGGGTGTAAGGGTTTAGAGGGACAGGGTTGTTTCTTAACCCCCAGCAGAGCAGTGCCCACTTTTAAGCTGCACCATATTTAATCCTCTGGCACAAACTTTGTGTTACACGTGGCAGAAGGATGTGCTGAACAGAACTTTTTGGGATAGATGTTTTTTGTGTATTTTGCAAAAGATGTCCTTGATATTGGCTGTGAAACCATAAATTAGACCATGCTGTTTGGTAGAAGGTTTTATGGGAACAGCACAGAAGCAGGAGACTTGCGGTGGCTGCTGCTACTTCTGTGGGGAGGAGGGGCACAGGGTGTTGGGCATCCTCGTGCCCTGATGTCCTTGCTTCTGTCACCCAGCCAGGAGGTTACACGGGCTGGATAGAGGAATCCAGTGGCTGTCTGAAAGTGTGGCAGAGCTTGCTTCCTTCTCCAGAGATGACTGAACACGTGGTGGGAATGTCATATGGGAGCAAAGCTTGGATGATCATTCCAAGAATAGTCTTGAATTGTGGAGTTAACCAGCTGCAGGACAAAGAAGGCTGCACAGTCTCTGTTTTCACCACACAAAGTTTACCCAGTTCATTAGCTCCAGTTGCTTGACATCCATGAGTTTTGTATCATTTTCTTAATGGCTTCTGTTCTCCTGGTTTTCCTTCTTTCCATCTCAAGGCTTTTCCTTTGCTTTTAATTCTTGTGAGGGTGAAGAGTGTTTGAACGTTTCCAGTGTGCAATCTGTTTTTCTTCTGCCCACCATAGAAAGCCAGCTATAAAAATAGAGTATTGATTGGAAAATAGAGGTGCTGCCAAGAAGGAGAATCGTATCTGCCCAGGGATGTGGCACTGCACTTTGCTCTCCCCTGCAGTGTAACCAGGATAATGTGGTAAGGAACCACCTAGTTCTGTGCTACTGCTCTAGTAACAACTGTATTTTGTACAGCATGAAGAAAGAATTAGCTCTTTGAGATTTCCCATATGGAATTTTTGGGCTGACAGAACAGAAGAATGAAGAAGCTCAAGGTTTTGTTGACCATGCAAGAGTCACTAAGGTTATATTCCCAGGTCCTAGTTGGTCCCATCTTGCCAGGAGATACATGAACTTGTGAACCTTCCTGAGAGCACAAGTTTCCTCTCTACCACATGAAAAACTGCTTACCATGGGAGAAAAATCATGCTCTTGGTGCTCTGATGTTTTCTTACATCAGATTGGCTCTAACTGTCTGATTATCATGCAGCATTTAATGAAAGAACAATCAACTTTCCTTCATTCCTAGACATTTAATATGAAAAGAAACTAAGCAGTAATAAGGTAGAGCACAGGCCTCATGTCTCATACAGTAATGATTCCTCTTTGCTTCAAGCTTTCTATAACTTCCAATATGTTAGGAGACAATGGCAAATCACTCAGGTGAATTTTGTAAGGTGCTTTTTCCCTTCACGTAGTAGTGTCCCAGTTGTTTCACTGTTTTTGAGAGCTTCGGGACATGGCTGAATACAGCAGCTTGGAACATATTCTTGCAGTAGTTGTCAGGACTCCTTTGTCAAATACCTCTTTGCCCTTTCCTGGGATCACTCAGTTTGAGTTCCTTTGAAGCTGCCACAACTACTGAAACATGGGCTTCCAGAGCAAATGGAAACTGGGATGTGCTGTCACATCATCCTCTCACATGGAATGTCTTGTCACTACATGTGCACACAAAGGGAAAATGTAAACTTAATTTCACCTCTAGCTTGGTGAGGATTTATTATAATAGACACTCATCATTTTCCAGGAAGAAAAATACTCCTAAAGGCGTTTTGGGAGATTTAACACCATAGGAATCTTGAAGAGGAAAACAAATCTCATTTGTTTCCTTTTAAGAAGTCACAACGTAAGCTCCAGTACCAAGGGGCTGGTTTTAAAAATGGATTCTAACCCGTGTTCATTAAATGGACTGTGTATAATGAACATGGGCCAGGGGCCAAGTAGCTCCAATTGGGAGGCAGTGCAATCCCAATAGGAACAGTGGCTTCTTCTCTCCAACTGGAAGGCAGTGAAATCCCAGGAGGAGCAGTGGTTTCCTCTCTTTGCACTTTGTGAGTGAATTGATTAATGTTTTGTGGCCTTTTGAGAGTCAGCATTAGCTGAGAAGAGCTTTGCTGCTGCTTCAGCTCTGCCTGTCAGCCAGCACCTCTCTGGGGTTAAATGGGTTCTGCTGAAGGTTGAATGTCTCATTAAACTCTGCAGGATCACTTGGAGTAAGGCAGCACTGGCCCATGGAGCCAGATGCAATTCTCCAGCACCCTTTGGATCATCTGTCATTTTCAGGATAGGCCAACAGGCTGGGGTTTAGGAGAGTTTTCCCTGCACCTTCCACTGCCTGACAGTGTGGGCTGAGGGTGAGCATCTAGGATTTCCATTTCTGCCTTTTCCCTATTTTGCCTGTTCTGGACACTGATCCTGCAGATGTTTGGGTACATGCCCACACCTCTTGAGTGCCAAATGAGCCTCACCAAAATGGGGAAGGAGATGTGTAAGTAAATACTTGGAGGATCAGAATCCATGCTTTGTGCAGAAATACTGTCTGTTTGCTTGTGTGGTAATCAGCAGGGTGTGACTAGTTAATTTAATAAAAATATCCACCAAAGATTTTTTTCACATGGTTTTCAGTCAAGAAACCAATCTAAACAATGTTAATTATTACAGCCACTCTCAGGTATTTATTATTACTTCTTTGTGTATTTTGAGCCACTATTAGCTTGGTTTTTTTCCTTTCTACCCAGTGATTGTTATTGGCTTAAAGCAAATGCAGCAAACTTTTTCTATCAATGTGTAGCTTTTCTGAAAACTCATGTAAGAGCTTCCAAGATCTTCTACTCAGCATTGTATTTAAGTGACTTTTGTGATCTATCACAAGGTGATGTCTTCATTCTTCCCATGCTACTTAATGTGTGTTCAGCTGACTCTGGGTCAGTGAGGAAACACTGAAACATTGCAGGGGGAGTAAAATCTATGTGGAAAAGTTTGGTCTGTGTTAATGCTTCATCTTTGAGATAACACTGGCACAACAGAGTTTGGCAAAAGCTCTTACTTTTTTTTTTTTATTCAGTGGAGAAGACAAAGACAACAGACTTCAGCCAGTGGAAAATGCTACAAAATTTTCCATCATGCAAAATACACTTTATACTCCTCATACCCTCAATTATTTCATCTTTCTGTTAACATCACTTCTTAACAATGTTAAAATAGTCCCCACATCTTTCACTGCCTCCATGATGGTTTTTTTGAATAGGTTAAAAGCCTGGCAGACTTCTGGTTTTTGCAGAATGCTGAAAATACAGGAGCAAAGTATATGTGTGTGTTTTTAATTAAACAAACAAACAAACAAACAAACAAAAAAAAATCCATAAACCCCCAGGATGCTCTAGTGCTTTGTGTTGTCTTTCTAAGATGGTGCCATGCAGGGCCAGAAAGGGGGTGTACATGGAATGAATGTGACCTCTCCCTTCTCCACTTCCCTACACACTTTCAGGGATAGAAATGTCAATGTCCAAGCTCACGTGCACAGGGAATGGAAGAAATCACCACGGAAAGGGTAGGTAGATTTTACCCTCGCTCCATGCAGAAGTGAAAAGTCTGGAACAGAGGTGGCTCATGTGACATATGAGTGCACACAAAATAAATGCAGAAAAAAAATGTTCTTTTTATCCAAAGTTATTTAAACAATTCTCTCAGCTTTAGCGACACCTGCAGTGTAAGGTGAAACCCTTCTAAGTAAAGGTTGTTACAGATGTGATTATTATGAATTATATCAATCTAGCCACCAATTAATAACAAATAAATGATTATTGTCATTATTAGGCATGATGTAAAGCTAGTTGAAGTCTGCAGGAGTTTTTCTATTCAGTGTATGGAGATTTGGATCAGGCCCAGAAGTGTATACCCAAATAACGATAATTCTTTTTTAGTAGCTAATTTTCTTGTGTTCTGTTTAGGTTGGGGGAGAATATTGAACCTTCTGCTTCTAACCTGTGTGACCCCATTCATAAAGAATGAGCCCTTCTTCTAAAACTCCTGACAAAATCCAGTTCCTGTCAAGAACATTATTCTTACTTCCTTCCACATAAGGCCATGTGATGTGCTGGAGCTGCAGATCATGCTCAGCCCATGGAAATGCCAAGTAATGTGTCAAAAATTGAAACATTTCTTTAGCCATCCCCACAATTAAAGAAGAGAAAGGCAAGAGAAATGAGTTTTTATAAGTTGTCAAAACAACCACTCCCTCCTTGCCAAGATTCATTTACAAAAACATAATCGTAATTTTTTTGTTTCTGTTGCTTTTTTGATAAGACTACAGGCACTGTGTTGGCTACATTTCAATAGGGCAATCATGATTTTCTTTATTGAAAAGCTCTCTTTTTATTTGTATACAGTTACTCACTGTATTTTCTGAGCTATCTTGTAATAATATCCCCTGTTATTTGGAGGGATATTTTAGTGAAACACTCTGCGCAAGTAAATTCTGATCCCAGAGTAGTTTGATGGATGAGAAAAATGAAAAGAAAGGAAATCACTAGTAGTAAATCACAATTTCGAGTTACAAAAAAAGGTGAGAAAGCAAACAGGAAACTGCCTTTCTGTATTGAGTGTGGAAAACAAAATCAGAAGAGTTAGCAATATTCTTAAAATTAAAAATGAGAAACAAAGGGATCTCCAAACCAGGTTAAGTTTTTCTTTGCTGTGTGACAAAGATTTAAAATGAGTCATTGATTAGAAAACAAAAACCATATGAAACTATATAAAAAGTTTGCATAATTGTAACTAGGATAGTTTCTGGGTTTGTGGTTTTTCCTTTTGTTTTTATTTGCAGGTTCAGGCAGTGGCAGCATAGTGGAACTACTGACATGTGATAGTTATAAAAATGTCACTATGCTTAAAGAAAGTCAGGTTAGGACAGTAATGAGAAGCTGAATTTTGTGTCTCTGCTCATCCTGGCTGTGCTGGTGTGGCTCATTTGACTGCAGCAGCAGAACTCAAGGAAGGAGGACAAGGCACCTCTCTGAAATGACCTCCTGAGTCCCTCTTGCTGTGCTGGAACCTGTGATAATTAATACACTTTAAAGCATACTGAGCACCTGGAATGACTCCTAAATGTAATAATTTTTTTATTTGGCTGTACCTGATTTGAGCTTTGAGGCAGAAGAAAAACCAAAAAGATACTTCTGAATACCTTTTGGATGTTGGCATTAAAAAAAGTATATGTGATATAAAAAGAAAAAAACTAAATCCCAACCTTGATAAAACATGTGAACACTTCTCATGCCTGAGGTTATTTGTGGTGTATTGAATAAGATAGTATTAGAGGGGGTGGTAGAATTCAACCAGCACACCTCCTTTTCATTTGTTATTCCTCCCAAGTTGTTTCCAATAGTTTAAAAAGCAAACAAGTGTCTGTATTGTTGCCATCTCTGATATTTCAGGTCCTTGCTGGGTTTAATTTACTCAGTCCAGTGTGTAATCCATTTGCTTGTGTAAAACAAATGTATTTTGATTTTTTTGTTTGTGTAAAATTTTTAGCTTGTGTAAAACATTGCATTGTGCAAAAATAAATTCAAATTAATTCTGTCGTTTAACATGCCAGGGTTACGCTGAAAGTGCACCCAGATTTTCTTCAGATGCTGGAGAAATAACGTGTTTCCTTTTGCTCTTCACTCATTTTCTCCATCTATCACATCATCTAGATATTTACATAGAGAATGATTTATATAAAGTAGAAATACAAAACAAAACTGTTTGAAACAAACAAACAAACTTTCCCTCTAACCATTAGCTCATTGTGTATTTTGGTGTGGGCTTGAGGGTTTTAATATACAAGTTCTTTGGCTCTTCAGGTGCTTTTGAAATAAGTAATTTTAAAATCACAATTAATGGTGTCTTTCCTTCAACTTTTTCCCCGCTGTCCATGTTTTATTTCAGGGAGTCCTCAATTCATAGGCAGCATTTTATATTTTAGGTAAATAGAACTTTCGTGGATTTGGACAATTGATTTTTTTGAATCCTTTAAATTTTTGGCATTTACCATGTCCTGTGTCAGGGAATTCTACAGGTTGATCTTTACTTTCTGTGAAGAAAAATCTCAAATTTGAACCCTATTGGATTCCTGTCTCCTTGAATGCCCATGAGGGACTTGGAAGAAGCAGTGAACGATTGTTTCATGCTTACTCACCTCCTCCTTGCCATTCAGATTTTAGAAGCTTTAATCATGTCCTTTCTTCCCCAGCTCTGAGGCTGCTGTTCTGTTTATTCCTGGTTTAGAAGCTCTTCTCTGGAACTGATCATCCTTGCAGCACTCTCTTAAATCTTTTTCCCACTGTTTTTTCTGAAAGGAGCAGACCAGGAGTGTGTATGATATTCCAGCTGAGTGCTCTGTGTATTTGTCTTGTGGCATGATGGTGATTTTATGATTTTTTGTGTCCTGTTTCTGGAAAATGGGGACATTCCGGTTACGTTTCTGAGCGTGCTGAGATGCTGACGGAATGTTTTCCCTTGGATTTGGGAGGGCTGTGTGCGTTACTGACAGCATCCCCTCTCTCCCTGCAGCTGCTGATGGGATGGTGTGCAACGAGCTGTGCTCCAGTGATGGCTGCTGGGGGCCAGGGCCAGACCAGTGCCTGTCCTGCAAGCGCTTCATCAGGGGCAGGACCTGCATCGACTCCTGCAACCTCTACGATGGGTGAGACATTCCCCTTCTGCTTTTCCCTGAAGCTGCTAATTAACATTGTTGAGGACTTCAGCGAGCAAGTCATTTTGGGTTTGCACTAATCAGTATCTGGCTCCATTGCCAATATTACTGATTTTGGCTGAAACGTGTCGTGGGCTAAGATTTAAGAATTTCTAAATCTGAACCTGTGTAGAAAGCTTTCCCAGGTATTCTGCTGCCTAAAGTTTTCATGCAGCATCATCACCTTGCACATTTTGCATTGCTGGTAATGTGAACAATTTGATTTAGGTGAAAAGTTACAAAAAAACCCTCACCATTTATCCCTACTTGATACCCCTATTCAGAACCATACAATTATGTTCTTTCAGATGAGTTGGATTCAGGCATCTGATAAAGAAATTCTCCGAATAAGGACCCCAAAGTAGAAAAACTCGCTCTCTTTTTCATAATGCACTGTGTAATTGTACACGCAAATATAAATTAAAAAACCCAATAGGAGTTCTTTCCCCTTTTCCTTCTGCTGCTTATGCTGGGGGAATACCTACACAGCATAAGGTGGTTGAATCTACCTTATGACAGAAAGATAAAGCTGAACTGAGCCAAATGAACTCCCACATATGCATGAAAATATTCTCAACTCTTCCATCTGGAGAAGGCATGCAAAAAATACCTTGTCAGAACACAGTTTTATGTGCTTAAAAGCTCCTCTTCTCTCTTCCCCCTTCACCCCCCAATAAGACGAAGAGTTGAATACCCCAGTTGTGTTGTCAGTGCACTGGAATAAGTTGGTCCCCCCTTGGTGTTTTGCTGCCATGGAGCCTGTCACAGTAAGAGCATGATGAGACTCAATCAATATGTTCTGTTCTGTATCCATCAGTGAATGGTATTTACACTTTCCACAGGCTCAGTTCTGTCCTAAATTTGTGAAAATATTTGTAACCTGGGCTTGGGGAGAAGTGTTTTGTTTGTTGGAGAGCTCTGCACGTTCGTGTTGTACGGCAGCAACAGTTCTTCAGGGTGGGGTCAAGCTGTATTTGACATCTGTTTTAATTCTCGGTAGCAAAAATCCACTCCCAGAACCAGGGAAGGGTGAGCTCCCTTGCAGCACTCAAGTGAGGTTTTCCTCAGCTCAGTCCTGATGTCCTCAGCAGATCCTAATGGCTGTAGAGGAATGGAGGGTAAGCAGTGACCAGCTGAACTCAGAGCCCTCACCCTTTACCTGGATGCAGTGCATCTGTAACTGGTTAATGCAAATATTGTAATTGGTTAATGCAGCAAGATGGGAGCCACCTGCAAAGCTTGTGTTGGTCCGCTCTGAGCCTACTACAAAGATTCTGTCTGTGTTTAGTGGGAGAGAAACAACCTCCTCAGATGTGAATTCATCTTGGCCTAGAAGAAGGTGGGATGAATTGTGTTGGGAGAGTGCTGGAGGTTTGTGATGAGGGGCAGCTGGCAGCTGAAATGTTTGAAGGAAGAAATTCAACCTGCCATCAGCTGCTATCAATTCAACCTTTTTCCCCCCCTTAAAAGTGGGTAATAAAAAAAGTCACTTGAGTGGTAGTTTCTTGTGGATACATGAAATAAATGACTAAAAGGATTTGTTTTGACATTTTATAGATTCAGACCTCAGTCTAGAATTATTGCTGAAAACATTATGAGCCTTTTGGAGAATGGGCTTTAAAACATGTTCGTAGAGACCTACCTGCAACAAGGGCAGCTGTGTCATCAATGCTTCATGTGACAAGTGGATTCCTGAATCTAAGCCACAAGTGACAATCCTGTAGATGAAAATCAAGTTAGCAATTTTGTCCTGTTAATGAAGTTTGTATTTTTTAATGAGAGGAAAGCCCCTACTATAGTTTTATGCTGGTGAAGAAGGTGTCTCTGCTTCACCTGGCTGTGGATGAGGTGGTGGCCTGTCCTCAGCTGCTGTGACAGGCTGCTCACCTCAGCGCCCCTGAGATTAATTCCATCAGGTGAAGACCCAGCCAGGTGGGCTCCATTTTGGGCTGGAGTCAGCTTTCTCCTAATCTGCCTGCAAAATATCTTCTCAGGGAATTCCGAGAATTTGCAAACGGTTCTGTCTGTGTGGAGTGCGATCCCCAGTGTGAAAAGATGGAGGAAAACATGATCACGTGCTATGGGCCGGTAAGAACAAAGTCTGTTATGTTTGTTAGGTTTTGGTTTGTTTTGTTTCTTACAGTCCAGGGTAACTTGCAAAAGTGTGCTGAAGGACAGGGTTTTCCTGCGTACAGACTTGAAAGCAGCTACTGCAAATCAGTGTTAACAAAAGTGGAAAATATGCATATTCTGCATGTAGGGAAGGAATTCTGCTCATGCTAAATTGGTGCTGGGAATCACCTTCCTTGGATCTGCCTTCTTAAGAAAGTGATTTTAAAAGTTTTCCTTTTCTTTCCTGAGTTGTCTTAATGCTTTAGTGGTACGGATGCGCACAAATTTTACAGACAGAAAGCGTGCAGTTGTGATTTGGGTGCCCTTTTTTATCCCTATTTTCATTCTTTATGCTCAGTTCTGTCCTTGTTCCCCCCCGCAAAAAAGTGGGGAAACTTGTTTCGGTGTTTCAGTTTGAACAATGTGCTGGGAGGTTTTTTGTACTTAGATAGCCTTTAAGTTCTTTTGATAGATAGTGTTTTTCATACATCCTAAATGATGGTTAACTCTTTCTCACCTTTATAATGGCCACCAACCTTTCTTTCGAAGATTATTGCTCATTTGGGAGATAGAAGTTGTGTCTTTCTTCTAGTTTTCTGTGTATTGCCAAGATTAAAAGTCATAAGTGTGCTAGAAATGAAGAGTTGTATTTTAGGCTCTTCATAAGTGAGAAAATATAACCCGTAATTTATTTCCTTATTTCTGTGACTTACTGAATGGAAAAAAGAAAGGCATCATAATTTTTCTTACAATACTGTGTTTTTCTGCAATACAGCCATAAGGCAAGAAGCTAATGTTTCAAGTGTTCAGCCCATCAGGGAAATTTGGATTTGTAGCAGGGCTTATGGACATAAAATCTTAGGCCAATGCTCAACCTGAACACCAGATTTAGTTATATGGCTTATCATCACAGCTTTAAAATTTTACTTTTACGTTGTCCAGAAGTCTTGGTTTGTAACAATTTAGTCTTCATATGTATTAAGAAGGAGATCTTGTAGTCCTTCAGTGTCACTGTGACCAGATGCCATGTGCAGAATGCTTGTGGAAAATAGTTCTGGACTGCAGAGGTAGGAGATCCCACTGAAGGGCCATTGCAGTGGCTTTGGTGCTGAATAATGTAGCAGGAAGTTTCTCAGTGTTAAAGTGGGCACTGACTTCATTGCATTAAGCACACCAATAACATTAAGAAGCCCATCTAGAAGCTGGTATTTAGTCTTGCACTCTACAGAAGAAGTTAATGGCCAAAAGCACCAGGATTTATACGTCTGCTGCTCCCTTGGGAAGAGAAGCTGCTGCAGTTGTTGCTGAGTGTGTGCCAATGCAATTCTAGTGCAGCAGGAAAGGACAGAGTAACTTTAATGCATTGCATTTCTTTCTTCCACGCTCTCCAGGGACCTGACCACTGCACAAAGTGTTTCCATTTTAAGGATGGTCCAAATTGTGTGGAAAAATGTCCTGATGGCTTGCAGGGGGCCAACAGCTTCATTTTCAAGTACGCCGATGAGGATCGGGAGTGCCATCCGTGTCATCCAAACTGCACCCAAGGGTGAGTGCAAGCTCTGTGCAGGGAGCCATCCTATCCATGTACTGCTCGTAGCACGGGGTGGTTTACAGGTAGTTTGGCTTAGTAAAGCACTTGTCCCACTCTTGAAAAGAGAGTGTGTAGTAGGAATTTAACCTTTGATTTTCAGGTCTCTCATGATGTTCAGGTTTTAGTCATAAATGCCCAGCAGCTTACCACAAAAAAAACCCTTTTGAAGACCACGGAGAAGAACTTTCCAGAGCAATGCTCTCAGCTTTCCTTCTACACTGGTTTGTACCAAATGCTGCCCTTTCACTTAATTTTAGGCCTGTAAAATTACTTTATTTTTAGTATTTTCTCCTTGACAGAATCTCTGCTACTTGGTATTGGTGAACTAAGCCTGCAGCTCTACTGTGAGACAAAAGTGTTACTGCTCTCCTTTTCCTACAGGGACTGATGCACAGAGTTTGAAACCAGACTTTGTACAGGAGCCTGAGACTGAGCATCAATTTCTGAAGTCCTGTCAAAGTGCCCAGAATAATTTGTTACACTTGGAATAATACAGCCCATGCATCTGAGCCAGAACTAAGAACCTGTGCAACACACCAACAATAGTCACATGCACACCTACAGTTTTGCACAGGCCGTGTATGTTATTACTGCCTTTTCCATGGGGCAATTGGTAGTGTCCAGCATACAGAGAAAGGAAGAGGCAGCAACGGGAGAAAACATCAGCCAGTGAAATAATCTTCGACAAGAGGCTCTTATTGTTTAGCAGTTAAAATTAAACCAGTAAATTATTCAATGTAATCTTGATGTCAACAGCTGTTGCCATTCGAAATGAGACCTTTTGCTGGTTTTGCAAATCTAATTACAATAGAGCCATTAGGGAAATGGGAGGTAGATCACAGAGACACAGCTAGGATCTGTTACAGATTTGTCTCCCCCCCCAGACCCTTTAAATCACTTATGCAATAAGAAAAATGCTGCTACTGTGGAAGAAGAGTGTAAGAAGAAATAACATTAAAAGATGAGCTCACTCCAGGAGCTCTGGTCCTGGCTTTCATAGGTGCAGAAGGTGCCGATGTGTCTTAATCTGACAAGACCATGGATGTGTGATGAATTTACTGTCTGCCCAGCATAGGAAGTGCCTTGCAGGAAGCTCTCCTGGCCTCCAGGAAGCAACACTTGTCCCTATTCCCTCCTCTTTCCTGAGGAGTTCTAACTGACCCAACTCTTTCTAGTGTTTATGGCACAACTATGTTTCTTCTAGACCAGGAAGGGAGCAGAAGGTTTTCCATGCCTTTCCACTTCTCCGTAGGCATTTGTATTTTGCAAATGGTTGTTTATTTTTATAAGCCCGGATCAAGAAGGGAAGTTTTTATATCTTGTGCTGAAAATGTGATGTTCTAGTTCATACACAAATAGGAAGAGCATTAGTTCTAGCTGACCTTGGCAGTACTCAGTGGCAACCCCTGGTGACACAGGGTTACCTTATACTGAGTGATGTTGTCCTTTAATTTTTGGACTTTCAATTTTCCCTTCTTTCTATTTTTTCCTTCTGATTAGGTGAAAGAACATCCCATCGTGTTCCCATCCCCAGAGAAAGGACAAATAAAAGGGCCAAAGGCCTCTCCCCCAGTTACATACACGAAGGTGTGTTTATCTTCCAGATGAGGAGTTACCATTTTCCATGACACTAATACTATTCCCCGTGGAAATCTTCATCCTCATATTAAACAGCTGATGTGTCGATTCTTAGGTATTTTTTTATCCCTTAGAAAAACAATGCTCTCTTCCCCCCACGTCTGGGTAAGCATGGCTTACTATTCTTTTTTGGTGTTCCTAGAGACTTTGTGGCATGTGATTATGTTAATGAAGCTATTAATGACTGTCCAAGATGTTTCGGGTTTGCAGGTTGTCCATCTTCTTGCCAACATTGTCAGGGGCTAAAAATGCCCGCAGAGAGAAGGCAAATCAGTTACTCTCTCCTTTCCTCCTTCAAGGCTGAATTCTCTGGTTTCATATCCTTCCTTTAGAAAGTAGTATTTAAATTCCCCTCAGCCATGATTGTTTGGTGAAATAGGTTATGGAGGGAACACATCTTGCTATTTGGCTCATGACTGAACGGTAGAGAGAAAACGTAATTCTGCTTCATCCCACACATCTGTTCTCCTGGCTGCCAGATCAAGTGCTGGAGTAAAACCAGTGCCCTCTCAGTACAGCTGGGATACCCATCAAAAAGGGTTGAGCTGCTGCAGAGCAATGCTCCCAGTATGGTATTATCTCGTTCCTGCAGTGCTGCTCTCTGTGAGTCAGGCTGCTTGATAAAATAGGTTATTAGTTCTCACCCGATGTTTCCAGTCATCCCCACCAGTTGTCACCAAGGAAGGATCTGTCCCACCTCTGTTTCCTGTGTTCTGCCACAAACTCCATCTTGGCACTTGGAGAGGATTGCTTTAGTGAGGTTTGATAGCACCATTCTCCTCCCTATTCAAGTGTAATGATTGTTTCTCTTAATAGGTGTGTAATTATCCAGCCCTGTTAATGATCTTGCATTGACCAGAAGAACTGTCAAACAGTGACTTCCTTGGGTGCAACAACTGTGCTCCTTGCTCTTACATCCCCGTGATAAATATCAGCTACTTGAAGCCAGTTTGGAGCGGATCTGAGGCACGTGGGACAGCCATCCCACTTTATTCAACAGAGCTGGGAAGCATCTGGCACCTCTTCTTGCAGAGCTAGGCAAAACTGAACACTTTCACAGGAATGAAATACTAATTATACAATAGCAAGTGGCAGCCTTCTTCCTTGCTGGGCAAGACACAAATGGGAGATCTCACTGGACGCCTCCCCTCATCATATAAACACGTTTTGTCACACAGCTTTTTGAAGGGAGTGCATTACTCCTCACCAAAATGCTCTTCTCCTTCTAAGCCATGACCAGAGAAGTCACGGGAACTCCAGCAACACTGAAGGGCCCCGAAGGGATTTGAGGGCAGAAGCACCGTGCTGCCTCTGAGACTTAGGTGTATTTTTAGGAAGACAGTTTGAATTCCAGATGAAACAGTATTGCAAGCAAACTCTGAATAAGAAAACCTGTTACTCTTTTGTTTTGCAAAATTTCCTCCTACCTCCTATGTAGTACCCAGTTCAACTTTGTCCCTCTCGGCGTGAGACACTTCCTGTTAGCTCAGTAGCCCTTCAGTGGAGTTGTCTGGCTTTATCCATAACAATATTTGGGTGACCACCACAACAAAGGTTTTCTCCCGCGCAGAGGTAATCCACTTACACCGTTGTAAAATCAGTTTTGTTTGTTTCGAGTGACCAAGATTTTTGAGAACGTGGTGAGGAATGGCTTTGCTACCCGGTATCTGTGCAGTTAAGACCCCACCTTTCAATCTTAAAGAAGGTTGAGAAAAGACAATATTTCTGGATTGTTTCTCAAAAAACCCCAGTTGTTACTGCAATTTTCAAAACCCCACATTTCCTTTCAGAGGATCATTATCTGTAAAGCTAGGATGAGCTCCAAGTGTAATTTTCTGGATAAGCTGATTGAACTTTTGTAAGGTACTGAATATATCATTAATAAATCGGCATGTATCAATTAACCAGTTCATTTTACAGAGCCAAATTGGAAGAGAAAATACCATCCAGACTCCAAGCAGAAGGAACACTGGGTATGAATGGGGTTACCAGCGTGATGTATGATTTTGTCAGGCTTATATGGGTCAAACAGCCTGAAAGGAAGGGAGTTCCTTCCTGAGGAAAAATACCTGATGATTTGGTGGTACAAAATACTGTGTTAATAAATATTGCCATGACTCACGCAGTGTTGTACTTCCCTGCATGTAATCAGGACAGCCACTCAGGGAGGAAACTGGGAACTGCTCAGCTAGGAGTAATGGAATTGCATCCGGACATAGTTTTTTCTTTGGGGAAGCGAAGTCCACTGAAGAAGATTACAATTTGAAATAAAAATCAATGATACTTCAACTTGCACTGGGTGAGGTCAAACAGTACCAGTTTGGATTCAATCCTGTTCTCCAAATGTTCAGGTGAAGTGACTCTGAGCCAACAGGCTCTTGATTTCAGTCTGCCAGTTCTCTAAACTAGTAGCTGGCTCTCAGACCTCAGATTTGAAGATGCCCTTCTTTTTATTTATAGCAAGAGTCTGAGCTCAGCTTTTCTTGGCACAGTAGGAAATGGACAATCTGAGCAATTTTTCAGCCTCCTTCATTGCTGAACTTGTTTTCTCCAAATTGCTGAGAATGCCATGAAAGGAAGAAACATTGCATGTACTTGAGATGGGTTAGAATTCAGACAGTCCTGAATTCTGATGTCCTGATGCCCAGGACAGCTGAAATTCCAAGAGTTCTCTCTATTAAGTTTTCGAACTGTGTTTAAATCAACCCCTTACATTTTATGCTTTATCTGGATATTTAACGCTTTTTTTTTTATGTCTGCACATATGCTGGAGGAAGCAATCATTGAGGAAATCCTTCCAGTTTATGTTTGAATGTCAGAGTAAATGTCTTAGGTAAAAATAAAACTTCAAGTAAACAAACACGGGGTAAGGTTTACTTGGTCCACTCTCCCTGATGAGCAGGTACAGGGAAATAAAATTCACTGACTTCATTCTATAATGGCAGAGTGATACCAATTTAAATGCTGCAAAAGCTGATGAGTGGCAAGTGATGGTGAAGCAGAAAGAAGATCTCGTGGGAGCTTATTTGAACTCTCAGATTTTTTGACATGCATATCTTTCCATCAAAGCCAATCTGAAAAGCAGCAAACTTTAGAAGAGTTGGGGATCACACCTTAGATTTAAAATGCCTCAACAGAAGTAAGTTGCAGTCTACTGATGTGTCAGATCACCTCTCCTGCCTGTAGTAGACATACAGCCAAAGGGCCTGTTAATAAAATGGCTCTGAGATCTTGTTAAAGAGTTGAAATAAGTGGTTTGGTTTCCTTAAATGCCGAGGGCTAGATACTCCCCATGGCTAGAGTGCCTAGCTGGGCATGCAGCACTGAAGGGGGTCAGGTTGTTTTAACCCCTGAAAGCTCAACTTTAGGTCTCTGAGAATCCTGACTGCTGTGTAAACATGTAATTGACTTGCTATTTGAATGCGAGGGACCAGGAAACCAGTCCTGCTCTTCATGGGGGCAAGGGAAATGCACACATGCTCATGTTCTGCAAACTGTTTTCCATATTTTTTATTTTAGTGGTGCTGCATTTAGTGATTCCTTGGATTTCCAATGCCTCTGGTGAGCACCTGCTGTTTGTGCCACAGAAGATTTTTGGCAGCATCTAAAGAAAGCAGAAGAAAATGTCTGAATCAGCAGACACCGTTTTGCTGTCGTTTTTGTTGCTGGAAGTTGATCCTTGAGCTTCCCTGTTAAAAAAGTATAGTCAGCTTCCAAAATATGTCTGCAGTTGCCCTGGCTGGGAGCTTAGCACAGAATGAACAATTGCATCAATTACAGAAAGAAAAGCAAGTTCTGGATTGTGCTCCTTGAGGTCTCAACTTGTAAATGAACAGCTTTTGTGTAGTAATCACTGGTTTGATGACTCATAAAAACATTCAGGAAAAGCAACTCTGTTGTCAGGACTCCCACGTACGCAGGTGAAACCTGCCTTAAGTGTTGTTCGAGCCAAGATATGGCCTGCCTGGGAGTGCTGTTGCTATTATTGTTCCTCTTGTCACAAGCTATAATTTTTTGGTGACTTAGGCCTCTCTTAGAGAGAGAAGAAGAGCTAGAATTAAGAACACAAGGGGGATTCCTGCTTCTTGCGTGTGTAAATAACAGATGTCTCTCTTTCTCTCCCTGTTCCCACTTTGGATTTGCTGCAGGTGCATAGGGCCACACCTGGAGGACTGCATTGGGCTGATGGATAGGTACTGGCTGGCTGCCTGTGTGTCTCCATCCTGCACGTGTGGACAAGGGCGCATGCGTGTGCATGTCCTGGGCAGTGGCAATGACGTGGTTTGTTCTGTAATTGCCTGCAGGTGTAGAGGCCCCGCTAGTCATGACTGCATTTACTATCCGTGGACACGGCAGTCCACTCTGCCACAGCACGCTAGGTAACATCCCCACCCCATCCTTCATCCCAGGGGCTGCCCTGCCTGCCACAGGAATGTCATACTATCCAGTTTGTCCTTAAGTGAGATCTGCCTCTCTACATCCAAATTTGCTTCTCTGTTTGAAAGCCAATTAAATATTCTGCTCACTTACGCTGATTAGAAAATGCCTTTTTTTATTGTTTTTATTTTTACCTTAAATGAATGAGGATTTAATTCTGAAATTTCTTGTTAACATACGTGTTTCCAGATTAAATTTTGTTAGATGGTGAAAATTCTAGTAAAATTGGAATCCGCTTGTTTTCTCTTCATAAGGGTTTTTTTGGTTTTTGTTTAAGACAATTTAAAAGCAAATGAACCTCTTTCTTCCAGACACCTTCTCTTGAAAAAATAAATGTTTTAGCAAAACCAAATTTCTTCCTTAATTCACATAACACTATTATTTGGTTTTTTTCATTTTCTGTTTAAAAGGAAAATTGTAACCTTGCAGCAATTTTATTTTTCAGTAATGACAATTGAAATAAATTAGTGTAGGCTTTACTCTGCATTCTTTTTCATGAAAGCCCTACATTGCCATCGAGTTTGTTCATTTTTAAATTCAAACTGGTTAATATGACTTCTAGGCTTTGGGATTACTCTCCTGAGCTAAGACTAGATGAAAAATGCATAATTTCAATCAAACCCACCTCATTAAGGATTTCAATCTGAGTTTTTTTCTTGTCTTTTTCAAAAGGTTTTAAGGTTGCCTTTCCTTCCTAATCGTGTACGTAATGTGAATATTCCTATTTCTAGCTTATGAGGGAGAACATATTTGGAGTTGAAAAACAGTGCACTGTAAATGCTATCAAATGGTACATTTATTAAATCAATATAACTTCTGACTTTATTCATTAATCAATGAATAAGCAACAGAAGATGAATTTTTCAATATTTCAATGTTTTGTTTTTATCTTTCTGATCTGGGATATCCACTTTGAGATACTTCTATGGGCCCTCGTTTTCAGATGGACTCGTCAAAACAGAGCTGCCCGAGTTTTAAAGGTCCCAATTTCATCAACTTTACTCGAAGCACAAATACAGAAAATGGATTCTTATTATTTCCTTAAGTTTAAGGGCCTTACCAAACTACAGAAATGAAAGCAATTGTTTTACTCTGTTCAGCTGTTTTGCTCCTGCTCCATTCAGTCTGAGGGGGAAGGCCCTCAAATGTTTCTTGTTTCCTTTGGATCTGATGGATATTTTTTTGTTTCAACCTTGCTGAATTAATTTTAGGAAAATTACTGCACTGTGTTTAAATGTCATTATGTATTCTTTCACTTTCAAGGCGAGGAAGGAAATTTCATACCTCTATATTAGATTTGTGAAATTGTGCTGGTTTTTTTTTGGGTTTTTTAGTTTTTTGTTTTTTGTTTTTTGTTTTTTTTTAATATTGTGAAAATGGTTTATTCTGTTTGGGCTAAAAATGGGCAAAACTGCACTGGCAAAGTGACACTTTTTGTTACAGTAGGCTTGTAAATCCAAAATGTGTTTAACATTAGATGGAACCTTCTTTGTGTCCCTTTAACAATTGTGCACCCTCCTGAGATTTATAAATCTTAATTAATAATCAGTCTGACCCTTATCAATTGTCTTGAGTTTTTTCCATTGATGTGAATTATCAGTGAGTTGAAGGGGACAGGGTTTTCTGCTGTTCAGGAAGCTGAAAGTGAGAGCAGGGCTGTAACCCAAACAGCAAGGTGTTCCTCATCTTCTCCTATTTCCATTTTCATAGCACTGTTGCTTTTCTTTCCAGTTTTTTAGTTTGCAAATTGTTTATGCCATGATCCATTGACTTGAGGGCTTTTGTAAGAGCCTGGTAGAATAGCAAAGCAATTCTTTCTGTCGTGTTTAATAAAGATGAATCAGATGTGCATCACATGGCTTGTTTTCCAAATGACTGGTGAAACTTCAGTTTTTCTGCTTATCCTTAGTCCCTTCAAGTTTCTGGGAGAACAACATTACTTTTGGCAATGCATTCCCTTCTGCATAGTTTGGTTTTGGTTTTTGTAACCTTTAGGTTCAATAGAGTTCTGTCCAAGAGAACAGCTCCTCATGGAGCTTCCTGTACGGATTATTCCTGTAGGGCTTTGGTTTTGGTTCCACCTTCCATACCAGCCTTTCCTAGAAATCGCCAAAGCAAAGACAGAAAGCAGAAGGTGGCTGGAATTTCCCAGGATGCCCAAAGCTGTTATCCATCCTCCTTTCCTGCCTCCTATTACAACGCCACTCCTCCTTTTGCTACCTTCTGGCAATTGCAGTCAGTGGTTTTTGTGGTTGGAATAGCACACAATAGCACATTCCAGCATATTCTCGAACAATCAGCAAAAAGATGAGTATGTCTGCTCCCAAGATTGGGATAACTGTTGTCTAAAAGGAAGATTCAAAATCTGTAAAAATAATGCTCTGCTGTTCATTAAGAAAATACTCCAGACAGTCACGAAAGGCTGGTTTCTTTCAAGTTCACCAGAAAAGTTTGGTTAGTGCAGGTATTGGAGTGAGACTGTGGACAAAGTTTTTACCTAAAGCATGAATTTTCATTGGTTTATCCTTCCTAGGCTTCATTCACCTTAATAATAGGAAAGATGAGTTCATCAAAGGAGGAGTGACGTTTCTGTTTTCTGGTGCGTGTGAGATTGTATATCTAAAGATGTGATCAGGAGCATGTGGTGGATATGACAGGAAAGAACCGGCGCCAGCACCAGCACTGATGTTCCTGGTCTGAGTAAGCTGGTGTCTCTGTTTATGCCCCAAGAAAATTTCATTTACATTTCCCTTTTAACTAACAGAAACTAATTAGCCAGGCCTACTATTGTCAAGTGCTTAAATAGAATGTTGTGTAGCTGTTAACTCGAATTACAATCCTGTTGCTAGCTTTGTATCCAAAAATGACATCCTCTTAACAAATCATCACTTCCTCAACAACAACAAAAAAAAAGCTGGTTTTATGTACTGCGTATGTGTACAAGAGCTAATTAACAGTAAACCCTGTGTAATGCAGGCAAATCCTTTCATAGCTGTTTTGTACCCCATCGCAGTATGACTTCAATAGAATTTCACAGCAGCTCTCAGTAGTTGGTGGGGAAGGGAAACCACCTCTAATAAACTGCTTATGTTTATGGCTTTTACGGCGCTCGGCTCCGTTGCTTGGAGGAAAGCGCTCCATATGCTCTCTATTTTTATAGAATAATTTTAGTTGTTCTGGAGGGGCAGAGGATCTCTGTATAAAATAAGAGGGAAAATAAGATCTGTGAGTACCAGCTAAGCTGCATTACTTGGTTGGTAAAAGATGCTACTCTCGAGAGACTCTTAATATGGAGCTTTCTGAAGCTGTATCAGAACATAGCAGTTGAAGAAACAGGTTTATTTTTTAAGAATCCAGATCAGAAAAACAGTCTCAGATCCTGCCTCTGTGGGTTACATAGAGCTTACACAGCATCTGTTTAGGACAAATTCACAGGATCACAGAATCAACTAGGAAAAGACCTTTGAGATTATCAGGTTCAACCTATGACCCACCACCACCCTATCAATGAGACCAAGGCACTGAGTGCCACATCCAGTCTCTTCTTACACACTTCTGGGGGTGGTGACTCCTCCACCTCCCTGGGCAGCCCAACCACCCTTTCTGTAAAGAACTTCCTAATGCCCAGCCCAAACCTCCCCTGTGTCCTCTTGTCCTGTTGCTGGGTGCCTGGGAGAAGAGCCCAACCCCCACCTGTCTGCAACCTCCTTTCAGGTTCATGAAAGAGATTGATAGAGAAATCCCAGTTCTGTGTGAGAACTTGCCTCTACTGAACTGGTTCTGAAGCCAGACCTTTGCTGAGGGCACTTTAATTCTTGCCATGGCATTTTCCTGCCTGGATCTTTAGGCAGAGTACATTGGGAATACCCCTGTGACACGAATGAAAGTCACTGTAGTGATCTTGTGGGCTCCTCCACTTGCTACCACTTCCACATTTTAAGACTGGTCTTCTTGTGAAAAGGGTGTAGGTGGGTATTCCTTCATTTCTGTGGTACAGGTAGAATCCTAGAATGGTTTGGGTTGCAAAGGACCTTAAAGCTCATCCAGTTCCAACCCCCCCTGCCATAGGCTGGGACACCTTCCACTATCCCAGGTTGCTCCAAGCCCTGTCCAACCTGGCCTTGGACACTTCCAGGGATGGGGCAGCCACAGCTTCTCTGGGCACCCTGTGCCAGGGCCTCCCCACCCTCACAGGGAAGAACTTCTTCCTCATCTGACCTAAATTTTCCTTCTTTCCGTTTGGGGTCTGACCACAGTTAATAAATCTCAAATTGTGTCAAAGCTTCTATTCTCTACCACATTCAGAGAGATGTGTCTGTGATCAGTGAGGGTTTGTGCTTCATCTGCTTTACTCATCAGGGTTGGCTGGTATGGACTCATAGGATGGAAGGACTTTGTAGGGTATGCTACTATAGAGAGAAATAAACTGTTAAGCTTGGGAGAGTGAAAGAACTGGAAGCAATTCTCACACAATGTTGTTTAAAATCTGTTCTGTGACTCCAGTTGTTTAAGTATCCTATTGAGAGAGCGTAGGATAGAGTAAAGTCAGAAATCTGATGTTTCTAGAAGTTTTTTATACAAGGAGTAAAATGTGAGCAAAAAACTCTTACGGGATCTGTTGATACTCATTGACCAATTTTCGTAGCAGCTGTGCTCATTTTTGATAGGAAAATTCTTTGTTTGGAAAACTGACTAAAAATTATCTTTACTGAAACTATGAGCAGAAAAATTGATGAGTAATAAGGCCAAATGTGATAGGTCACTGCCGGAAGAAAAGAAGCAATAGGAAATGCAGATTAATAAATGGTTTGTTAGAATGGAAGACAACACACAGTGCTATTGCAGAGGTCACTGCTTTTGTTTCTCATCACCCTTGTGTTGTGTGTCTGTATTGATTTGGCTACACAAATAATATACGATGCAGAAATAAAATTGTGCCGTGGAGAAGTGACCTTATTATAAAGCAACAGTATATATCTCACCACTCTCCAATGGGTTTCTCTCATGGCTGGAAATAAGGATTTAATTTAGATTTAATGTTGTTATAAATTAATTATCTATTATTAAATATACATTTGTAGAGCTTTAGAAATATGGAAAATGTAGGGTTGTTTAAACCTCAGTGAATGGTTTCTTAATAATTCATTAATATTTAATATATAATAAATCAGAACTAAAGCTTGTGGTCTTACTTCCAATCTACCTGTGCAATGTAGATTTGTCACTCTTTCTTAGTTAGAAAAATTTACATGACAAATGTATTTGAGTTGAGAGTCCAGCCCAGACTTAATTCTCTGCAATCTGGCTTACTCCTTGTGAGGTTACTCAGATGTGAAGGAGCTGCAATTCCTGCATGAAGGGGAACCTCTTGGCTGGGGTTCTTTAGAGCAGCACATCCCCCCCATGTTCGCTTTTCATTGCTTGTTTAACACCAGTTTTCTGGAATGATGGAGTGTTGAACATGTGGTGCAGAAAATTGACATTACCTTTTTTGTTTGTTTTACACACCAAAATGGATGCTCTACTTCTCAGTTAAATTGCAACAGCTTTTCCAGCATTGGATCAAAACTAGCAGATAACTTGTTAATGATAATAGTATAATTGTCTTGTCAGTCTTTTTCATTTGTTTTTGCAGGAATGGAAATACCAGTGTTCAATTCGATACTTTACTAGTGTGTAGCAAACACAGTGGTAAACAAGTTAAACTAATTAAACAAAGCTGTAGGTTTCAAGGAATTAACAAACTCCTGACTCTGGTGCTATGTGTGGGAAGTTGTACCTCAGCATTTACCAAAGGTGGAAGCATTACCACAAATACCAGCAACCATGCAGGAAGAGAGCATTAGGAAATCAAGCCATCAGACCAAATTACTTAATCTTACTAGAATTTTTTCCATGCTGTAAAGTGAAGTAACAGGGTGGGAAAATGTCGTAAAAAATATCTGTACCTTTGGGTAGTAGTTTCAAGTAACTAAACTCAATTTCTAGTGGGAAAGGGGGGCTAATACTAAACTCATTTCCCAGGCCATGCCCTCTCTTTGTTAGTTCAGCTTCCTTTGCATCTCCTTTCCGTAAAGTAGAGGTATTTTGCCTCTTTTCTCTGTCGTTACAGTGGTAGTGGAGAGAATTGAACAAGAATGTAGACTCTGTACCTTCGGAGAGACTGACTGTTTTCCCAGGAATGTGTGTTAGAGAGGCTTTAGAGAAGAGCCATTGGGAATAGTTCCTTGTGTCTTGGAGTGAAGTTTAGGAACTCAAACAGCTAAAGCTTATTTTGGCTGAAAGTGATGGTGTAGAGCCACATTCTCCTCTAGAAGTACACAGGTAAGGAGACAAAGTTTGGTTAAGGATGGCACTAAGTCTAGCAGGCTGAAAAGGAGAGTTGGGTGTCTTTGAGGTATGAAATGGATGAAATCTGAGGGACATTCAAAGCAGCAAAATACCAGTGCATTTCTAATGAAGGTTATTAATCCCTAGAATGATTTTCTGTGGTAATGTTCTCTTCTCCAGCACTACACTTGTGAAATCTAGACTGCAAATTTTTCTTGCAAGCAAGACAAGTTTGTGCTGAGCCTGGAGGCAGAGGGTGTCATGGCTCCTCCTGCCATGTGACAGGACACTTCAGTGTCTGTGGCAATAGTTTCCAGCTGTGATCAGCTCTTGGCTCAAGGTCTAAGCTATAATTTCCTTTGAATTTTGATTCTGAGTACTGAGTTGGACACAGATAAGCAAATCCAGCTGCTGAATCCTGGGGTTTGGCTCCTGTCGGCTGTGGGTGAAGTACAGAGTGAGAGTTCCACATGACTTTACACAAGATTTCTGTTCTGTTCACATATGCTTGCTCATTAGCAGTTAGATCAGGTAAAATTCTGAATTTTCAGACTGTCCTTTGCTAGGAGAGATGAGAAACTTATTCAGATCTTATCTGTACTTTTGTCAAAAAGCTTCATGCTTTTTTTCGATCGGATGTAAATTTTTAATGACCCCATCTTCACTTGCTGGTGAACAAGATCTTTTGCAGAGGTATTGGCTGTTCCATCGATAGAAGATAATGTCGAAAATCATTCCTGTAGTGGTCTGAGATTGAGCAAATGATAAAACAGGCAAGGAAAGATGATGGGATAATGTGATGAGCAGGTGCTGGCTAGTTCTGATTGAGTTTTCTTTGGCAGAGGGTTGTGAGGAGGTAACTCTCTATTTGCCTGTTGTGGTACATTTCTCAGCAGAGCTGCTAGTCTCTCATACTAAAGAGTTGTGGCATTTATGCTGAAATCTGAGAACAAATACAACCTCATCATCAGGACAAGGGCCAAGCTTTGGTTAAACATGGTCCAGTCATGATGTAATCCCTGATTTGTCAATGATACAAAGTTTTTCTAGTAATGCCTAAAGGAAAACTCTCTGAAATGCAATCAGCCTTTTTAATGTAGAGTGTAAACTTTTTCCTCAATTTGTCTTGGACTCCCAATACTCTGCCTGTGACATAGTGTGTCCTTTGGAAACACAAGATTTCAAAGCAATACACCAGTGTTGGACACCTCTTAAAATGCTCACTTGGATTTTTGTTACATGTTCTTATTGTACTCACTGTTCTATTTTAACTCATAGTTCTCTACTTGTTGTAAATCCAGTGATGTTTCAATATGTCACTGAAATTAGGTAGTACAGATACGTTTTAGAAGGCACAGAAGCTGTAAAGAACCGTAACATGAGTGAAAAGAAGTGGTGACAGCAGAAAAGTAGAAGGAAGCAAAAGGATAGAGGATGTCGTTTTATTTGTTGCCATTTCTTTTGCTCAAATTTTTCCTCCAAGGGTAGAATCTGTAGGCCTGATGTCAGTGTAGGTCATGCTGAAGAGGAGACAAGACCCTACAATCCCTGCTTTTGGTGATACAGTATGTTCATCTTCAAATTAATCAGAAAATAGTGCTGGGAACGTGGACCAGGGTATGTAGATCCTATAGGTTGGTTGGTCAGAAGCAAAAAACCTGCAGTGACGTGCTAGACTGGAGGGAAGAGGTCTGATTCCAGAAGGGCAGTTCAGCAGCATGGCAGTGGCCAAATCCATCTCCTCTAATTTCCCAGCAGGCTTGAATCAGCCATGGGGATATTTTCAGTTCGTGACGGTGGTGTCTGTATCCATGGGCATTGCTTTGCTTGAGTGAATAGCCTTCCTTAAAAAAAATGTGCCAATTTCAGAAGTAAATTACATCTTTCCCTGCCCCTAATGGACTGATGAAGGGAAAAAAAGAAAAGGTAAAAAGTATTCTTGCATTAAAATGGACCAGTAGTTGTTAATATGCGTAGTCTCAATCACAGTAGGGATAATAGACAACAGATTGAAGAGATAATATCCTTGCTTTAAAACTGTCCCATCTCCCATAGACAGGCTTTTCTCTCCCTCGTGACAGTGATGTCCTCTGCATGTGAATAACTTAGTTGCAGGCTAAGTTCAGTGCTGTCTCACTTCAGCTCTGGGTGAATTCTCTCTACTTTCAGTTCCTAGATCAACCAGTGGATCAGGGCTGCAAATTCCAAACTTCGGGACATTTGAGTCAACTTTTAATCACTGGATTTTTAAACTAGGGGAGCAGTTTCCAGGAAACTTCCAGTGAGAAGGGTATCGCTAAGAAAGCAAACCAAAACCTATAGCTGTATCAGTATGTTTGCATATTATCTTTCAAGGTTTCATCAGCCTTTTTGTGCTGCTGATGACTTAAATACTTCAAATACATATATATATTTGAAGTGGAATGAGAAGCAATCCCTCTCTCCCTCATGACAGAGGCGGGGGTGGAAAAGGTATTGAAGCCTTCTCTCTCCTTGTTTTTTTTATTTTCTTGACCCCTAATGAGCTTCAGACACTGTGAGACCTGAAAGGCACAAAACGTCAGCAGGATCCGCTACCTGCCAGAGTACTGGTACTTAGGTTTTGGGGTTTGCTGGAATGGGGAAAGGAAGGGGGTTGTGACTGAAAGAGGAAAAAGAGATTTTTAAGCTGGATCACCGTTTCCCCAGATGCTTGGCCTGTTCTGTTCTGGGATTTCAGCAGCTGTTAGAAGATGAGTTTCTTTGACATTTAGAAGCTGCATAGATAAGGCAGTAGGTTCTGGAATGTTCTGTCATACGGAAATTTGGGAGAAGGAAGAGCTGTTTTACTAAATCATCATTTTCCTTGATGTGGGCTATAGTGTACTACAAAATAATCCTAATACAAGAGCAGTTGGAGAGTCTGAGTTGCTCTGAGCAACCAGACCATGGCCATGAGCTGCTTTTCTAATCAAGTCACATCTGTGACTGTGGAGATGGTGGGAGGTTGCTGTGTACACAAACACAACCCCATCGTCAGCAGAGCTGAGAGCAGGATGATGCTCACAAAGGCTGGTTTCCCTTGGCTCCTTTACGGCCGCTGGAGTAGAAGAGATTCCTTTGGCTGGCTGTGGGTACACAAGAGAGCAGGGACAGTGGGTGAGTTTGGAGCTTCTGTGCTGAACTTTTCTTCTCAGAATGGCCTTTGGGGAAATGCTGGCAGTGGGATGGTGACTAGAATTAAGAGGAGTTGCAAGATACTCCTGGAGTTTCTCTCTACTTCGTTTGGTAACAAAAAAATGACTGGGAGATGACTGATAAGTTATTAACCTAGAAGAACTTTTGGGCATAGTATTATATAAGGGGTGATCCTGTATAAACCTGTGTCAGGAACAGGATACCAGTTTTATGTGAGCTTATTCCCCAATAAGCAAATGGGATTTTCTAATGATTGATATAATTTGTGTAGGATGTTTAGACAGTATGCTATTTCAGTAAAATAATAGTGATAAATCCAAAAGCAGTATCAGGCATACTCAAAGAATTCCTTATACCCTGCTCTTTATCTGCCTTCAATTTTCCTCTATGTTTATGAGCATTGGCTGCATTTATTCCCTGCTATGCTCCACAAAGAGAAATTCTGCATATTTAGAACTCAAGTGATGAGTAGCTAAAATCTGTGTTGAAGTTAACAGCATCGTGGCCATTACTAGTGTTCTAATAAATGTCTCAAATGCTGTATTCATATAAACATTTATGCCAGTGCAGAGTGAAGTGTGACTATTTTGATTTAGGCTTTGAAGGGAAGATTTTTAATGGTAGGTGTGCATGAATGTATGTAATACATGAATGATATATGGATGCATATTTCCAAACACATCCTGCTACAAATCCTCCATAGACTCTCATCTCAAACATACGTCCAAAAGATGCTTTAATGGCACCACTTGTTAAAAAACTTCAGCTGAAACCCATGTAAGCTCTTGTTACAGAACAAATGATTGGATATGACATTGGGAACACAGCGTGATAGTTCTGTTCTCATCTGTTTATCATGTCCCATTTTGTTATCATACAATCAGAGAATGGTTTGGGTTGGAAGGGACCTTAAAGATCACCTCGTTCCACCCCCTGTCGTGGGCAGGGACACCTTCCACTATCCCAGGTTGCTCCAAGCCCCATCCAACCTGGTCTTGGACACTTCCAGGGATGGGGCAGCCACAGCTTCTCTGGGCACCCTGTGCCAGGGCCTCTCCATCCTTACAGAGAACAATTTCTTCCATATATATCATCTAAATTTCCCCTCTGTCAGTTTTGATGTTTGGTTTTTCTCTTCTGCCTGTGTCCAGTGCTGAATCTTAGTCTGACGGTTCCCTTATGTGCAGGGGCTTGTTCCCCTTGAAGAGGTGCTTGGGCAGAGGTTGGGGCTCTCTTCAATGTACAGAATTTGTTTTCATAAAGGAGAAACATAAAGTCATAAAGACTTCAGAGGAGGGAGTCTGGTTCAGAATATCAGAATTGGTCCCCAAATACAGTCTTTGAAGGCTCTCTACTGTGAAATACTCCTGGAGCTTGAGAAAGCAAATGCTTGCTGTCCCAAATGACTCAAAGCTGGAACAGGAAGGAGTCCAGTGTTCTCAACCACTTAAACAAAATATCTGCTCCGTGCTCCTTAAATTTTCTGAATTATTACTTTCAGGAAAGACTGGCTTTCCAAAAAAGCAGGCAGGTGTAAAAAGAGAGATCAATGCATTTTCCGAAGTAAGATGATGATTTGGGAAATAAAGTAAAAATGAAGGACATGAGGTAGAGAAACCTTCTTGCAGCTCCTTAGAGCTGCACAATCCACCTGTGCAGTCTACAGGCACAGTTGTGTGTGGGTTTGATTATTTCTTATGTTGAATAGCTCAACTTCAGCAAACACTTTACTGGAACTTAAGTGAATTACGAACACATTCCACCAGTGGAATTCAGAAAGTGTTTAAAAAACAAATAACAGAAAGCAGAGCACAATATTCAAACAGTTTTTATCCTGACAGTTATTTAAAATACTCCTGAACATTCCTTCCTGTTCTCTATTCTTTGTATTTATAAAAACCTATTGCAGAGCAAAATGTTCCAGTTTTGAGCTACAATGTGTATTCTCTATGTGACCCAGCTCGCACTGGATGTTTTGGTACCTACAGATTTAATGTGGGCTCTACCATGTGTTTCTCAAGCGATGTAACAGGCCCTGCCATGGTTGTGCTGCTCCGTGGTGCTCCTGGATCTGACAGTGAATGAACAGCAAACAGTGCCACCAAAGCAGGCCATGTTTCTACTGGAAAAAAGTGTTTTCTTGATGAATAATTTCGTGTGCACAGGCATGATGAGCCAGCTGACTGCCACAGGTTGTAGAGAAGCAGGCTGAGTTGATTGCTTCTAATAGGAATTCTTTATGCGGAGAGAAACGCCTTGAGCTAATGCTGATAGTTTTGGTTTCAGAGCAGTCCATCAGCATCCATGGTCATTACAGCTCAAGTTTCCTTTATTTAAAGCAAAACATTACTGTTTCCAAAGAAAAGGGAAATATGACAAGTTTATAAAGGAGATTGCTCTTTTACTTGCTGAACTAGCTTCACCTGCGAGTCCAGTCTAGTGAGTTTAACTGGCTTTGTGTCACAGATAAATCAATCTACATTATATGTGGCCTGACTTGGCATATTTTAAAAAGAATGCTAATCTGTTTATATAAAGCACAAGCCTCAAAGCAGAGTCGCTGTGCAAGCTCTTAACAATAGCATTCCTTCTTTAAGCTGAGGCAGAAAAGAAAAATCTCAGCCTAAAAACAGCAGGGGTGCAAGAGATTTTATTGGGACTTTTCCATTTTAGAGGAGGAGAAGCCTGAAAAAGACTTGATATTGATGCTGTAATCCCAGAGATTTCAGTAGTTATTCCTAGTCAGATGTATTAACAGGGAGTTAAAATTGAGAGTTCTTAGTAATTTATAGTGAAAACATAACAGACTGATAGTTCTAAATTATGCTGTTCAGATTTAAAACCAGTTTTAAAGCAATCCATTGTGCACTGTGTGTTGTAATAAAAATGCCATAGATTTTTAATCAATACATATAATGTGTAGAATATTAGTCTGTAATAATTTTCAAAGCTATACTTAATATCTTTTTCTTTATCCTCATTTATTTTGCTCAGTGAAATGGGGACTCCTACATGCTTTAAAAAGAGGTGTGAGTAGAACATACCTTTACAAGCATTGATAAAAGAACCAGTGTGGGTAAGGAAAAAGCAGTTTTGTCAACAGGTATCTGTTTGTCCACATGAGCCTTGGCCAAAGTGAAAGCTATGTCTGCTCTTTAGTGATGTTTAACTGCTGAGTGGACCCAGCCACAGACTGCAACCCTGAGGTCATTTTGCATATTGAAAAGTGGGTAGTTGACAGTTCGCCCATCTCTGGATTAAATGTGGAATTGACAGTAATTGTGTAACTGTGAGATCAGCTGTGAGTTAAAATTTGTGTTTACTCATGATAAAAACTCCTAATCTGCACATAAATAGGGCCATTTATCAGTATTCATACACCCTCAGATTAGGAGGAGAGAGGGGGAAGGGTGCCTTGTTCTTGAAAAAGCATATCAAGCAAAGCAGTCTTGATAACATCAGATGAATCGTTGCCACCCCCGGGGGAGCAACGTTTCCTGAACACCAGGCATTCTGGAAGTTGTGGCTGTCGAACTTTGCACAGCAGAGAGAGGCTGTTGAAACACCCACAAATTTGCTTCCCAGCCCGATTGTTTATCTTGTATGTTTTAAATACTAAGGTTGTCGTTCCAGGATTAGCAGAATCTGTCAGATCTCTGAAAGGGCAGCTTCAACGTTGGCTGAACCCCCACTGATGGAAAGGGTGAGGAATGCAGAATGTGGGAAGTGTCCATCAGGAAAAAATAATGCCTCTATAACAAGGATTTACAAGAAGGAACTGCTTAGCAAACTCAGGGTTGTAATGAATCCTGTTTGGATATATAGATAAAAAGTCCAAGCAGCGGAAAGTTGATACAGGAACTTACAGCTTTCTAACAGACTGGCTTCAAAGCTCAGTTTCTTTACATCTCATACCAGGTGGGTCAATGCCAAGGATGGAGAAACAGGTGGTGTTTGTCAGCTTTACTCCATGGGCCACAACTCGATTTCCTCTCTCCTTTCTGCTGCACTCTTCAGTCAAGAGTGTGAGACCAACCGTGTACTCATCTAAATCAGTAATTAGGCTTTAATACCTGATCTCAGGGCACTGTGGGAATTCCAGATGTCCTGATGTTTTGGAGTGGATGGAATGGTATGAGCCCCACTGCTGAGCATCCTTGTCCGTCTTGGAATGCTAACTTTGAATTCAGTGTCAGTTTTGGTGTGTGGGAGTGGGTGTTACGTGTTTCTAAATATGAAAACACAGTATGTATTTAAAAAGAAATATATATATATTATTCATTTCTCCTAAGGGAATACTGGAATCTTTCTTTTGACTTTTAGCCACAGATACACAGTTTCTAGTTTAAGAGGAAGGATTTTCATGTTGTCTTTTTTTTTCCTCCCACCACCTCCCCAGCTGACACCTTTTCCACTTATTAATTGGGTATTCTGTCCTCAGCTGAGGGAGGGATGTGGGATAGCAAATTAATTACATGAGGTTGAATTATGATTCAGGGCCGTGTTTCTTGGACTGCTAAGCCTGTTTTGAAGAGCATGAATACCCAGAAACACCTAGCAGAGATTGTTTCCATCCTCTGGAGTAGATTTCCAGTGTGTGAAGGAAAGCAGTGGCTGTATCAGGAGTTTCCTGTTGGTGGGTTAGTGGTGGAGCTGTAAGAAATGTGAGCTAGGATTGACTTTTGGCTGCCCATTAATTATGCTGGACAAGCAGGACTGACATGGAACTACCTCTCCTTGCTTGACCTTAGCTTTTCTGAGCCTTTTCAGTCCTCCATGCTTTTAAAAATTGCTTTTACATGACGGGGACTTTTGATAGTATATTTTTTGTCTTTTCATCAGAATTGCTCATGGAATTAGTTTTAAGTGGGCAGTAGTCTGAGGGGAGCAAATGTCAGGAATTGCAGTCATGGAGGTGGCTGTGGGACAGTAATGTAACAAAAGTAAGTGGATTAGCCCTTAATACCACTAGAGAAAATGAGATTTGTGTGTCCAGCTGCCTGTGAAGCCAAACAGTTTGTTAGGTGCATATGCAAAAAAGGATTTTATTAATAAAAAACAAATTGGGAGAAGGTTTTGTGACTTCAGCAGCAGCTTTGGTCAGTGCCACCTTGCAGGGATCCGTGTTGAACAACCCCAGCAGTGGCCCAGCAGAAAGGTAAACAGCTTAATGGAATTCATCAGGGTATTAAAGGTAAGGCTCTGCAAGCATGACAATAATCAGAGAACTGAGGCCAAAGAACTGATGATATTAGCAGAACAGAGAGAAAAAGCAAAGTCAACCCAACAAACACTAGTGAAAATAACCCCCATGATGAGGTGACACCCTGAAAACTGGGCTTAGGAAATAATCCACATGTGGTTGAAAGCAGTGGTGAAGTGATAACAGGGGGCTGTGGCTGCAGAGACTTGGCATCTGGTCCTGGAGCAAATAAACCACAGGGTTGTTGACTTTGGGGCTTAGCTCAGCAGCAGAGAGAGGAGAAGCTGCTGGGTATGTGACCACAACCAAGGTTGGGATGTTTGGTACTGACAGGATTTGATGCGAGGGTAGTGCATTTGGGAGTCAAGGCAACTGATCGCTATTTGAGTGGGAAATACAGCTTTTTCTGTATTTCATTGATTTGTTTAGCATTTAAGTATGTTCTTTTATTGCACATTGTACTATCCCTCTCACACTTCCTTTTTAAGCTTGCTTGATAGTATGTTTATGTGGTACCTTCTGAAAATTCAGGTATAATATAGCATATTTCACATTAACAAGTAAAATGCTAGTTTGGTGAAGTCATCGAAAATTATTTCCTTTTTTTTCAATTCCCTACTAAAAATTAGGACATTCTTTTAAAGCCAGTGAGAGTCCACATGATGAATCATAAAGATCCATTTTGAACCCCCCTTGTACTCTATAACAATAGAAGAGCTGCAAACTTCATTTTATTTTCTTCATTACTTATGTCCCCTTTAGAACCATTTCTTTATTACGGTCTATCATGTAAATATTATTTGGACTAGTTTTAGAGTACACAGTACTATAAAACTCCAATTACTTATTTTGACAACTGTTATGCTAGTTATTAATATGCATTTTAAAGCTGAGAGTTCTCCTGCCTGTTTAGTCAGTCTGTGGTTTGGTGGTGTTTGTTAAAAATTATATGACTGTTCATACAGCTTAAAAATGAATTTAAAAAATTCCTCTGCTCAAGAGCATTAGTCAGTACAAGCTCCATAGAAGGCTTTTGGTGGCCAGTGTTTTTCATAATTGCTTATGAAAGAGTTTCTTGCATCAGCAATGTAGAAAGACATGTAAATAAAGAGGAGCGTTGTTTGGGGTGGATATGCCGGATTCTTTAAGCTCTGCACTCAAAATCATAGAGTAACCACTGGGGTTAGAAAGGGCAGTGTTTTAAGGCCGGACTCCCTGGAGGAGAGGTAGGTGGTGCTGGACTCATATTCCCCAAACACCATAACCCATTTCTCAGCCGGACAACATTTCCCTTCCTTTATTTGCAAGCTTAGAGTTTCCATCATAAGGTCTGTGAACTGCAACAGGCCTTTGTGTTAATGTGTTTACCCTGGTAGTGGTGCTTTAAATACTGGATGTGGGAGTATGAGGCTTTCTCAGAGGTAATGTAGACACACCTTCATGCACCAAACCAGGCGAGACAGCACTGCTTCATGAAAGGTTGTAAAAAGAAGAATAAAGGGTTGGATAAAACAATTTAGTATTTCTGAGGGAGACTCTTTGAAATTTTCAGTGGCTGTGTGGTACATTTTTATTAATAGGCCGTAATGTACCTTTCATCATCATTCAGATGTAACTGAGGGAGGCTTTTAGAGCACAGCAGTGACATTTCCATGATCTTGACAACAGTTAATCTATTTCCTGCGCTTACCAGGCAGTGGTTTCAGCACCATCTATACTCTGCAGTTGTCATGCTGTCTTTTTACCCATCTTTTCAGCAACTGTCCAGCCGTTGTTGGAAGGATGTTAAATGCTCTGAGTGTGTTCATTGGTAAGTTGTTGGTATGCTGTGAAAATGCCTAATTTAAGGTACTGCTTTGAGTTTTTCTTTGGAGGGAGCCTGATTTCTCCATTGCCTGTGAAGGTGATCTCCAAATCTTGCCTGTGAGGTTCCCTCTCACTTCCTCCATACTCAGGAAGGCACATTGTGTTGCTAGTTTCGGGGTTTTTCATTGGCTTCTTTTCCCCTAAATGCATGAGCCCATGAGTTGATGTGGATGGAGCCAAAGTCAGCATAGGCAGAGCTCTTGCAGGAAACTGCAGATACCTGTGTCCTCATTTTGCCATTGCAGATTTGCGTTTGCCATTGAAGTGCATGTTGTGTTTCCTTGTCCACACAACTCCTCACATGTGCATGGGGTTTTGTAAACAAAAATAAAATTGGTATAATGATTAAAAACAAGCAAAGTCCTACCATGTGTCAATGTATTCCAGCCCTGACTTCCCATTTGGGCTGGAATTTGGGTCATAAGGCAGTTAATGAGCTTTCCACGTGATTGTTTTTTATGTACCCAAATTCTTTGGTCTCTCACCCTACCTGTGAAAGTAAAGTGTCTGATTCTGATTGCTAGAACCCCCCTGATTGCTGCGGGAGTTATTGGTGGCCTCTTCATCATCGTCATCATGGGCCTGACATTTGCTGTGTACGTTCGGCGCAAAAGCATCAAGAAGAAAAGAGCACTGCGAAGGTTCCTGGAGACTGAGGTGAGCCCAGGCTGCTTCTCACAGGCTGTTTGGAGAGATATACAGGGCTGTTCTGCTTTTATATTAGAGATCTTCAGGTCTTACCAGAGAGGCCTGTAGAAATCCTTTTGCTAACTTGTGCAGATTAAACTGGTGGAAAGAACGCAGCTATTTCAAGATTCTGGTTTTCTGCATAAGTACAGATTCATGGCTTCTGAAGACCAGAAAAAGTTCCCCGTGAACACTGGAAGGCATGTCCCACCAGATTTCTGAACTCCCATCCTTCTCTCCACTGAATTTCTACCCCAGTTCGTCAGTACCTTTAGCATCTCTCATGCTTAAATATTACAAGGTTTCATTCTGGCCATATTTAGGTTGACTTTTAAGGCTAAAGTAAGTTTCTTCAGCAAGCTCTGGTACAAACTTCATGCTTCATCAGGTTGTAACCTGCTGTTGTTCCCAGTGCCTACAATGCCTTTGTAGTCCGGATTTTGTCAAAGCCTATAGTAATGATCAGTAATAATAATGTATTTTATTAAGCCGAGCTTCACAGAGCTTAACCAATTGAAGTTCACAGTTCTACTGGCAAAAACATGTAACAGAGCTATAGCAGAGTGCTGTGACTGCTCCATCCTGCTGTTTGAAGTGTCATTAGTGGAGGGGGCAATCTAGGAAGTGTATTTAAATATAACATTAAATGTATATCTATCAGCTACTGCAACAGTGATTACTGCTATCTCCTCAGTCCTATACTTGAGACGCTTTGCAAATGACGATATTTTTAAAATAGGGTGCCCCTTTGTAAGATAATAAAGCTTGGAAATGCTGTTAGCTAGTGACTCTTTGATAAGGCATTATTAACAGTGCTGTTTTCTCTTCTGTTTCTCTTCTCTTCTGCTCCCACCCATCTCCGCTGTAGAGCCTGGGAGTAAATGATTTATTCATCCCCAGTCTGTTTGCACAAGTATCTTCATGTTTGGCTGGAATTTGTAATGCTTGTTAAATACTGTTCAGCTGTATAGAAAGCTTAACAATACTCAGTACCTTTAGATGAATAAATCTTGCCATTGTATGAGCCCATACTTAAGCATAAATTATTTTAAGCAGGTGGCTCTCATTGCATTGGCTTTGAAGTCCAGATTTCGTTTTTCATATGGTCAGATAAAAGCTATGGCTGGCAATAGTCCTAAGGGACCAGGGCCTCCTACTGAACATGTGGGGAAACTGCTGTCTTGGCTGAGAAACTGAAGATTAAATCAGGAGCATCCTGAAATAAACACAGAAGCAATTAGCTGTAGTTGAAGTCTCTCTTTCTAGCTAGAGGCTGTAACAGGACTTATTCTTTCTGTAGATCATTCTCCATAAAACTCTACAAGCCTTGTTTTAGACCCCCACAACACATCTCCACCTCTCCCTGCCATTCCTCTGTTGGTGGGCTGCGGCACAGAACCTCTTTTCATCCTTCACAAACTGAAAATACAGAAATGTGCTGCCAGTGTGCCTAATTTTCTTTTACAGTAAACCTTTCTTTCATGGTATAAGTATTGGGCATCTAAAGTGGGAAGGAGGAAAGAGAAATCACTCTAAAATAAGTGCAGCTTGCAGATTACTTCTGTGATAAACCAACTTGTTGCTGTTTGGTTTTATTATGTTTTCTTACCCCATTAATTTCCAGATACTGGTATTTTTACCTGAACAAAACTAATTAGTCTGGTCAACTAATTAAGTAGTTCATGGTGCTCAAAGAGCCATAGAAGTAGTTCTCAAACTGCAGAGCATGGTGCATTTAGCCTTGTAAACAGGCAGCTTTGAAATGCTGCAGTGATTTCAAACCAATTTGAGTAGGAGGAGCCCTGAATTATTTTCCTCGTCCTGTAAAGGAACAGAATGTTTTTCATGTGTTATATTGAGTATTGTCCTCTACGCGTATTTTTAATTTATTTTTAAAGAAGCATTGCTTTTCTGGCTGAGACGGTATGAGATCTAAGAGCATTTTTAACTGAATGTGCCATTGTGGCTCATTTACAAAGTTTCTTGGGACATCTTGAGCAAATTGTTTAATTGCAGTAAATTAGTGGCTGTTATAAATTAGTTGTCTGCTCTAAGGTGTTTTCTCCCTCAAGCTGTCCTCCTGTGTGGTAAAACAGAAGTTTAGAAACATTGCCCCTTCCTCAAAACAGAATGAGAATGTGATGAGCCATTTAGTTCAGGCCATTAAAAAGAAATATGGCCAACTTAAAAGGCACTAAAACGAGCAAAAATAGAATGTGGTACACTGATAATAAATGCTGTATTTCTGTCACGTAGAAAATATTTATACTGCCTCCATTATCAAAAGTCCTTGGATGTGTTACTCTGACACCAATTCAATTTCCAGTTCATAATTCCATCACGCAGTTTCTGGTGGAAATTGCTGCATGTTTTAGTGAGGGCTTGCTTTATCAGGTCTCTTAGTTTTGTGGTGTTGCTCATTTGCTTTTGAAGATGAAAAATCCCTCCAAGAATTGGCAGGGCAGTGATCAGTAGAACCCCACCACTGTCTTGTTCCAGTATTTACTTGGGTTGGTTGCTCTCAGTATAAACTTATGATGGGTCTTCGTGTTTGGCAGTGTTTGAGACTTGGATTTTCCTTTGCAGCTTGTGGAACCCTTGACTCCGAGTGGCACAGCCCCCAACCAAGCACAGCTCCGCATCCTGAAGGAAACAGAGCTGAAGCGAGTCAAAGTCCTTGGCTCCGGAGCCTTTGGAACTGTGTACAAGGTGAGAGTCTTCCCCACGCAGCCGTGAGTCCCCTCTTAACTTTGGAGCAGTCAAGTTCTGCATTGCAGCAAAGTAGCCTGTCCCATGGGTTGGCTCCTGAGCCGCGGGAGAGAAAGGATACTGGAATTGTGTGCAAGGAACGCATCCTCAGAATCAAATGGTGACATGTAAATATTATTTCTTGGTGAGCAAAGACGTGTCAGCCCCAGCCATTTTTATGTGCAAGTGAGCTACACAGGCCGGACTGTCCTGCTGGCAAAGTGCAGCACCAACTTTTGCCCTTCTGTTCTTACATAAGAGCAGGGCGCTTTTGGAAAGCTGGATAAACGTTGTCTTTCATTTCACAAGTGTCACGTGGGTCTTGTAATAGCAATAATACCTAGTAAAACAATGCCATTACCTAAACTGTAACACTTCTTGTTTCTTCCATTTAAATAGAAAAGATGAGTTGTGTCAGGGCACCCTTTAACACCTGGGATCTGAGAGCGGAACCCACAATGGAAAAAGTACTTCAGTTTAAGAAGTATTTATTTTTTAAGATCTCTTGATTGTGTCCAGATCTGAGGCATGAAGTAGGGCTTAGTGGGCAAGTCAAACCAATTCCCCAACCCTTTGGGAGCAGCCCAAACCTGCCAAATCAAGGTGGTAGGTCACAGCACCTGCATCTGTCCTCAAAAGGTGGGAGGAAAGGAAGGAAGCACAGACCAGGTTGCTATAGCTACAAGGTCATAGGAATAGGTTTATGACTAACCAGTTTGAATATACTTAGATGATAATAAAGTGATAGAGATGGATGCCATGAAGTTGACAAGAACACAGCAATAGTCAAGAAGGATGGAAAAGTAGACCAAGACACACACAGTTTGTGAATTTTAATTTTAAATTTCCTTTTTAGCCACCTAAGTTTTTGATTCTCAGGTATTACATAATTAGACAAACAGCCCCCAGTCGTTTCACTCTAAATATATTATTCTCAGGGTGTTCTGATGTTGTTATGCATGATGTTATGATGTGGTGATAATCAGTTTTGAGAGTTTACTGATAGCTTCAAATTTGAGCATCAGAATCCAGACAGAAAATCCAGATTTTTGTTTAATTATGTCCAAATCAGTATCAGAATTTTATCTTAGTAGAAAAAGCGCATCATGGCCATGCTGCCATCGCTCTTTAGAAACCCTGTTGTAGACAAGAAAATCAAGGATATTCACTGATAGAAAATGTTTCATTTTATATCATAGTTTACTTTTGATGTAAGAAGTAGTTTCATGGGATTTCTATTATTTTGTAACTGTGTATTCTCAGTTCTGAGTCTCATAACTGATCTGCATAACATGACAGAATGTGTCAAAAAGAACTGTAACTGAATCAAGTTTTTCTGATCATTGTCTTTTTAGTCTTCTGTCACCTTTTTTTCTTTTTCTAGGGAATCTGGGTCCCTGAGGGAGAAACAGTAAAGATTCCTGTGGCCATTAAGATCCTTAATGAGACCACTGGTCCAAAAGCCAACGTGGAGTTTATGGATGTAAGTAAGGCACGAGCCGTGTCTTTGGGTTCTGGCAGGGGTGGTGTCTTTCTATATCCCACTGAGGTTGTAAAGACAAATTCCTGCCAGTTTTCTTTCCTTATGTTTAAATAGCAGAAGGAGGCTTGTACACAGCACCTGTCAGGGCTGGGTTTTCCACTGCATGTGCCCCAAGATACTTGGAGTTTTCTTAGAAATTGTTTTTCTGTCAGTATAAGACTAAAACTCCTCTGTCTCACGGGCCAGATATTGTATCTTTCTGTGGCAGAAAAGCCATGAAAGAGAGAGAAGGAGTTGCAGGGGATCATCTTACCGTGCATGCAGGTCTGTACTGGTGCAGAACTCACAGGAACAGAAATTCAGCTCAGTTGTCCCCTACTTCAGTGTTTGAGAGTCTGGGAGCTGACAGCAACGGCAAAGGATAACAGGGAGAGGGGGAAAATTAAAATATGCTGGATTTAAAAGCCCTTTTGCTTTACTAATCTGAAATACCATGGATAAGAGGTTAAGATGGTAATTTCCATGAATGTTCTATGATCACAGAGGCTTTGCACTCAGTTTTCAGCTCTGTGTCAAGATCAAGGCTCACGGACACCATGAATCTCTATATCTTATTCAGTGACGATTTTTTGACAAGTCATAGAAATTCGCACTCCTTTTGTAAGTCCCTCTTTGTGAACTTGAAAATTACATAGGACTTTTAAGTCTTGCAGATCTGTTCAGTGTATAGGCCTAATTTGTTCGCATTAATGAGACTGTAAGCCACAAGGAGAAGGTACTCCCATTGTATAGTCTATTCTTTCATCTAGAAGTGAACAGAAATGTGCAGTTATGGATTTATCTGTTCCAGACAGCTGTTTCATGTGTGAGTTCTTAGGCAGTTGAAGGAAGGCTGTGTAGAGGAAGGGATTTCCTGTGCTTTTTACAGAGCACTGCACATTTATGTTGGTTAGATCATCTCCAACCTTGATGATTCTCTCATTCTGTGGTTCTATTGCGTTCAGTAATCATTTTGCAGAAATAATAAATAAAAAGGCAGTTTGGGCCCTGTCTAAAAGGAATTAATTGCACTAAAGCAATAACAAGTATTAGATATTTTTGCTTAATGGACAAAGAGTCTTGCTAATAATAGCACTGCCCAAAGAGGAGAGGTGGGATCCAGTGAACTGGATGTCAGTGGTCGGTCAGTGACACAGATTCCAGCCTAAAGGTGAGGGAATTGTTATCACTATATGAAAGTCTGTGGAACTGAGCGATTTGTACCAGCTGAGGATCTGACCCCTGATCTGATAGAGAAATAGTAGTAATATCGCCTCCTCTAATACTGACTAACCTTGAAACAAAGAAAACATAAGAAAACATCCCTGTAAACATAAGAAAACATCCCTGTAAAAGGCAAAGTTGCTTCTCTGAGGTTTCATAGCTCAGCTTAGGTCAGTTTAGTTCACTGGACCATACTTCCCCCCAGTGTTTGCATCAGAGCATCTGATAAATGGCTCAGAAATGAAGAAGGGCTTTTGGGAACTCTGGAGACTGTACAGTTACACGAGGAAGGGTTTATTTTTAAATTAACAGTTTCTTGTGAGTCTCTGACCCAGTGGTAGCAAGGTGAGAGAAGACTTAAAGTTGGTTTTAGTTCTTGAGGTTAAAAATAACCCTTAGATTGTTTTTAATCATAATAAAAAAGAATTAGATTTCATCATTAGTTGATACAAGTGGTAATAAGGAGAAATAATATGTTTTCTGTCAATGCTGCTTTTGATATATATGCAGTGATCTGTAATCCTTTTCTGTACTGCATTGATGAAAATGATTAAATTTCATTCTTGTGAAATAATTGCTTATCCAATTATACAGAGGTTCTTGTCATCCTTACCTCCTAAACCAGTTGTTTAGTTCCTGAAAAAATACATTTTTAAAGAGAATGGTTTTAATTTATATTTATGGTTTTAATGTGGCTACTCCTCCCTGTCTCAAAAAAGACAGTTTTAAACATTTTAAAAATTTAAGCTAAAATTTTTATTATGCGGAGATAACCTAAATATCTTTCACTGAAGTGTAAGTTAGAGTTAAAAAATGTTTTACTCATTCTCACTCCAAGATTTCAGTCAGTATAGCTATCCTGATAAAACCGGATACTGTTTACTGATCTTATTTTATGAGGAAAATTCAAATGTGCATCTGAAAGCAAAATGCGTCAGTTGTACTTCATTAAAAAGAGTGTTATGAATAATGGTTTTTGGTTAAAAGCATTTTATAAAGGTATATAGGTGGCTAAATGTCGCTGTGAACATGGTAGGGTTAATTCTTTCTTAAGTAAGGGTCTGACATATTGGTAGTGAATGGGAAGAGGAGGTTAGTGGGAAGGTGTCATATGAGTCACACCCTTGGCTTTCGTTTTTTGTCCTTGTCAAGTACAGGTGTGATTTTGTCAGCAATTACTTCTACCTGGATTGGGGATGTCCTTGTACTTGTAAGTTACAGTTAGCATTCTTTTTAGAAAGGCTCTGGAAAATGGAAAGCCTTTGGTAAAGAGCAGTTTGTGTGCAGAGGGAGTACTTGGGACACTTCAGTGTCCACGGAAATAGCTGGTGTAGATGTTAGTGGCACTGCCCATAGATCTGGTTAAAACTTCTAATGTTGGCAGAATGTGAGTCTAAAAGTGCTCTACGAGCTCCTGAAATTCTGCTAAACGTTATGCTGAAGGAGTAAAGAACAACAATTTGGCTCCTGGGCTGTCATTTCAGCAGCCTGAAGCCCTGCTAATGGAGCAGTAATGACTATAATGATATAATGCCTGATGTCAGCCCTGCCTGCTCTGGCCAAGCACCTCCCATCAGGGGATGATGAATTGGTCATCATCCAAAAGCACAGCCTTTATTTGGGACTTTTCTTGAGGGAGCTGCAGCAGAGTCTATTTTCCAGGCTTTTTCCACCCCTTCCCAGCTAGCCCTTTCCCTTTGCTCCTTGTGTTCATCCCTAGTTTTTATCACTGCAGTAGGTCTGCATCTGCTACAGCAATACAAGCTGGAGTCTGCAAAGTAACATGGACCAGGGCAGAACCAGACTGCACAGAAGGACTTCTATAGATTTATTTTCACCACACGGAACTGGTACTGTTTTGTAAAATGTAGGTTTACCCTATTTCCCCACATATTTCTGGGTGTATATTGTGTCTGGGATAATTATAGAGTCTAAAGGATTTCCCCCTCAGCACGGTTATGTGCTTAAGTTGCAGGGCATAGTTTCTGCTCTGGCTGGTCACACTTCCTTGTCCCCAAAAGGGGGCTGGAGTTTGAATTCAGAGTGCAAGTGCTCTTGCTACTGCTCTGCCTGCAAGTGTGTCTGGGAGGGAGTCACCAGCAAGACACAGGGGCATCAGGAGGGAGCTCTATCCTGCTCCTCACCCAAAGGCTGGTAACAGACTATATGGGGGTCCTGAGTTTTATGGAGGGTAGAGAAACTTGTAGTGAGGAAAAAAGGCAAATGTGCAGCTAAGAGGCTACTTGATAGTAGAACAGGGACTTAAAATTTCACTTAGGAAAACAATTTCACCTCCTCAGCCTCAATTTATTTGACTGTTATGATTGTCTGATAAGTCAAGTAGCCATTGGCCTGGTCAGATGGTTTAACATCAACCCAGATACTCAACTGACAATGTAATAAATTCTAAAGACATGCTGCAGTTGGAGAGCATAGCAAACAGCCTTTGAGGCTGAAAGCATGTACTTAAAAAACTTGTCATGGGGAAGCAGACAGTTGTTGAGGGTCTTTCCTCTAAGCTTGATGTTTCCAGGAAGTAATCCTATGAGCTGTGGTTGTGTCCAGGATTTTGATCCACTTACAAGTTTAATCTATCCTCTCTGAGTTTAAATGCTCCATTATCTCTTAGAATATAATTAGAGGCTGCAAGCACAAGTCAGCATACACAGAGTTCCTTGGGAGTCCCTGAGCTCATTGAGATGAAGACAGTTTGACTGATGGTGGTCAGCTGATATTGGGCCAGAAGCTAATAATAGAAGGCAGTGCTGCTTAGCTAGGTGAGAAAGTTAACTTGGGAAAAATTAAAGTGAAGGCTTTGGGATTTATGGTTGGAAATAAATTTCCCATTCTCATTTGTTTCCTAGTAAGAGAGCTTCGGAGGCAGTTGGTTTCTTTTATGGTTTTATAATTAAGATCTAGGGGCTTCCTGGCTTGGTCTGTGCTCACTGCAGTTGCTGCTGTCTGCAGTGGCAGCGGTTGGAGTGTGGGAGGACATTTGTCACGCCACGTGCAGAGGTGGTAAGTGACAGTGACCTCCACCAGACATGTAGCAAGCAAATTAAAGCTGCATGTAGGGGACTGACACCCACATCTTTTATTTATGTCTGGCCTAATGAACTAAATGAATAAATCACTCAGATGTGCTGCAGAAACAGCTTTTTCTAAATTGTAAGCCTCTCTTACAGTGAAGACAAGCCTTCAGCTTGAGGATATCAGTATCGAACTTACCTGCAGTTTGGAGGGTTGAAGACAAAAACAATCATGTAGCTGACTAGAGAATTCTTTCTCCTGTTCAGCTGAAACCCCACAGAGATATGGATAGACCTAGATTCCTCAAGTATGTCTAGATGGGAAGTACACTGGAGATACAGCTAGCTAGTCAGGTAAAGAAGGTGAGAGAAGACTTACCTTTTCTTGGTTTCCACTATTGGCTTTAGACTTAGGAAGGTTCTAGGCTGAAGCTTTTTGGTTCTTTGCTTGGCCCATGGTGGCATTCACAGAGCCCTTGAGGCTACAGACGCACTCTGTGATATACAATTTCTCAGCTGACACAGGTGCAATTGCACTCTGTTTCCTCGTAAGATCCTGCCTTATGTGACTATGTGGGTGACTGGAGAAATATTTTTTAGTATTTTTAATCCCTTGTACACATCATGCTCCTGCCCAGCCCGGTGTTTGACCCAGATCTTCAACAGACCATGCAGATGCTTCTGAAAGTCTGAAAAGACATTGCTACTAACAGTAGTTGGATCCAGACACTCCACAGTCATTCCACTGACTGCCTGGCTGCTTGGGAAATACAACAGAGATAATCCTGAACTTCAGTTGAAAGGGCAGGTTTAGGACCAAATGAAATCCTCTATGGCAGCAGTGAGACGTTTTTCCTTTTCCTCTTTTCCTGTCATTTCTGTACACGTCCTCCTTTCCAGCTGGCATAAGGGGTCTGTAAGCACTGCCTGGCTCTGTGCTCCAGCTGCAGTTCAAACAGGTTTTCACTCCATCATGTCAAGTTGTGGGAGGTGGGGGACAAGGGGTGACCTAACTCTGATTGTAGATTTCCTTTTGTGCAGCCTCCCCTCCCTCCCCCTCGTTCACACTGTAAGTGTAAGCAGAGACACTTAGCAGGGGGAACTGTCTGCCTATCAGTCCCAGGCACAGAAGCTCACTGTGATTGCAATTACAATTTCCAACTTGTCCAGAGATGCCAGAAATCAGGCTGTCCTTGAGAACACTGCATAGCATGCACAGGCCCCGAGAGTGCTCAGCCTCTGCAGAAGCTGGAAATCTGATCTCTGCTGAAGGTTAACTGCTTTTAGACATCTGAAGATTAACTGTTTCAAGGCTATGTTTCTGTTATTTCCATCTTAAGCAATATTTTTTTCTTTAAATGTTTGCTTCAGTAGTTTTCCTCTCCGTAGTGTGTGAGGGTAAGATTGTGTGTATGTGCCAGGGGGGTTAATTTTCCATATGCAGGAGCATGTGGCTGTGTGGTGAAAGTACATACACAGAAAGGATGAGGTACAAGCACAGACAGACAAGCCAGGCTGCTTGGAAACAATGCTGTTGGCGTAACACTCTGGCTGGAAAATGCAGTGAGGGAAAGTGAGTTTGTCTACTACTGGTGATGGGGGAAGTCTGAGCCCTATTGAAATCCATGGGAGCTGTGAATTGACCAGTGAATTCAGCAGGGCCAGGACCTCACCTCTGGAGTAATCCTTTCAAGAAGTCTGCCACAAGTATAAGAAAGAATCCCATGCTTTAATGAGGGACTGACATGATGAGTTACTCCTAAATGAGTTAGGAAGTACATTTAGATGCTTTTTGTTACGGCAATTGCAGAACTCCTTATTTCAGGTTTGCGATGCTTTATGACTCAGAAATCTTGCGTAAGGTTGGGTAAATCTGTGCATGGGAAGAAGATCAGGTGGGAGTGTTCATTTATTCACTTGGAAATATAGCTGTGGATTAATTGAAAGTATTAAATATTCTAATCAAATTCAAGAATTACTTTTGGCTATAAAGTGTGTATGTATAAAGGAAACATTTTGAACTGAGATCTTGTATTACACTCTCTATTTCAATGTGTAAGGTACCCCAATAACAGGGTTGATACTTGTCTCCTTGGAGTGTACTTTTGGGCTTGGTTACTGAAACATGAAGTGAGTTATTTGCTTGGCTGTATATGTAATTGTTCTGAAGGTCAGGCTCCCAGAGTTACCACTGATTTATCAGGACACAGTAGGAGAGAGGTCTTTCGAAAAAGTGTTTAGAAATTGAACAGGCAAATGATGGGAATATTTAAAAAAAAAAGAAAAGAGGCAGAGAAGTGGTGCTATGAGTATCGTAAGTGGTACACAATAGTTTAATTAGGGGCCTTAATCAGGAGCTTGTGGGATTTGTATTTCCACAATGAGTTTTCTGTTGTACTCAGTACCATGGGAGGCTCGTTCTTGGCATTGTGCTATATGTTTCCACACTTTACCATGGATTAGGTCTGGACCTGGATCAGAATGCTCTGCCCCAGCTTCTTCTCTTCCCTGGACTTACGTGCTTGTATCTGGATGTGGGCTTTTAGGAGAGTAATCTTACAGACTTTAGTAAAAATTTCTTTTGGATCCTGTAAAGCCATGAAATCTGGGGACTCATCCCAAGAGGATAGTGCCTGCAGGTGTGGGTCTTTTCATCTGCACAGCTGGTAATTGGTGGTATTTAAGGCAGTGGGGAAATGTACCTCTGCAGGCACAGATCCTGCTGGAGTGGAAAGCTGTAGCTCATAGGCTTGTCATGACAAACATGAGAACATCTTCCTTAAACAGCAGCAAAGTGACTGGGGATACTGGAACTCTTCTCACAGTCTTTCTGATATTCAGATGCAAAGTGCAGAAATGAAAGTGACAAAACATAATAAAATTACTAAATCAAAGAAAATAAGGCTCCTTAATAACGCTTGATATGTTATGAAAAGAAGCTGACACAGATACCCAGTTTTGAAGCAGAGTTTGGCACTGACAACAGGGTGACAAGTGTTGCCTTATCACTAAAACTGAAAACCTGTAGTTAAGAAATATCCTCTTGCTTTGAATTCTTGTCTGTGCCTCCAGCTCCCGTTAGCAATATAAGATAGGCACATGTTAATGTTTAAGTTCCTAAAGGGCACTGTGTATGCCAGAATGTTGCCAAACTGATAAAAAATGCAGGGGTGTATGGGACCTCTGTTAATAAAAGAGAGGTACTGTTTCCACAGGCTTGACTGTAATGCATCCCAAACAAGCCATCATTGGTTTGAGGTTAGCGGTGAATCTAATGATGTGCCAAGTCAGCTTAAAGTTAAGAGAGAACAAGGATTTTTATGTTGTAGTGAGGAAAAAGAAAATCCGTATATACATACAAATGATCATGCTGTGACCATTTTTAATAAGAATGTAAGGGTACAGAAGCACAGGCCTATAGGAGCTGAATTTGAAGTATCACTGTCAAAATATATTTTACCTCCAAATACTGTAGTTTGCAGTACTTCTGCCTCAGTGCTTTGTTGCTGATAACCCCTCAAAAATTAAGTGTTTTCTGTGCCTCAGCACTGATCCAGACACCTCTGATACATCAGCAACTGTCACTGATTTACAAAAATAATTAACATCTGTTTGCATTAATATTCTACATATTATTTACACGTGACAATCAGATGGTCCTATTGCTGCTTGTCACACAGTTGAGATGGAAGAAATAAGACAGGGAAAGGTGGTTCCTGACTGGCTTGCTGATAATCTTTGTAATATTCTGCCAATACTTTTTCGATGTCAGTGGAATAACTGGGATAAGCAGTTAGATTTGAGTTCACACTGGGGCTGGCAGTCCACAGAGCATCAGATGCTGGTTTGAAATGCCTGGTCCTTCGATACTGAAGCTGTAGCTCCAAAAATAAGGAGATTTTGCAGAGCAATATCTTCCATATTAACTTCTGTGTTGCTTCTTGTTGTGATATACAGCATCTGTTGGACCTGTTGAAAGTGTGGTGAGATTGTCCCTACCCTGAAAGGTATTCAGTCAAGATAGACACAACAGATAAAGGATGTTTATGTAGACAAGGAAATACAATATGAAGTTTCTTTTAGAGAAAGCTGTTTTATCTACTTATCCATTGAGAATGTGTCTAAAATGTTGTTTTCATTAGCTTTTCCCAGGTCAGGTGTTTTAAAGATGCTGAATGGCACTTGATATATAAAGCAAATTGTGTATTAGCAGCAGGAGAGAGAGAATAGGTATTCTTCCCTCTTAGTTACTTGCAAGATGATTACAAGTGTATCCTGAAGGTTTCTGCTTCATATAGAATATCAGGCTTTTAATTACAGAGGCAAATATGCATTGTTCAAAATAGAATTGCATAGGTTTCTCATAGGCCAGGGCCTGTTTTTATCTTCATGCTTTACATGACAAATGACACAGAAATGTTTAAGGAAATATGGTATGTAGATTTTTGAGCTATGGTGACAAATTGCAGCTTCAAAGGCTCTCCTTGATGAACTTGCACAGGTAAATTCTGAATTTAACTGAATTCCATGCACTGCATGGAGCAGTGCAAAGGTAGGAAACAGCTGAGGAACAAAGAACAGTTTATCTGATGGAAATGTAAGACCTCAATGAAGTAGGGGAGTGTGGGACAGGGACTGGCTACGGGTGGTTCCCAGGGCTTTGATTGACTGAGCCACGTCAGTGGATAGGCAGCCCCTGGGCTGAATCCATTTGGAAGCATTCTCCAGTGTCAAGGATGCTTTTGCTGGCTGGGCAGTGCCCTTTGAAGGAGTTCAGTGGGACGATTTGTATGCATAGAAGCAGAATGTAGCTTCTTGTTTTCTGAAGCCAAGCAAATTGTTTTTTTTTTAAATGAACACTTGTTGGTTTAGATCAGTAGCTAGAGTCACCAGCTAAAAACACAAGTCCCTCTGAAAAGCTATTTTAATAACCAAAGTGTTTGGAAAAAATGATATTTGGACTGAGGAGAGAAAATTAGTTTCCTTGTTGAAATTGTTTTCTTGGCAAAATACTGAACAAATATTTCTTGCTGAAACATTTATTAACTTGCTGAAACTAAAAGGAAGTTTTTGTTGAAGCTTTTCAATGGGAGATATATTCCAGTGAGTTCCTCAGCCAGAAGATGTTTTTTTGAAATATGATAGTGATTAAAGCACCTGTTTTTATCATTTTCTGAATGGACTCTGGTGAATTCCTCCTTTGAAGTCACTCATTGTTTCAAAATTCAGACTACGTTCATTAGGCAAGAATGTTGTCAAATCCAAATTGGAATATTAAACACTTAGTGCATGTGATTAAGTTATGGACAGCAGGGAACCATTTTTCCAGAGCTAGGCCATTTCTGAGTATCTGTGTGCTGTGTTCTGCCTGGTTTTAAGCAGGGGTGGGAGATGTGTCTGGTTGTTCTGTGACAAATCTCTTCATCAGGTGAGGGGCACAGGTGGGAGTGAAAATCCAGACTGCAAAAGGTTGTTAATGTCAGTGTTAATGTGACTGCTTGGCAAGCTCTCAAAGTGTTCTGAAGCTCCAGAAAACACCTTAAACCACATTGTGTCACCTTCTAAATGTTTGTAGCTCCACTCAAACTTGCAGATCAGCCCTCTGCAAAAGAGTGAGGGGTGCTCCTCTCAGTGACATGCTGCAGCTTTTTGGGGCTTTGGCATTTCACTGACGTAGAAGTCCACTATAAATGACCAAGGAACTGACAAGTGATGTTGTTTTGAGCTTCCCCTCACAGGTGCAGCATCATCTTTGATCCCAGTAAGGTGATCACACCATGATGGTGTTAGGTTTTTTAAAAAAACAAAAATGTGAAGGCATGCAACAAGGAATAGATGGATTAATTATATGTAACCATACTTCTGCTTTATAAAAGTCGTGCCAAATAGTAATTGTGTTGGTTAGAAAGGCTGATGGTGGAACAGCTATGGATATATTCTCCTGCTTTTTATTAAATGTCAGCCGCTTGACTACTGATCTTGGGAGTAAGATGCAAAATAGGTGCTGGCAGACAAAAGTCTCCACAGTGTGGATAGGGTTACTGCTTTGTAATCAGGCTGCAAATGGACGCTGCTTCAGATCTGAAAGTAAGCTTTGCATGGCACATGCACACAGCTGCTGTGGATGTCTCTAGCACTAACTTTGGCACAGTGGTAGTGCCTTGAGCTTCCAGGTTTCCTAATAGTTCACAGAATCACAGAATCACAGAAGTAACTAGATTGGCAAAGACCTTTGAGATCATCAAGTCCAACCTATGGCCGAACACCACCTTATCAACTAAACCATGGCACTGAGTGCCACATCCAGTCTTTTTTTAAACACCTGCAGGGACAGTGATTCCACCACCTCCCTGGACAGCCCATTCCAATGCCCAATCCCTCCTTCTGTGAAGAATTTTCTCCTGATATCTAACCTGAACTTCCCCTGGTGCAGCTTAAGGCTGTGTCCTCTCATCCTGTCAGTGGTTACCTGAGAGAAGAGCCTGACNGGGGCCCGGAACTGGACACAGTACTCAAGGTGCGGCCTCACCAGTGCCAAGTACAGGGGAAGAATGACTTCCCTGGTTCTGCTGGCCACACTATTCCTGATACACACCAGGATGCCATTGGCCTTCTTGGCCAGCAGGGCACACTGCTGGCTCATGTTCAGTCGCCTGTCGACCAGTACCCCCAGGTCCCTTTCTGCCTGGGCACTGTCCAGCCACACTCTCCCCAACCTACAGCATTGCAGGGGGTTATTGTGGCCAAAATGCAGGACTCGGCACTTGGACTTGTTAAACTTCATCTTACTGGACTCTGCCCATCTATCCAACCATTCCAGGTCTCTCTGCAGAGCCCTCCTACCTTCCAACAGATCGACACATGCTCCCAGGTGAGTGTCATCTGCAAGTTTACTGGTGGTGGACTCAATCCCCTCATCCAGATCATCAGTGAAGGTATTAAACAGGGCTGGCCCCAGCACCGACCCCTGGGGGACACCACTAGTTCTTCCTGTGCCTGAAGTTTCCCTGGCAGCATCACTTAGAAAGAGCCTTTTTCACTTTTTTTCCGAGACAGCTGTGAGGCTGTTGAAAAGCAGATTCACCCCAGTTGGCCTTGTCAAAGTTTGCTGTAGGAAATGCTAGGAAAAAATGTTTGATTTGTAAAGTCCTATTAGTTGGATCGTCCTTTGGAAATGCAGGATCTGCAGGATCTGTGATACCAGACCGTCTTATGAGCATAATTAATGATCTTGAGATTGTGGTAATTCACAAAAGAGGATGAAAGCATGACATAAATAATTATTTCATCCTCTTTGTAGCATCTTCAAATTAGATCACTTATAAAAGAGGCACTTCCTCCTGCAGTACTGCAAGTTTGAATGGTGCTTGTCTACAACTTTCTGCTTGGCTTCTGTGATCCAGTGAGATTTTTCCTTTGCAAGAGCATCCACACAGGCACAAATTAAAACTATTGAATACAGTTGTATTTATGGATTTGACTGAGGTGTTTGTATTGGTAGCAGGCAGCCACTCATTGAAACATGTTTGGTTTGGAAATTGTTTGGCTCGCCCTGACAGATGCCAGGACCTGAGCATGGCCATACATAAAAGATCTGATGTTGTATTTGATCTGGGGGTTATTGTAGATGCCAACATTTTATCAACATGAAAAGAAGTCATTATTATTGTATTGTTATATATGTCTGGATGTATTACCCTGACAGTAGGGTGCCCAAATCTTGTGGAAATACAGGGGGGAATTTAGCTGAATTTATTGCCAATGAACATCAATACTTCAGAGCTGACCAGGTGTTAGCAACCCCAACCATACCCAAACCTGCATGAGGCGTGGGCAGCCCCAGCCCATCCCCTGCTGTCCCCAACCTTCCCTTTGAGGGCCATGGGTTCTTTAAAGAGTCTTTTTAAAGAGGTTTTACTCTCATCTTCAGGAGAGGAGTAGGTCAGCAGGATGGTAAAAGAAACTAGGGAAGAAAAGGTGAGAGGCAGAGCTGTAGAAACTTAGGAGGAAATCACACGCAGAGACATGTTGATTTGACACAGGGAGCATGAGGCAGCTTTTGAGGACTTTGTGGCTCACTGATGCCGACTTGGTCAGGAGAATAAAAATCTAACAGTGAACCAAACAGTCCAATGAAACTTTCCATGTTCAAATTCCATCCCTTTGCAGTATCCAGGTCTTGAGTGTGAGGCTCGTCGTAGCTGAATACAGATGAGGGAAAGATGGAGATGAGTCTGATTTGAATTTTCATTTGTGAGAAATTAGATACCAGGAAAAATGTATCTCTGATTAAAACAATTCTTAATGTTGATTATACACTTGATGAAATTAGGTTTTAGTCTGATGCTATCCCTTTAAATTGATCCTGAAGAAGGAAGGGGCTTTGAGTGTGTGATTATAAAGTCAAGCTTTTCAGTGATACCAGAAAGTATCAAAGCGATGCCTGAAGACTCTTCAGAAAGGAGTGAGAACTTGATAGATCTTTTTCTCATTCTAGACACCTTGCCATCACTCATCTTAAATCAAAAATCAAAGCAATAACTCCCTCCTTTGGAAAGGTATGTGCAGCCAAGGCTGAAAATATGCATAAGCTGGTCAGTGCTAATGTCTTTTTACCCTCCTGTTTGAGCACTGCTGAAATGATGGCTTTTTTAGACTGCATGGTTACAACTTCAAATATTTTTGCTAGTTGCATCAAAATAGTAAGAAACAAATCACTTTGGACAGACTGCTCTGAAATAATGATGTGTGTCACAGGCTGTAAGTAAAACATTTGTCAGAATGACACAATATTTTTACCGTTAAACCACCTACTCCTGATCTGCAAGGGGGAATCCCCAGAATGAAGCCCACTGCTACTTCTCCTGACAACTTTCAATGGGAACAATTCTGGTTGCTGAGGTCCTTGGCTATTAATGCATAAAAGTGAACTGAAAATGGGCTAGATTTTGCTTTCTCATCACCATGATCAGTGCTTCTGGGCAAGATTCACAGAACTGCTGGTGGGAGCTGAGGTTCCTCCTCTGCTAACTCAGGCTCTGATGAATTGGGAAACTTAATTGGCACAAAGCAGGGTGAAGGAAGAAGCATGCGGTGTGGGGGTTCTACAAAATGTATCTCCTACACTTTCAAGAATTTCGGCATCAGTTCTCAGCACCTGAGCCCTGTTGGAGTCAGCACAGTGGCCCATGCCCTCAGTGTTTGCAGGACAGGGATCACAGTACTGCTTTTTTTCCTAATCTATTTTATGTTACTCCAAAATACATAGTGAACGAGAATTGCTTCTGTAAGTACATGAAGGTGTCTATTCCTGCATGAATAGGACCTACTGCTTCTCTGAGGTGGTCAGGGAGGTTTGACGCAGCAGTCTGCAAGTATGACCTTCAAGAGGGAGAGCTTTCACATTTCTGATTTGTGCTAGTTTCGAGTGTTTGGAGGAAAGTGGGGCATCTCTCTGATGCATTTAAATCACATGGGGCAAACGCTGGTTTTTGAATTCAGTGTCAACAACGCAGGCAGTGCCTGTGAGGAGTCAGTCAGACTGTTACCCTCTGTGCTGTGCAAGTGCTGTGACAGGCAGGGCAGTCTCAGAGGGTTTGCCTGCTCTGAGAGATGCAGCACATTTAAAGACACATCACACCTCCAGAAAAGGCTCTCAACAGTGAGAGAGCAACCAGAGACCAGCTCTGATCGTGGGCAGTGGAGAGCACAGTGCTCCAGTGCTGTGCCATGCCTGGCTCCCCACCAGGCTGCAGGACACTGACCTGGGGCCATCTCCTGATGGCACTGGCTTGGTAGGAGTCAAGTGAGTGGCACTTGTCTGATGCTGTTTCTATCATATCTGTGCATGAATAGACTGCAGGATGTGGTCCCTGAAGTGGAATTTTATTTTTGTTTCATTTTTTATTCTTAGTTTTTATCCTAGAGTAGTGGCACACCTGACAGATGGATTTCCAGAACTTTCTGGGCAACTAAGTTAGTCTCACCATTTAATGGTACCGCACACTTGTACTCCAGTCTAAGTATGCAGTGACTCCACTGACTACCCAGTGAACCTCTGCTTAAGGTCCTCATTGAAAGCTGAACTGAAAAAAGCTCAAATCTCTTACATCCAAAAGATATGAAGTCCAAAACCACGCCTTCAAAACCTGTAGCCTCCTTAATCCTAAATGTTTGTCCTGGCTCTGAGGAAATACATGGATACAAGACTCATAGTGTGACCTTCTCTGTTTGGTTACATGGGGAGGTTCCTTAATGTGGCTTCCTAAAGCAAAACAGGCATGGAGGGAGTTTCAAGGAGATGGTGGTTAGTGCAAAACTCTGGCTAATAGCTCGTTAAACCCCCTTAATGACAGGGCTTTTGGACCTCTTGTTATTTCTTGTTATTAAATGCCAGCCACATTCAGCATTTCCCCTAGGAAATGCAGTTGGCCAGGTGAGTGTGAATACAGGATCTGGACCTGGATGTGCACTGCTGCACTTCCGTGCAACAACCTCTGATGAGCCTGTGCTTCTGTAAGCATTCACCTTACTTTATGCTTGGAGCATGGATTTACAGAAAGATTATTAAGTTCTTTAATACCTCTGTTCATTTGCTCCCGAGTCCTGCTTCTCCAGAGAGAAGTTGAGAGAATGTTGTGCACAACCTGGAAGTGGCAACTGTGTCCCAGGAGGGTGCACAGAAACCTATTTCGTCAGGAATATTGGTGCAAGCCAGGCTTGGGTGTATAAATCACAAGAGTTGAGCTTAATGGAGCAATAATGTAACTACATTCAAAAGGGGCAGAAGAGAGGAATGATTGATCAATGTGACATGATTTCTTTATACAAAAAAGCATGTCTGAGAAGGGTAGGACTGAACTGAACATGGAAGACTCAGCTGAAGTCACCTGTGGTGAGGCTGGGGGGACACAACCATGGCCCTGCCAAGCTGCCTGCAGGTTTAGCTGCCTTCTGAAAAATTGCTTGAAATACATCAGTGCTGGAAAGCCATGAAAGCAACATCTTGCATAGGCAGTACAGAGGAAATATAGTGATGGGTGTCACTGTCATACCACCAGTGTGGGCACGTATGTTGTTAAATGTATATTTGTGTTGTCTCTTAGCTCAAGCAGTTCTGCAGACTGCACAGGCTGTCGGCTACCACCTAAACAATTTTTAGACCTAGCAGACAAACAAAAGGCTTTGAAATATATTAAATGCTGGACTGTAATTGGGTCTGCCCTACAGCAGGTCAGATGTGCATTCCAGACAGGTGTTTGCCCCCGCCACTAGAAGAATTGTAAAATTAATGTAAAAAGCAGTGTATTCAGTGTAGTATCTCTCCCATTAGTACAGCTGTGCTTTCAGAAAAATGCACAGCACAGTATGAAGTCAGTCACATGAAATTTAAGTACATTTATTTACTCAAGAATTACTAGGAAAAACAGCTGAGTTGTTCTTTTCTGGCATCTTTTGTTTTGCTTTGTTTGAGGGCATTTTATGGCAAGAACATTTAGAAGCAGAAGGTTAGGAAATCAGATTTTTCAGACTTTGTGCTTACTTAACTCTTTATCAGGTGAATATCTTCATCTGGGTTAAGAGAAGCAGTAACATTTACTCTGGGCTTGCCAAACTGGGGAAGCAGATCTGTAATACTTCCCTGGAACAGGGGGCACATTTCTCCTGCCCATGCTCTGAGGGAAGCATGTGTGTGTGGAGCATTGGGAAGGGACAGTGGCTGCCTGTCGGTGAGTGTCCCCTAGTGCTCTTTGTATGGCCACTGGTACTCAGGAAGCTTTTGTGTTAAAGAACAAGCCTTCAGGAGTTCCTTTTCCCTTCTGCCAGATATTTAAATTTGATAATCAATATTGCTTCAAATGGTCATTCTCTTGTTAGATTAATTCTGCAGCAGCAAGCGGGGGAGGTGACCCAGTGCTGCATTAGGTGCTGGAATCCACTACGGGGAACAGGACTCTCCGTGACACAAAGCTCAGCGTGTTTCAGAGCCTCTGTAGGCAGCCTGGAGAAGGTCTTTGAATGATTCTTATGTCCAGATTTCCTTTAGAGCATGGTGTTTGACCTGGCAGGGTGATGGTTTGCTGTCAGCTCTGCCTGGTTCCAGGATCTCAGGCACTTCAGGAGCTGCCATCTACAGCATCTCAGGAAAAGTCTGGCCAGGGATGCTTGACCATGTACTCAGCTGGTATACTAGTGAATGAGGGCATGAACTGAAGAGATTGCGCCCTGGGCTACTCTGGGTGGAAATAAATTTTCAACAAGGACCTAAGTATGGCAAAGTATGGCATTATCTTACTGCCACTGACACATGCACCTTGCTGAGTCCACTGGTTTACAAACTACACGTCAGAGAAACAAAACCAGTATCAAAGGCTGTTCTTCAGGAACCACCATGCTGGTTAATATTTATGTTCTGTTGTCAGTTGTAATTGTTAGCAATAACATATCAAAGTAGGAAAGGGGGATGTTAAATACCATCTTAGAAGACGTGCTGTAGATGTACTCAGAGCACTCTTTTTTCTCAGAGTCTTGATAACTGGGGTTTTTTACCCATCCTGGAAGGCCGAAATGAAAATCGTGATTTAGTTGGATTTTGAGTTACTTTTCAGAAACAGCAGCCAAATTAAAGATACTTCAAACATGACTGCAGAGTATGGATAAATCAGGAAACAGTTTTAAGTGAGATTTTCAAATTGCAATTGCACCTCCTCAGACCCCTTTTGGCATAGCTCTGCTGACAGAAACCAGTCATAGATCTGGTGATTGCTCACTGGGACCTGTAAACTCACCCTTCTTTGGGCTGCTGTCTTGTTACTTAGTGCACATGGCAGGCAGATCACTGTGAACCATTAAAATAACATTTATGTCATTGTTTAATGTTACTGTTTAATACAGGCTTGTGTGTATAAATCACAGGAGTTGAGCTTAATGGAGCAATAATGTAACCACATTCAAAAGGGGCAGAAGAGAGGAATGATGGACGTGACATGATTTCTTTATACAAAATAGCACGTCTGAGAAGGGTAGGACTGAGCTGAACACGGAAGAACTGAAGTCACCTGTGGTGAGGCTGGGGGGACACAACCATGGCCCTGCCAAGCTGCCTGCGGCTTAGCTGCCTTCTGCATCAAGGTCTTTCTTTGCCAGCCTTCCCCTCAGATACTGTGGCACTGCAAGCGCTGCTGTGAGCAGAACATACAAGCACAGCCTTGCTGTGAGTAGCCCATCTGAGCCCCTGCAGTAGCCCGGCCCCAGCTGGGCAGGCTTAGCACAGGCTGCATCGTGAGCAGGCTGTGCTCCAGAGCTGTGCTGTGTGTGGCTGCCGTGCTACAGCCCATAATACCTGAGCAGCAGCGGTGTGAAGAAACTCCAGAACCAGTTTGGCTGAAGAGTTACTCTAGTGATAACTCACTGCTGCTGGCAGGTGAGGGAGGGTGCCTGGTGACCAACAGCAGCCTTTCAAAGCTGTCACCGCTCCTGTCGTTTCTCTGGTGCCACTGTGAGCACATGATGTTACAGAGACTCTGGCTCCTGGGGGAAGATGAAGTGCCAGATCTTAGTCGTTTCTCTTCCCTCCAGTCCTTTAATATTTCAACCATCAAAGGAACTTTTTCAGGAGAGAAAAGTAAAGTGATTTGGGGCACTGTTTCCACTTGTGCTCCAGACTTCCCATGTGACTTTGGATAGAAGGTAGTACCCTTTTGATACCTCAGTTTCTTCTCCATTAAATTAGAATTTCAGTCTCATTCCCATAATTGTGCCAATTGAGTGTAGAGACAAGAGCTGCAAACACAGCTACCAAAAGATACAGAAAATTGCAGAGGCTGGTTTTGAAAGATGCCAGTGCCACCAGCCAAGTTTGTGAATTTAGGTGCCTCACCTGCTTAAGTGTTTCAGACAATTATATTAGGAACCAGGCTGCTGAGTGTCAACGTGCCACAAAGATTGCAGCTCTAGAGTCTTTCATGTCCAAACAGGTTTGAAACTGGGGACTTGTATTCCTTATTTGCTGAACAGATTCTTAAAATGCTGCTAAGTTATAATGTTTCTGTTGTTGTTCGTTTGTTTTGTCTAATTAGGCTCTAGCAGAACAATTGCAATCTCTTTTACTTTGTGCTGTGCTGGATACACATAGCCCTGATTTTAGTTCTTATGTAGATGCAAGTTCAATAAAAATAACAATAGTTTTACTAATGAGGATAACTATGTGAAGCCAGGATTCATGCTAAATTAGTATCCATTAGTGGCTTGGATCTATAATGAAGATTTCCTTGCTCTCTGTTGTGTGTCTTAATTCATTACAGAGAAGTCCATAATATTTTATAAACAACATTTTTACTTTTTTTCCTTAAACTCTTGCCTAAAACTATTGGAAAAGCATGGGCTTTCCTGTAACGTCAGAATGAGACAAATGGCACTGCTTGCTTTTATTATTGTACAGAAGTGTTTTTCCTTTGGACCCAGATAGACTTGGCAATGGAGAGTACCTGCAGACTAATGGACACAAGCTTCAAAGCTTTCTGTCTGGGCCCTTGGTAGACAAAAAAAAAAAAAATCTCGTCTCTGTTCTAATCAGCCCAGATTATAAAGAAAAGTACTCCAGCTCCAAGCTCCCAGGGAACCACTTACCTTTACTCAGAGAGGGAGTGGGCAGCAAGTGCTTTCCCTGTATGCATCTGCAGGAGAAAAATGAATGGGGTACAAAAGAAAAAATGAAGCAGAGTAATTTTGTGCTCGGGAAGCTGGATAATTCACCTGTCTACAGGTATTTATTCTGTTGGCCTTTAGGGACATTTTCAAGTCACAGCAGAAGAATGGCTAAAATTGTTTCAAGGAGTCCCCATACTTAAGAGTTAAGTGAGTGGGAACTGTATTAATTTGAATGTGAGCAAAACCAGTAAAATTCAGATCCCTTTTCTAATTTGTTGCATCAGAATCTTTCTCAGATCTGCTCCTCCATTATCCCATCAAATAGCCCCTATTTATTCATTTATTTATTTCTTCACATACATTGAGGAAGAAAAGGGAAGGAGTCGCTCCCTCCAGTGAGAACCATCTGCTCTTTTCTTACTGGGAGGGAAAAAACCCTACAATTAGTGTCTTGTTCATCTTTTTGTTTTACCAAAAAAAGAGGGGGAAAGTAAGTAAAAGAACTATTATGCAAATATCTGCAATTTGGTTTCAAATATTCTTTGTACTATGATGAGCAATTTCCTTTAATACAAACTCAGCCTACTTGCCAGAACCTTTTTTTTCTTTTGCCTTAATATAGGGAAGGGGAAAAAACCCCAACTTTTATGTTCCTCTAGTGACAAATTTGTCTCATCCTTTTTTTTTTCTTTCTTTCGTTGGCGCTATTACAGCTGTTACTCTGTAAGTTGTCAGAAAGATGTCATATAGGGTTTTTTTGAGGAAAAAAAAAAGAAGACAGCCAAAATAGCCTTACATAGCCACAATTTCATCTAACCTTTTATTGTTCCATTGCCATGATGAAGTGGTCTTGAAATCGAGGACTCAGTGAATGAGAGAAGAGCTTTCTCCTTGCTACGTATAAATGCCAGTTGTTTGTGATGGCAGCATTACCTCTAAGAACAGTTATGTAGGGGTTTTATAAGGAGCTCCTGTGCTACTGATCAGGAGTATGAACTTTAGGGTCAAATAGCACAGCCAAGATTGAACTTTCTGGTCCTTGGTCCTGGACCAGCTTGGTAGCTGAAACCTAGCGTGGTAGCTGAAAACTTCTTATGGTCTGGAAAAGGGAAATAAAGTCTTTTCTGTGTGAAAAGCTAAAGTGTGGGAAAAAACCAAAAGGAACTCATCCAAGACCTGTTGGGAGAAGACACGGAAGAATCACAAGCTGAGCTAAGAGGCTCAGATTTAGAAAGCTGCTGCTTCCTGTAGTGATTTAATTGTGGATGAGGAGACAGGGAGGAGTGCTGCTGCTGCTGGGCTACAGCTGCACAGTCACAGCCCCAGGTTTAGGCTCTGCTGTGCAGCAGGCACAGAGATGGTCATGTCCAAATGGCTTCACAAATCTGCTGGCTTTCAGAAGGACTTAGGAGCATCAGGCACATTGGAAAAGCCCACACTAAACCTCCTGATTCTTAACCCTTTGTAGGCTAAACTTTGGAAAGCATCAATCAACATACAACTTTACGTGCTTAAATCTATGAAACACTGAGAATAAATTCTCTGATCTGTGCTCTGATTTGAGCACAGTTTCATCAAACACTGCCATAAAATCATCTTGCTGTACACAAGGGGCTTAGTTGGCTTGCATAACATGAAGATGATGTCCAATGAGTTGACCACAAGTTGGGAAAACATACTCAAATGCAAAATTAGGGAAAGTAAAACAAGATGAAGGAAACCTTTAAGTAAAGTGTGTCACACCTACATCTTCGTGTCTGTGGCTGCAAAGGGACAGGGAATGTGGGGCAGTGCAGAATTTTAGATTTGTGCAGGTGGTCTGACTCTTGTTTTTTGGGACTCAGAACATCGAGTGTGCATTACATCAGACTAGAGGTTCCCTAGGTACGCCTAGCACTGGATAGACAGGAATTCATGGTGCTCAGGGGACACTGATCCCCTTTAGTCACTCTTGTGCATTGAGTCTTTGAGCACACTGGGGTAACATTTGGGTCACTTTTATTGTTACAGGAAGCTCTCATCATGGCCAGCATGGACCACCCACACCTGGTGAGACTCCTGGGCGTCTGCTTGAGCCCGACTATTCAGCTGGTCACTCAGCTGATGCCTCATGGCTGCCTCCTGGATTATGTCCATGAACATAAGGATAATATTGGCTCCCAGCTCCTGCTGAACTGGTGTGTCCAAATAGCTAAGGTATGTAGTTCATGTTGGGGTTTTTTAATCATTTCTTATCATTTTCGTAACTAACTTTAAAACATGACTTTGCTTTTTGTTTGTGTTGGGTTTTTTTCAGGCATGTTTTTGTTTTCAAGAAGGTTGGGTAGTTCTTGAAATACACACTATTTTGGCTGTTTTCAGTATTATAGATGACTTGTCAATATGTGAACCAAAGTGTTTTTCTTGACTGTCTTTCCAACTCAGTGTTAATGAGGGATGGGGGTGGTTTTTCAGGAGTGTGAGTGAGGGAAGAAGCCCCTGTGTGAAATCTGGGACTGGACACAGGGTGATTTTTCAGCCTGTTCTGTTGTTCTGTACTGGTTTTCAGTACTTCTGGATCTGCATTGGCAGTTAAATTCTGATATGCCATCAATTGTCTGCCCCCACGCTGCCAGGAAGATAAACATCTCCTTCATGTCACTCCTTGGGCGGTGATCCCGCTATGTTTGGGTCACAAACTATCCTTGGCACAATGTTTTACAGCTGGTTTTAGGTACTTTTAGGTATTCAGTGTTGTACTAAGAACAAGTACTCAGTGCTAAGAAAATTGGCTGCAAAGAACAACAAGATCTGGCAGTGTAGAGGGACATAACTTAGCATTTTAAAGGCTCTTTTGAACAACTAGGGTTGTTTACAGTGATGTTACTACAAGTGACAATCTGGAGCCTGCTTTTTGCATTGAGTTATTTGGAAGTTGTTTAAAGTTTTACATTATTTTGGTGAAAATGCCTATTATAAACACGTGCCACAGACTGCTATCTTACATTAAATCTACACCCCTAAGTAAATTTTCTACAACATCTTTTACAAAATCTTACTTCAAGTTGTAATGTTAATCTTTTAGCACTGAAGAGAAACATGGAGATTCAGCAATTGTTTTGGTGGATCAAACATCAAGTAAACCTTTGCCTCTTTTAAAAACTTAAATGCAAAAAATGTTCTTACAAAAGTAAGAAAACGCAGAAATTCAGCTAGGCCTGCATTATTCTTCAAGAAGAGCAGAAGTTTGAGAACCATCATGAACAGGGACTGTTTTCTTTCCAGAATCAGATCTATTGTTAAGCCTTCCTGAAGGAGAGGGTAGATGAAGCGACCGTAGTGCTGGTTAGAGGAGTTGGTCCATAGAAGAGGTGGGGAGAATCCAAACCCCACAGTCTGACATTGCAGCATTTTGTAGATGTGTTAGTATCTTGTGCTGTGGTGGTAAAGCAGCCAGAGTTGCTGGGGAGTACTGGAACACACCGGTGGGGATTGCCTGTATGGAGATGTGCAATGGTTTATTTAGGGCTGACACCAGACCAGGGAAGGTGGGAGAGAAAATCCATATTCCTGTTTGAGTCCTTTTCCTCAACACAGCCTCCTTCCCATCTGTTCTCTACTCTTTTGATTGATAGTGGCTGTTATTATTTAATGCAAAACATTTACACAGTGGCATCCGTGTAGAGGTAATCCTCCCATCATTTTCACTTTGTGTGTACGTATAGCCCTTGCCTACTTGGACCAGTGGCTGTGCTGGCTTTGCTATGGACCCTATAGTGGAGCAGACAGCCTGATCCACAGCACAGAGCTGACAGATCCATGGGAGGGCCTGTGGAAGGCAGGTCATGGCTTTCCCATGGTGATTCTTACCAAAGTGAAGCAGCTTCTAAACTGATTGCCATTATAAATGGTTTCAGCTTAATGCAGGGTTTGGATTTAGGCACATACCCTGGAAAATTGTTGCCCGCTGCTTTTCTTGATCACCCCTGTGATGTGGGAGGAGAAGATGAGGTATCATAGATACGTGAGATCTGAGGTGGTAACCAAGCCATGCAGAGAAGTGAGATCATACGTGCAATATCAGCTGATAAAGTGTCAGGAAGAGAAAGGGAGTTCCTTTATAATAAAAGGTGGCCTATTATTGAGACACTTTAGTGAATTTCAGCTAGTTTATTGAAATATAATGATATTTATCTTCTCCCACATGACAATAATCATGTCAATTGGGGTTAGAGGGCGTACACAAAAAATTGTTTCAGAGATGGTAAGAAGAAAAATCTTCGAGATCACCAGACAAGGAGTCCCCTTGTCCCAAAAAGTGGAATAAAAGTAATACTCATTTTCAATTAACCTGTCACATTTAACACTGACTAGGAATCAGTTTGCTGCCTGCAAACAGGAACGGTTCAGTTTGCCTTGAAATAGACTGATCTCCAGAGGAATGAGTGCAGAAGGCAGCAACAGGCACAAATTCCCATTCACTGCAGGAGAGGTGCATGTGTGTATCCCACATTCACAGTGTATCCACTGTGCCCGTGTTTTAGGCACTGACGTACGGCTTGAGAATGTCTCTCCATATGTTGCTTTCCTAGGCTATGGGGAATGATTCGTTGTGTCTTTCTGAAAGGTACCAAAAGCATGATTAGCAGAGTAGTAAGAGGCAAAAATCATCAGTGACTTCCCAGTCCTGTTTTCTGCTCCCTGAAGCAGCTCCTGGTATCTTTTGCTAGATGCACTGTTCTATTGTCACCTTCCCTGTTTTTATGGAGAGGATTTTCCCCAACAAGAAGAGGACTGAAGGCACTGGAAATGCCTCAGATGTGAAGTTCAGGCTGATTTTTACGAATTGTTTAAAATCAAGTTGCTGCTGCAACACAGTCCCTCCCTAACTGCGCTTTTCTCCATCTGCCAGTGTGCAGGCACTTATTTATCGAAGTCATTGCTTCAGAGTTCACTTGTTCTGCCAGGCTGTTCATTTCCATATGTCTCTACTTCTGTACAACTAGATGCAAAACTAGTTAGGCACCATGCCTGGTTGCCAACCCACATATGGCTCTGGAGATAGCTTCTGAAGGTTGATGACAGGGCAGTTATAAAGTATTATCTACTGCCAACTGGAAAAAGCTTGGGTGCTTTCTCTCTTTGCTTATACAGATTGTCTTGAATTTATTCTGATGTTACATCATTGTAGGGTAATTGTGTTCTCCTTCCAGAAGCTTTAGCTTCTTATTTTATGGATGAAAGCTGTAAAAATAGAGTAGCCCCCAAGCATTCTGCATAAAACATGGCTATTAGACAGCAGCTGTGTCTAAGGGGGCTCTTCCCTTCTGCTTTGCAGATACACGAGGCATCTCTTGGTGTCTCACTTAGATGGGGACTGTCTTGCTTGTAAATGAATGTTTAACCTTTTAGCTCTGAGATCAGCACAGCAATTTTTTGTGGAGTTTGCTGTCCAGTAAAGCAGTGAACTGTGCTCATGTATCAAGATATTTTGTAGTGGGAGCAAGAGTGTCCACCTTGGTGACATCAGGGTATGGAAGGATGGAATAATACTTCATGAACACCCACACTGTTGGCTACTTGAGAAATGGATTGAAATGCAAACACTGTAAGGATGGCACAAGCCTGGAAGTGAATTCTCAGTAGGTGAATCACATCCTTCTCAGCCAGGGTGTGACAGGTACACGTAAGTCAGGAAGATCCCACAAACAGAAAAAAAAGTGCTGTGTGCATTGATATTTCAATGCGTTTGATAGTTTCTTTCAGCAAGGGCTGCCCCAACACACCCACACCCACAATTTGGAGGTGTGAGAGTGAGGACATTCTTACGGAAATGCCTTCAAGAAGGGAAGATACATCTGGAGGCTTTTAGTCAGGAAAAGTTGGTTACACCCTGCCACTGGGTGAGGTTATCTAAGGGAGCTGTATTTGAGGCTGTATCCTCTCTCTGTTACTCTAGTGGAAAATAAGCTGGGGTTCTGTTGTAATTGTGATAGTGGGCTTTTGTGCTGTGCTAAATTCTCTCTGTCTCTCTCAGGGCCTCACAGAAATGCAGTTTTGCTTCTGTAATGTTGTATACAACACATGCTTAACTTCAACGTAGACCTGAGCAGTCCCAGCTCCTCTTTTTCTGTGTTTTTTTTTTTTTTTCTGTTACAATTATGGTTTCATTCTGCTGCTGTTGATTTGCAATACATCTGCACTCATTTTGCTGAGCAGTGTTCGAGGTCAGAGGAACTTTTCCTGGCCCAAAGAAGGCAGAGGAAGAGTCAGGAAGCAAAGTTCCTAACATGAGGTGGCTTGCCTATGGTCACGTAGACTGTGGAGGAGAGCTCAGCTCTCCTGGGTCTTAGCTGGGGCCCTGTACTGTTCTGCCCTGTATCCCCCAGGGGCTGCCAGACCTGCTTTTTGTGTTCTGAACTATAATAATTCTCTTATAACCCCTCAGAATACTAATGAGGTAAAGCAGAAGTAGGTGGTTACAATGGAATGTCGTGGAAGGAAAATCAAGTACTGCAGGGGATTACTTTTTATACCTTTTCAATATAAAAGAATTCTCAAATTACCTTAACTAAAGCCCTGCACAGCATCGGTTATCCAGGTATGCAGGAAAACAATTGTTTGAAAATACTCTAGAAAGGAAAAAGAGAGAGGAACTTGGGGATCAAATTTTAATGAAGCAGATGCACGTCTTCAAGTCAGCTGAGTGTTATTCCAGCACACTTGGAGTCATTGCTGTCTCTAAGGATTCCCTTCCAGGGGTACAGAGCTGCAGCTGGAAGCCTCCAGCCTCCACCAAGCCAGAGGCTCTTGCAAAGCCTCCTTGCTGCTTCTTTCTGCAACCCCATTACCAGTACTGTTTAGCTGGTGTGTGTCCCAGGGTTCTGTGCCCTCCTGCAGTTCTCTTGGCCAAGGAGGGCTTGTCCTGAAGGGGCCTCTCTCCATGCCAGGCTTCTTGGGAAGGCGTATTTATTACTGCACTTCTCAACTGGGTGTAACCTTACAGGCTGTGTGAAGTTCAAAGGACTGATGTTGATTTTTGCAGCTGAGAAGCTGATCCAGAAGCATCCTAAATCCAGTGGGTTTGGGCCTGCACTCCTCACTTGTGGAGAGAGTGAGGCTCTGAGCAGGAAGGGCTGGGGGCAAGTGAGGTTGCACTGTGAGGTGAGCAGCCTTTCTTCTTCATCAAGACTTGATGGATTAGGAACAACTTGTTAGAGACAGCTTTTGTTACTCTGCTACAGATGAGATGAGAGAGAAGCTGTGAGAAACGAGAGGAATCGGGGGTAACTGGACAGGTTGGGAAGAGGTGGAGGACAGTGGCTGTGGTTCAAGGTCTTTCTTTTTCATTAAAGAAGCCTACCCTACAGCTCAGTGGCTATTCCATCCTGGAGTGAGCAAAGGAGCTTAATGACAGTCATCTATCAGCTGTCCACATTTTAAGCTTCAAGATGTCACTGTTGCCAGAGCTCCTTGCTATGACAAGGCTAATTGTACAATCATAATGCCATTCCAGCCCCTCCTGACGTGCTGACACTGGCCAGGACCAGGGCCAGGGGCTGTGATAATTATCGCTGCAAGCAGGTCCATTAGCATAAATGTAGTTTGCTAATGGGGCTGCTCCATGAGGAAGTGCAGTGTACAGAAGAGTAGGATCTAAACCAAGGGCTATGAAATTAAAACCGTATTGAAGCAAGGCTTTAATTTTGTGGAGGAGCAGAATCAAAATACATAGGGGAAAGTGTAATTTTCCTCTCTTGAATCCCTGTACAATTTCCTTTTTCTATTCCTATTCGTCATGACTATTTTTCTCACTCAGCTGGAAAGCTTGGATATTCACAGATGGAAAGGAAGGATCCTTTTCTGTGTCGTTGAAGCGCTCTCACTCTCAGAAAACATTATGCCGTCAAGTCTCAGAGGGGCATTACCTAACCTTGCCCGTACCCAGGGACTTTTTGGTACCCAAAAAGTTCATACAAACTTGAGAAGCCCATGCAGCAAAATTCAAGTGGATCTTGCAGAGTTCTTCATCCCAGCTTTTAATTTCTAAGTGGTGGAAGGGTTCAGATTTCTTTCTCGCTGTGATGAACTGTGCTGTCTTGGTCTTACGTGAGACAATGAGGAAGTTTCTTTTGATCCTCTCAGATATCTTTTTTTTTCCCATACAAGGCAGGGCAGTAAGTAAATGTTAGGACTTTGGTCTTCACATCTGATCTACCATGCTCAGGTTGATGTGGGCACCTTGAGTGCAGCCATTGCGAGTAGGCTGAGATAAAGCATCTGAGCCTGGTGCTATTCCCTTGACTGTGGCTGGAAATAATTCTCCAAATTGAGAATTATGATGAGAATTGATGCTATTAAAAACAATTGCAGCATCTGTGCACTTGTGTGTTTCCTTGATGGGCACAGTGTTCCATGTTTTTCTGCATACTCTGTGCCTATTTATAGAGAATTCTGTGCAGTTTTCTTCCCCTTTGTTCACCAGTCATTTCTTCTGGAGTATTGAACTGGTTTAGTAACTTTTATACCAAACCCAGTAGTCCACAGAGGTTTCCTATGGAAAGGACTAAAATGAAGGCAAGCACAAGAAAATTCATCAACTTAAATGCTGAAGAAGTTCTTCTCATTTCCCTTTCTCCTTTCATCTCACACAGACTGTCCACTCACTAAATTCCCAGTCTTTCTCTTGCTGTAATTTTCTTTTACTTTCTTTACTTCTGTCTTTCCCCTACTTTCACAGTACTTTGTGTCAGTGCCTCTTTCCTGCTTTTTCTCCAGTGTCACCATTACTCCTTCACTCTCATTCCCTGGCTGCTTGGTTCCCTTTCAGTGGTGCCTGCTCCATGCTCTGAAGGAGCACAGGAGCATCATGTCTGGCACCCATCAGAGTTCTTATTTTGTCCTGTCTCACTCCAGGGTTTGGAAAGGACTCGGTTCCTTCGTTTCTCTCATAATCGTAAATAATAAAGCACTGGGTTTTGAAGGTTTAAATACCAGCTAACTGATGGCTGCATGAACCCCATGTGCCATTCTGGTTTGTGGGGGACAGATATTGGAGGCTGGAAGATTGCATCAGAACCACAGGAACAAAAATGTAAGATTGCCATATATGAAAATTATAAATAATGATTATAGAGGTACTTTACCCCCAGCTTTGTGCTCTGACCTCTGATTCTCTAAGGCTGTTTTGCATGTGCTGATAACCTGAGTGTGACAGTATTTGAGTTCTTTATGGCCTCCAGTGTGTGTGTGTTGTACGTGTTTGTCATTAGCTCCAGAGCTGAGTGGAATGGCTCAGCCTTGGAAGGGTGACTCCCTCTCTCCATGGTGATGTGGTGAAGAGAAGTGTAGGCAAACCTTGAAGCTCTCTGGCAGGGGGATAAATGTGAAGGGTGTGGGTGACGGCAAGGGCACAAAGGGAGTCTGGGACAAAGCAGGTACTGGAGGACTAAGGTGAGGTTGGAACCACCTCAGAACACCTGGTGGGAATCCAGGTATGGCTGGATTTCACCCCTGCACATTGTGGCACATCCTGGAAGCGAGCTGTGCCCTTTGTGCTGCCCAAGGTCCTGGGAGCAGGGATATTAATTCAGCTTGGCACTGACCAGGATGGGTTTATAGTGGGTTATAATCCTACTTTCTCCACTCTTAATTTGACTCCTGGATTGTCTAGGTTCCCTCTTCCCTTCTCCTAAAAATCCAGTGTTCCCAAAAGCGTCGTTCGTGATTGTTAGGGAAAAAAAACAAAACAGAATTTCCAGTCATTTACAAATCACATCAGCCCTTGTGGAGGCACAGAAATGAGCGATTTATTGCACAGAGATAGACAATGTATTGTTTCGTTAAATGAAAGGTGCACTTAGCCCTGACATTTATGGGGTTTCTGATATTAGAGACCTGACAGCCCCGGGCTACAGAAGCTCTGGAGGCTTTGCCTTGATGCCCCAGTGTTCTCATCAAGCACACTGAGCTGCATTTGGGGACATGGGACACATTCAACATTAGATTTTCCCTAGCAGTCCCCAACAGACTGGCTCAGAAAAGCATTATTGAAAACCACTCTTAAATCAAATTCAAGATATTATAGGAGCCCTTACTAGGGTCTGTCAGGATTTCCATTATAAGCACATATTTTTCAGGTTTATAACTCAACCATAAAATTCTGCAGGACTGTGACTTGGCATAAAACGTCTCAGCCCAAAGCTTTGATTATTATTCCAGAAATATATGTATTTGGCTATTTTTTAAGTTGCAGAAGTTCAGAAACAAAAGCTGGATTATTCTCTCTATATACGCATAAATTGAAATGCATTTTCCCTAGTGAGTACCTTTCTCTCAACATTGTATTTTATAACAAAACCTATGCTGCTTGGATAACTACAAAAAAAACCAGGGGCCAAGGAACACACACACACACACACACACAAACATATATATATATATAAAAATATGTAATATAATAATAATTATTATTATATATCATTATTATATGTAATATGTGTTATTCTATACAATAGGTACTATTGTATAATGCTAATATAGTATGTATTATTTTATTTATATAGTCCATTGGCCAGAATAAAATCCTTGGTGCTTCCATTTTTATTTACTGTCCGTGTTAGTAGAGGGAATCATATTCCACACTCCTGCAATACATTGATATCTTCTGATTAGAGGGGAAATAAAACTGGGTTGTGTGTCCCATGGAAAATACCAAGCGTTAAAAGAATGCATTACCCTGAACTGAAACACTTCTGAGCAGTTCTGAGTTTTCTAAATGAAGATTTTTTTCGAGACCTTTGAAAAGTGTTTGGATTTGTATGACCTTTTTTAAAAATTAATGCTTAAAATTGTTTTGAAAGAAAGTAATACAGCTGTCTTTCAGAAGCTTTTTTGAGCTATTTTTTCCAAAATGGTATTTTGTCAGGTTGTTTCATATGAATAAACCAAGTCAGTTTTAGAGAAGGCAACTTTATTTTCCAAAATTTAAGGTTCATTTCCTAGCCTTTGAACAATTTTTTTTTCTTTCCACAAGGCATAAATGTTACTTCTTTACACAAGACGAATAGAGAATTTGGTGTTTCTGAACTGGAGACTGACTCTTTCTTCAGTGACTTTGGGGGTTTTTTTTGGTGGTGGGTTTCTTTTGTTTTGGTTTTTTTGGGGGTGGGGGGGTTGGGGTTTTTTGTTTTTTGTTTTTTTGTTTGGTTTGGTTTTTTTTCACATTTTTGGACTTAAATACAAACTTTGTAATCTCACATAGAGGCAAGTATAAGTCTAAATACACCAGCCAGGTCACTTTTGATGTAGACCAGGTGTGTTGTCATCGCTGTATAAAGCTCTGACTTTACCTCCTCCAGATTAACAGTGAAAAGCATCCACTTAAACCCAAAAAATGAAGTCAAATTGTAAAAGGTGCAGGGGGTATGTGAGGTTCATTAGAAGAGAGTTTAAATGCTTGGGTGTATTTAGTCGAGCTAAATGCAGTTTTGTATGCTGAGTGTTAGCTATAAATTTAGCATGGTTAAATACCCAAGAGGAAAACAAGTGTGTGAGGTAAAAAACAACAGTGGCATGAGAATGAATGAGTCTTAACTGGCTATGAATAAATTTAGAGCGGAGATTAGAAGAAGGTTATTAGCCACTGTAAGTGGTAAGGTTCTCAAACCCAGCAGAAATAATGCATGGTAATTAATGACTTTTAAGATGGAGCTTGATAAGTTTATGAGGCAAGTGTGGACTGAATGGGACAGTTGCTTTCAACAGGCACAATTTGCTTTTAGTTCCCTGTTTCAAAGCTGGGTAGTGACAGGACAAGAATAAACAATGAAAGAATGTGTACCCACACCTTGCTCAGAGATAGCCCAGGTCTGAAATTTGGAGCTTCGGGAGATAGAGATCAAGCTGTGGTTTGCATTTTGGATTGCTTCTTGTTTTTCTATTTCTTACTTGCTCACCTTACTCCTTCTTAATCCAAATTAAATCAGATTCTTATTCCATTAGCTGAACTGAATAATGCATCACTCAGTTTTCATTGAAATCAGCCAGGCTATACATGCAATGATGATGCTCTTCTTGTGAGTAAACACATCAGAATCAATCTTGTGTGTTCGGCAGGCTTCACCCTAAGAAAAAAAATGAAGCTTTCACTTCATCTCTTTTTTCCCCTTGCCTTTGCCTAGGGCTTGGTATCAGTAATTCATAAGTATGTGTACAGTAGGTGGAAAAAACACATAATGGAATTATTTAATGAAGACTTTATTACATTTAAACATAAGGGTTCTAGTTTGTGTTGGAGACTAATGACTCAAAACACTTCACAAAACTGGCAGTTCAGAGAAAAGATGAAATAACAGTGTCTCCGATTTTGGCTACATTTAAAAACACTTCATTATAGTTCAGAGCTCGCCCACCTGGACAATATTTTAGTGAAGAGGGAATTTATTCTGTTTTCCCAATCTTTTCCTATCTATCTCGCCTTCCAGCTCTCATTGTTTCTGCTGAGATATTCAGACCTACACATCTTTTTGGATTACCAGTATTCACAGGATAATGTCTCATTTTGTCTGTCACTATTGTTGCATCCCTCCTATTAGTTCTGAATTCTTTTCTACTCTGCTTCGTACAAGTACAGCTTGTTACCTCCTTCTCTCTAATCTTTCCAATTTTGCTCTTACTTGACTTTCTTTCCCATACACTGTTCTGTCTTTCTGAGTCTAAAATCTTAATAATGGTGTTATGCTCTGTACAGTTCTGTGTATCTTGAAATATAAGACTAAGACTAATAATAAATCTTTTTACATCTCATTTTTAAACCATGAATGTCAGAAAGAAAGGAAGTTTAATCATAGAAATGGTAGGAAAACTTTGTTTTGACAGCTCTATATTGGGACTGTGTTGGGGGCTTTTTTTGCTTTGCCTCCCAACTGGGATAAGCATAGACTTAATTTGTGGCATTTTATTTTGTTCATAGAAAATGGTGAAGGTATTTGGGTTTGGTTCTGTGCTTCCTCAAGGACCATGGCAAAGCTAAGTGTTGGTCAGCCAGGGATTGCATGAAACACACTTATTTTAGGGTTAATTTGCAGAAAATTATAATAAATATATGATCTGTAAAATGAGCAGGCATTTGGCCCTTTCTCTGTACAGTCTAACATGATGCTCATTTTCTGTGTTCTCTGTCTCCTCCACACGAGTTAGGAAGGCTTCCTCTATGGGGCAGAATCATGTCTAAGACTTTGGGTGTTCTTAAGTAAATTGTGGTTTAGCCCAATTCGCCTGGTGATTTGTGCTTTTGTACAAATCTCAAGGGTTGTTTGCACATTGTTTGACCTTCCTTGGAGCAGGCTTCAGCTTGTCTGCCAGTCTTTACCTTGGCTGCTGCGTGAATGGGATTAAAAAAAACTGAAATGAAAAACATATGAGGAAGCTCCTTTTGCCTGACAAAGCTGGCCACTGATCAGAATTTTAACATTTGAATAGTGAACAAGATTATACTTTCCAAAAGAAGCAGCAAAAATGCACTTGGCATATTTCATCTAGAAGTAAACTCAAGCAAGTTAATTTTAAATACATCCATATTTTTTACTTTATTTCCTGAAAGGTGTACTACGGAATGTCAGGTGGATCATATGATAACATACCTGTTTCTGACAGAATATATAGTGAAATAAAATCCAAAAGCTTTTGAAGATACTCCTTACTAGTGCCTGTTTCATTGCAAAACAGACAGGGAGATGCTTTCAACAAAGAAATAAGATGTGTCAGTTTTCTTCAAGTAGTAGATGCACTTAATTCTTGTTAATATCGTAAAATTTTACACAAAAGAAATTGATGCTACCACTATGTGTTTTATTATGATATGGTGTCACATTATGATTACAGAATGATTACAGGATGTCACATGTCATAACAATATAAAATAAAGTACAGTTCCTTGAGGAAAGGGAGAGAAATTTTTAAAAAAGAAAAGTTAAAAGCCCTTTTTTTAGTGCATGCACATGCATGTTTTTATATAGAACTCCTGGTGATTGCCCAGCAAACAAAAGACAGAAACTATACACGGCATTCTTGAATTTATTTTCTTGGTAAGGTCCAATGTTGTGCTTCTTCCTGTGATGAATATATCTAAACCGGGAGTCCACAAAATGAGACGCAGAAAAGCAGGTGCATTGCAGGGAATATTGCGGGAGTGCCCAGTGCCTGTCTCCTGCTCATGAAGTGCAGGAATTGTGCTAAAGCAGGTGGGTGGTGCCTTGTAGCTAAAAAGTGAAGCTTGTGAAGTCACCTGGCAGTTTCACGAGAGGTAACCTCGGAGGGCTTTTCATTTCACAGTCAGTTTGTGCGCAGGACCTGCCAGGAGCTGCCTTCTGCTTCCTCATCAGACCCGTGAACTGATGGCCTTTCGCTCACATCCGGGATGCACACAGGGAGAAGAGACACAATTTTTAATCTTGAGGTTTTGCCCCAGAACAAATTAAGGCGAAGAAAAGATCACTCACATTTTAAAGCAGTAGACAGCAAAATGCTATTGATTCCTAAGCTCAAACCTACCTTAGTTTTGCATGCCTTCTTTGGTGGCATCTGCACCCAGTGTTAGTTCAGAAGGCAATGATTCAAATGTGACTCTGTGGTTAAAAGACAAGATACAAGGTTAGAAAGGGCTGGATTTTATTCCTGGCTGTTTTATAGAATTTTTTCTTCCTTTTTTTTATTTGTATTTTTTTTTAAATGAGGTTTTGACACATCAGTTGAACTCTTTTCAGCAAATGAGCTTGCAGCCCTTAATGAAATAAAGCATTTGGAGGATCTAATGAAAGGCACTATACATATGCCAAGTGTTACTGCTCAGCTGCTTCTGACTGAATTTCATAAGATTATGTATTCCAGACCTGTCACAGGTTTGTTTGTTTGTTTGTTTGTTTGTTTGTTTGTTTGTTTGTTTGTTTGTTTGTTTGTTTGTTGTACATCATCCTGAAGTGCAGGAGTCAGATTCCATTTTCCAGACAAAGCACTCATCTTGGTGGTTACCTGAGAGTTTGCAAATTGGCATATCTTGATAAATTCAGCTGTATAATACAGCTTTCTTGGCTTGCACCAGCTGGGTGGTTATGTGAGCTCCCTTTTAGATAAACATTTTAGATGGAGGTGGTTTATGTTAACCAGTCCTGCTGTGCATTCACAGGCGTTGTAGCAAGGATGCGCAGGGTTTTATCAAATCAGAGCTGGCAGGTGGCAAGTCTGAGATGTGACAGTGCCTGTCTAAATGAATGTGGAATATGCACAAAAGACAGGATGAAATCTTTGTCTTGAATACTCCACATAGCTGGTATTCTCAAATTACATGGGCATACTTTTACTTCCACCTCAACCATTTTTAGAAGTTTCATTATCTCTCTATTCACACCGGGAGGAACATAACTTGGCAGGGTCAAAAGTGTTTGAGCCAGTTAAAATAGACACAAATACCATGAGTAAGAATGACTAGAAACACAGATACGTGTCTGTGGACTTGCACTGTGTAATTTAAATCTTTGGCTTTCCAGATTCAGTTGACACGAGACATCACATCATTTATGGCCCGTAGTTGGTTTATGAAGCTAAAACTTATCAGAAATGGATAGCAGAGACTTACAAGCAGTCTTCTTTTGATAATTGATAACATAAGCATTCACTGCCCCGAAGAGAGACAGCTAATGGGTATTTTGAGCCCAGCAGCAATTGGACATTGTTAGAAACAGCAGGTATTTTAACTTCAGCAGATCTGTAAAACACTACTTTTTCTAACGTTTCTAATAGTCAGCACAAGTTCAATAACAGAAAAAACAACTCCGTAGGTTTTCTGTACAGTTTCTAAAACAGAATCCCTGGCTTATTGCCAAGTGCTTCCTGTGATTCTTTAGGAAGAAAGCAAAAAAATCCAAGCGAAAACCCAAAGGAAAGCCAGCCCTTCGTGTGGAACATCAGCAATCTCCAGAAGAGTCACACTTTTTGCTAAGCCATATAATGAGTCAGGTAATTCTGCCTCGAGGGTGCTAATGTACTTGGGTACCATATGGAGCTGGATGGCACTTCTCTTCATTCTAATTAGCAGTCAGAGGAAAACTTCCTCTGAATGTTTACATACCCAAAGCTTTTCCCATTCTAGCAAGCAGATTTTCCTGGCCAGCTACAATCTTTTGAAAGTGTCTGTGCTTAAGCATGGTGATCTAATAGAAGGACTGGAACATAAGAGCCCAGGTAAATGTTACGTAATTGAATCTGTCTCAATATTCTGACGTCTGCCTGCAGAGTACATTCTTTTTTTCATCCATCACATTGTTGATGCTCATTTACCTCGGCATTTGGAAAGGCTTCTTCTCAGATAACATCACAATTAAAGAACGAGTTCTGAAATTGAACTAGCCTTAGTGGAAACTGGTAAAAGGCATGTAAAACCATTTCATTTATTAGGACAGCATGCCATTTACAAGGAAAACTATGGATGGCTTTCCAAAGCTGCCATGTCTCATTAGGTTCAGTGTGGTTCAGACTGCAGCCTCTTGGCTTGTATTGTCATAGAAGCTTGAGCTGAAATTACAGCCCAAAATACTGCTCCCCACAGGGACTAATTTATGTTTTCTGCAGTAACAGGCTGTATTAATATTGCCCAAATGTGTCATTATTGCCCATTGGTGTGTGTAGGTGATGCTAGTGAGTGAGTGACACTTCTGTAACATAGTTGTTGGAGTATCAACAGAGTTTTAGTGCCTAAATAGCTCAGACTTTTGTAAAAACCTCAGCCTGGAGTAGGAGAAAATGTGGTGTTCTCAAATGTTGCCCTATTGTCTTGGTATAACCAGTTATTTCAGTGTTCAGTTTTATTTCGAGCAGACTTTGGTAGGAATAACATGACTGCAGGTGGGAGTGTTGTTTTTTTCATGGCTCCAGCTCAGTATAAGTTTAAGTAACAACTGGTCACCTCACAGACCCAGTGAAAGGCCTTCTTACAGCTAGAGATGTGTGATCTCTTTGTACCTCCAGGGATGGTTTTATTCATAGACCTTTTACTCATTGCCCATGAAGAAATTAATTGTTTAGAAAACACCATGTTTGCCAATTGCTAGTTTGTTTTAAACAGACTAAATATTTAAATAGTAGACTCAGCACTGCTGATAGTCTTGCTTTGAGAAGGAGGTTGATGAAGTGACCTTGAGAGGTCCTTCTAACATTTCTGTGTCTGTTCACAGCTCTTCACAGAGAACATGTGGGCTGGTATAAGTTTCTCTGTTGTCTAATTTCTATATTCGAAGCCTAAGTAATGTCCAGTAACAACCAAAGTAAGATTATGTACAGGATTTTTCTAAGTGTTAGGTCTTTGTTGATTGTGACTTGCGACAGGCATTACCCTCTACTTCTATTATAAATACAGTCATTTGAGGTGAAGTAAAGAAAGGTAAGAAAGTGAAGTTCCAGCCTGAGTAATTCTGACTGTTTAGTAAAGGGTAAGCAAATAGTTCTGTGAGGAGCACCATGAGAGCTAAAACTTAAAAATTTCCAATTCATGGAAATGATGAGGCACATTATCAGAACTACAAATAAAGTCTAAAAAGTGCTCCTGTACTTTCATACGTTATGCTGGCCCTGCATACTGAACTACTGATATTGCTTTACCTTTGTCTGACAGCAGCCATGTTCAGAGCACAAATCTCAAAGTGAAAATTAGGAAAGGAGCAAGTGTGAGGTGAGGAACACTGAAAAAATTTAAAGGGCTGAATGTACACAGTTTCAAAGGAAATATGATCTGCTTGGTAGCAGTTTGAATTCCAAGCACCGGCTCATAACACCTCTACTCATACATGTGCAGCGTGTCTTACCCTGGCTGTTAGTGGTTTTGCCCCAATGGCAAATAGGGGTGCAATTTCTAGAATTCTGTGGCAATTTTGCTATTCTTCAACTTTTGCAGAACATAGTACCAGCTCCCAAGCAAGATGCTCTCCTGTTTCTCTCCTGCTTCAGGTGCCTCCTCCATTCACGGTACAACCTCTCAAGCAGTGACAGAACACAGGGAAAGTAACCCCACCTTGTCTGTACTTGTGGGATTGTGGTTGCAGATCCCTCCTACACTGTGTACAAAGGCAGGATAGCATTGAAGGGGAGGATAAAGAGTCCTCCAGCGATGCAAAGAGGCAATTAAGTACAGGTTATAAGCCATTCCAGATGTACTTGAACAAATAATGGCCATAAACAGATTTTTCTGAATCCTCCTAACTAATAACTAATGGGATGTCTGAGATAGGAAAGCCAGTCCATTGCAGCGTCCTGAGCATCAGTAAATTCTCTGCTGCCTCAATTGTCTTTTGCCCATTCTTGATAAAAAACACATGTGCACATATATTTTAGCTTTAGAAAGAAAAATGCACCATTCCTTTTTTCCATGCATTTGCCTACCTTCTCCCAGAGTTATTTTAAGACCACAAGCCACAAGTACTTGGGGAGTCAGAGGAGCATTTACCAGCTTCCAGAGGTTCATATACTGCTAGTCAGTGACCCCAGCTGGAAGGTGGCACTTTGGGAGGAACTAAAGCAGTAGGATGTTTGGACACTGAGACGATTTTGAACTGTAGCCGAGGTTAGAAGGAGCCTTCTGCGGAGAACTGAGCAAAGAATACAATGTATAACCTATTAGATTAATTAGGGCCTTTTCCCCCCCAGCTTTGTGGATTAAGAAAAATAAACAAATTCTGTCCAGCTGTTGTATTTTTATCAACACTGTGATACTACACCTCCAGGTGCAGAGAAAGTCTGGAGCTCCTCTTTGCTTCAGGCAACTCTCTTGGGTGTATGGGTTTGGAAAGCATGTTCCTGGGGCTGTACTGTGGGAAGGGCTTGGCTGCTGGAAAATTTGCTGCAATATTCATCCAGTACTGGACAGTGCATAAATATCAGTTGGTAGATGTTTTTCACCCCATGGCACTGAAGGCTATTACACTGCTAATATTTCAAAAGTAGTGGTTGCTTTTGGTTTTCCTTGACTCTTTAGGCAGCGAGGGGTCTCTATAAGGTAGCAAACCTTAAATCATCCTCTTGCATCTGGTTTGCCAGACAGTTCAGTAATGGCTGCTGCAGGCAGGTCCACAGAATAACCATTTCCCATTTAATCTTATTCACCCCACCCTTGTAAACACATCCAAACAGAGGGAAGAATCTGTCCTGTCATTTGCATTTATTTTGTGAGTTTTAATTTACTTTCTGCTGGCATTCAGGTCACCAAAACACTGTTATGTTTCTTGTTCTATTTTCCATCATATAAAAATAAATGTCAGGATAATCATTTGAATAATCTTCCTTTTTTTTCCTCAAAGGCTAGGTGCTTTCCTTTCTCTAGTCTCCTGTGTGTCTTCTTTCTGTTTAATGTAACCTTTCATAGATTAAAAAGGCAATGATGTTAATAGAATTGCATAATTGTCAGGAGATAATGTTCTCACAGTGAAATATTGCTATTGAGGCTTAGCTAAAGCATTTAGAGCAAACAACCATGCAGAAACAAAACAAAGATGTTTATTTTCATGGTGACACATCTTTGCCATCACTGGTGTCTAAATCCTCAGATTCCTCATTCAGCCTCTGCAGGACTGGGACTCCGACATTCCCAGGGCAGCATTTCGTACTAGTAGGTCTGATGGCTCACATCCTCAGTCATGACCAGAGAGAAGCAGAAATTTCAGAATTCAGACCCAGATCCAGCCTTCCCAGAGATCCAAGCATGTTTGGGGGCTTGGTTATAGTGGCCACCTTGTATCTCAATTCCGTACCAGTTCATCCTGTGCCAATGCAATTACACAGGGGGAAGAAGAGGGGTAAAATAAGAGCAAGTGGGCTCACGCCTCATCACTTCAAAAAAACTCCTTCCTACAAGGTTAGATTTCAGAGGTGTTTGGGGCAGAGACCAGTCATTGCCAACTTAGTTTCTGAATGTTAAGTGCAGAGTGGTAGTGGATGATGGAAGTGAATTGTACAGTATTTATGAAAATATTTTGCTAATGGATATTGGTAGTGACAGTGGAAAGGTCTATTTGGAACTGAGCAGAGGACTGACAGCATGAAGCAGTGTGGTCTGTAAGGAGAGGGAACAGAAGGTAAAGGCTGTACATTTGTGGAAAGCCAAGGCCCTACATGTTCTTTTCAGCAATAAGAAAAATAAGCCAAGTATTATCTCTGAAAATGCTTTTGAAAGCAGTCCTTGATTTCTCCTTTCTGGATCAAAGTATGCTGAGTATGTAGTTGAGAAGCAATCCAAGTTACTGCCACTGTCTAAGCAACAATTTAAAGTATAAAAGTTTACGTTTCATATAAAGGTGTCTTTAATATTGCAGAAATATTAATCTCAGAATGTGCAAAAATCTGAGAAGAACTGCTTCAGTTTCCTGTTGGCAGTTCCATGAGTGAAACCATGAAATGAACCTTGAAGTGGTTAATGGGCGTCTTTTATTGTACCTTCTGTGGTTGTGTTTGAGACACTGTGCCCAAATGACATTAAGAAATTTGAGCTGGAAATCCATCTCAAATGCAAGCTTCCAGGTGGATGTGTGTATAATAGAACAGATGATGCCAAGTGCAAGGGTTGTCCCTCCACCTTATATTAGGGGTATTTTGAATTTCAGACAAAGCCAAACAATAATAATGTAAGGTTGCATGAAGGTTAATGTTGTTTAGGCAGATGGTGAATTGCAGATTCAACCTGTTGTCACAATAATGAATGTGTTTGAAAAGATGTTCATGTGGCAAATGAGAGAAAAGTGAAACAAAATGTGCACATGCTTGCACACACAGACTTAGCATTGCTGCCTGCCACTCATATATCCAAACCTATACATATATGTACTTTTTTACCAATTCTATATTGACCCTTTGCCACAAATCAATATGAAAAGTTTGACTACAGATTCAAAGGAATGCACTGTTAATACTGATGCCATAATTTTGCCTGACAGCAATGACAGAAGCATTTGATCTGAGTCAGGTGAAATTTTATATCCCTATTAAATATAATTTCCCCCCCTTCTCCACCACATCCATTTTTTACCCTTTTCTCTTTTCCCATTTTACAGTTTCATAGCAAAGTAGCCCACAAAATAAGTGTTTTACTGGGGCCTGGAGTGCTCAGCCAAGTGTTTCTCCAGTGCTTTGAAACTCCATGTTTTTTTCTCCTCAGGAGCCCTGTTAGAACATGGAGTGGCTTTTTGATGAAGCTGTATCTCCCCATTCAGTCAGGTATTTAGTTGAAATAGTATAGACCCAAAGCTTTATGTTTTATTGTAAATTTCTCTGGAAATAGGTGAGCAAATCCCCTCTAGTTGCAAAAAAATCCATTGGAGTCAAAGCACCTGTGGGGATTTGTTCAAGCTAAATAAAAACAATATGGGAGGTCAGCTGTAGCAATAGTGTTAAATCATTTTGTTTAAAATGAAGGACACTGCTTTTGAAAGGATTCCTGGCCAGCCATACTTGATGAGTAGTTATCCAAATTATCTGAGCTTGTTGGCAACACCTGGTTCAGGACCCTTGTACAGCAGAATAATATAAATGGGCAGGAAGGGGCATAGCCCACTGCTTCCGAATTGATTCTGTACCTGGAATCAAAAGATGTAGGATACTTGCAGCTTTTGCAGGCTGTATCAGTTACACGTGTCCCTGTAATACTTCTATTTTTCTGCAACTTTCACTCAGTAGAGAAGACTCAGGGACATCATTACTGAAAGTTTAGCACTCACATAGAAAATGCCCTTTGTATTTGTACAAACCCACCATTCCCTAGCTGGAGAAAAATGCATTTGCTGTAGAAAGAGGCAAAGAAGAGATACAGAGGAAGCCAAAACTCTTAATATAGCCTTTGCAAGGGTTGCAACTTTATCAGGCTAGGTTATGTGTCTACTGCAGAGGTAATTCTCCATTTGGACTTTTAACAGACTTTAATCTTTTTTTAGTGTTTTTTCAGTAGTTCAGTGTAAAAATTAAAAATACTTTGCCCTTCTTCCAAAAGCCATTAAAAAAGCCTTACTTTTTCCACCCTTCTTTCTGCCCATGAGGAATTGTCATTTTCAATCAATTCCATTTTCTCCAAACTGTGTATTCAGCTCTTTTTAAATATTCATTTTTCCATTATATTTTTAACCTCACCGTGATTATCTTTTGCCTAATTACTTACCTGATTGGTTTCAGCTATATCCTGAGGGGGAGTGCCAGACTAAAACCAGCAGTGTCACTAGATAATGTCTATAAATTGGGAANTTATTATTTTCATTTTACCCTCATGTATTACTTTGTCATGGCATCAACATTCTGTATGTAATCATACTTGCAAAAAAAATTGCTCAGAATCTCAGAACACACAAGTGTGTGTTGTGTATCTGCCAAAAGTTTTCTAGAGTAAAACACGTGGTAGTGACTAGAAGTTGTGCTGGCAGTTGCAAACCCTCAGTAGGGAACCTGGGCCTTTAGCATTGTGTAACCCAAAAATTACCTTTTAGATGAAAGTTTCTCGTCTTATCCCTTCCATCATGGCAGAAAAAAAGGCTGGAATAAATAGAAATAGTAATAGTTACATTTAAACTCTCAACTGTCTACTCTACAGCTGCAAATATTTACCTCCAGTACAATCCAAATGTGCAGTGAATTGGAGAATCAAAGGTGTGTTAGCTGTGTAGACATGACTGCTTAATTTCAGAGAGCAGATTAAACAACATGGAATGAAATTCTGGGGAAGGAAGAAAGTATTTGAATTGATCAGCCTCATTAGCAGACTGCTGCAATAACCCTGTTTTCTCTGAAATTTTTGCTGTGTGATGAATCACACGTTGTGTGAGGGGGTTGTTGGTATTTATACAGGTACAGCTGTGACAAGCAAGATATTTTTTGGCTCTCATGCATTTCCAGTGGTAGAGGCAGGGAGAGAAAGAATGGCAGAGATGTTTCCAGCTTCCTCGAGGACTTCCTGGCATTGCTCTCTAACAGTATGTACTCTTTGCTCCACAGCAGTATGGAATTCTCTGAAAAACCTTTAGTATCTATCTATCTATTTATCTGTCTGTCTGTGTGTCTACCTATAAGAAAGCTGCAGGTCACAACCACTAAGATCAATTTTAGATACACGTTTTCAGGCATGGTGTCAATTAAGGAGCACAGACTTTTAGGCTGATTGATAAATAATAAGTATGATAAAAACATCACCCGGTGAAGGATGATACAAGTCTGGCCCAGTGGTGGAAAAATAGCCCTTGTCTTGTTTACCTTGGCCTGGAAGCATTGGTGTTTTTCCCAGGTGACACAACTGCACACCTCTGCAGGAATGCTGCTCTTCAGGAGTCGCACCTGAAGCAGCAGTCCTGCATGGACTTCCCTGGCCCTTGGATGAGGGCTGTAGTGATGCCTTAGGTTTTAACGTTCATATTTTTCAAATCCTGTATTGCCTAGTGTGTAACTCTGAAGTTTCTTGTAGCCTGTTAAATTCTGTTCTCTCATGCTGGTTAGACATAACAAAGCCACTCCAAGCTTGCTCTTCAAGGACACCCAAACCGTCTTAGGCCCAAAAATGTGTAAACCAAAATCTTAGAAGGGGGGTAAACTTGGGGAAATTACATCATTAACTGAAGTTTTAACTGGAGAATTAACCCTGATATGCAAATGAACCAAACTTATAAAAGTGTGAAGAACTCGTGACCTGTGGTCCATCTTGGGGTCCATCTTGGCAGTAGCCTCTGGACTTCCCACGGTGTACCTTTGAAGGCCCTTCAAATAAATACCTCCCTTTATTCCCTGATTCCTGTCTAGTCTCTGTTTTTAGGTGGCCACCTCAGGCATCAGTAGCGCTGCCTCTTTTACCAAATCATTGGATGCTTGTTGGATCCAGAAGTTCCTGTAAAAGCTTGCTCTTTGCAGACCTGACTTTATAAGAAGATTTTACCTGCCTTGTGCCTGGCGCTTGACTTTCAAATACTCTTTTTAGTAGGGACGCCCGATGCAGATGTGGCTTCCCCAGTAATACAGACATTGGGAGTGCCTGCAACTCGCTTCTAAACACAGCTTTGTCTCGGCTCAGCCGGGAGAGCTTTGTTTGGGTTGGTGTGTGACATAAAAGAAGAACAAAAGCCTTGCGTTGTGACGCGTTTTACTCCCTACCAAAACAAAGAGGAGAGAGAGAGAGAACAGGGCTGTTATGGAGATTATCATCATTCTTTTGAGAGACGGTGGTATTTTCCCAAGGAGGCAATGACATTTCTTAATTACTCTCTTCACGGGTAGCCATGTGTAGAGATTACCGGGGGCTCAGCGGGGCTTTGTTCTGCGAGCCTTGGAGGATGATATTGCTGACAGTACAGCACTGCACCATCCACCGCTCCTCTCCTTCCCTCGCTCTTCATTACACCAGCTAATTACTTCAGCTCCCGGTGGCTGAGCAGCATGGCTTATCCCCTCTCCCCCAGCAGCCCTTGGCTGTCAGGGTAATTTACAGGAACAGAGCTGCTCCCGAGCTGCCGTCATTCTCCTGTCAGGCTTGGCTGCCAGAACAACAGCCTTGGAGTGGGAGGCAACCTGTGCTCTGAGCTGGGGAAAGGACATGAGCATCAGATAATGCTGGGGACTCCCTGGAGCTGTCGTGTCCCAAAAGGAAATCTTCAAGGAATTTTGTTTCTGTCTCGGCCTTAAAATGCACATAACATGCGTGGGTTCATTTCTGCTCTCGGATGTTCTTCTCCATGTCAGGAGTAGAGCAAGAACAGGCAATTTTTTTCAACTCCTCACTACCTCAGCTTCATTTCCAAGCAGAAAACTTTGAACGTGCTAGACAGTGCGTTACAGATATCTTTTTACTCAATTATATGTATATTTTTCTCTAAAACATTTAAGTGCATAGATATGTTTTCACCATATATAATATGTAATTATATATTATCTAGTGAGCAACTAATTTGTCTTTGTACCTTTGAAAAAGCTCACTTCCCTCTCTCCCTCCCTCCCTGTCCCACAGATCCATATTTCTGTGGCTGTGTGTGGTTAGAGAGCATGAAAATAAATCCTACTGCTGTCTAGCGGTGAATTCATACTTTGACTCCACTGACAGCACACTGTGATGTTATCGTGTGATATTAAACTTGCAGTTGATAAGAAGTCTGAACACTACTATCAGCTCTGTGTGAAATATGGCTGATTCTGGGTGTACACCAGAAAAACTGAAAATAGACCTGCTTTGAGCCACAGCCTTAACAGCTTGGTAGTTGCAGACACAAAACCAGAGTCTTATGAACTTGGCAGCTGTGACATCCACCATCAGAGTCCATCAGATGTTATATTAATAGAAAAAACAATTTTGAATATATGTAAAAAAGCAAGTCAGTCTTCTTGGTTTAAATAAACTAAAGTTGGGGTGGTTTTGTAACAGATTTGTAAACAAAATATGCATAGGATATACACACTCAAATATTTACATAATTGGGTGTAATTATATATGTACACTTACAAACAACATAAAATGAGCAAAATGCTTTATTGAATGTATTCACTGCTTAGAACCATGTTTAAGTAGCCTGTGATCCTTTTCTGAAAGTAATCTTGTAAATCTGGGGTGCAGAAGTTTGCTTTACAATTAAGAGATCAGTCTCTGTCCTGCCATTCTTGAAGATGGGAATGGCCTCCCAGCTCTCCCCTTCGGAGTCCAGTGAACCAGGACATGCCCCCCTTTCCTGATGTATTGAGGTGTTGCATTCACAGGTCAATCAGATCTATTAAACACAGGCAGATGACATTTGATGTATTCAGCGGGTTCTGGGTACAGTTTTGCAGGCCTGTCAGACTTCTTGTTACTGGCCTAAAGATTGTGACTCTAAATTAAGATTGTACTGTTGTTTGGCTGTTGTAGGAGACAGCCTTCTCCCAGGAACTGTACCCTGTGTATTTACTTTTTACATTTATTAATGAATGATGTAAATTTTAAGGAATATTTGTAAAAGCTCTGTGCTGGAAGGAATGGCTTGTGTAACAGAAGAAAGACCTGGGAATAAGTCATTACTGGGCTTGGAAATTGTGGTGTTAGAGAGTTAACTGCCATTACATTTGCCTGGAGCTCTAATCAGCAGACTTGGTGATAATGAGTGATTTCATGGGGCCTATTGCTTAATTCCAAAACATGGAGCTATATAAAAAGCTCTGCAGTTCATTACAAAGTCAAATGTGTTTTGCCATTTAAATGGACAGAGGTGACTGTGAGATATAAGTGTTTCTATTTATTTCGAGTAAATATGCTGTATGTAGCAAGATGAAGGAACATTGAATAATTGAAGCTCAGGATTCATCTCGGTCAGTGTTTATTTGGTGCCTGGGCTTTTTTTAGCACATTATTTTGTTCTATTTGGTTTGGTTTGGTTTTAATCTGATGCCATGAGGAGAGCAGTAGTCAGGCAGGAAGATTATAGCCCTATTTCCTAATGTAAAAATTTGAAGCAGTACATCTGTTTGAAGAGGAATTTGAATACACTGTCACTTAGTAAAGTGTCAGAGGAACTAAAAAACAAAGAGACAAGTTTACAGTTTAATTCATAATTGAAGTCCCCTGAAAATAGCATATAAATCTCCTCATATACTGTTATACATACTTACATACTGTTGAGTCAGTGAATATGCTGTGAAAGCACACTAAAAAGTTACTAAAAAGTAACTAAAAATAAAGTTACTAGGAGTTACTAATGTTACTAAAAAGGAAACAACAGCCTAAATCAAAATGAAGGATCACTTTATTTGTTATTTACTTGTCGTAGAGGCCATTTTACAGAATGTACAGTCAGTCTCAGAGGGGTTTTCCATAAAGCTGCTCTTTTCTTCAGCCAAAAGTGCAGGAATGAAGCCCTTGGAATGCTTGGATGTGTGTCTGTGTGTGCATGCCTGAGTATGGGGCAGTGCAGAATGCAGAGTTGTACCAAGGCATTTAAAGCTGTGCAAGTTCCCAAAGATTCCAGGTGTCAGAAAAGGGAACTCAAGCTGAGGCCTGTAGCTCTCTTGCTCCTGTTTAGTTAACAGAGATGATAATTGCAGAGGGACAGGAAGAAAACAGAGGAGAGCTCTGAGCAATGCCTGTCTCTTCTGGTTTTGAGGAGAACAAAGAGACAGAAATCACTTTAAGATATTGTCAGTAAGTGACCTGCTAAGTCAAGAGAACACAGAGAACCATGTGGTGGTGAGGAATAAGCCATGAACTCCACAGGCTGGGAAAGTCACTCAAAATGGCCCAAACACTCCTGTATGGAAGAGGTGATCTGGTTTGATGCCATGGATGTGAGAAGAGGATAAGCATATTACAGCTTGTGTGATCTGTTTGGGGGATGTGAGGGTGAGTGTCGGAGATCCCTTGACCGTAGGGCATGGTGGCAGCATGGAAGTCGTGTTTTTGTCAAAATGTCATCACCACTGGCAAATTTTCCCATGCAGAGCACTCCAGAGAAAACCTGCCCTAGAGGAGTGTCCTCTTGAACCAAGTTCTGGTGGCCAAACTGGTTCTGGAGAGGGAAAGTTAAATTGGTATGCAGTTTGATGTTTAAAAGGAGTAACTCATCTTTCCAGTGCAGGGCTCATTTTTGGGTTGCATTCTGATTGCTTAGTTTTGTTGGAGTTTGTGGATTAATTAATTACATCCAGGGAAAGGAAACAACACTATGGTAGTACAGGGCAGAAAGAGAGAACATGGCACATTAGCAAAAATGAGGAGAGCCGGAATGGACATGAGAATGGCAACTGAGGGGTTTAGTTTCATGACGTACAGTAAAAAGCACATGCTAGGTCACCTAACTTAGTTAAGTCTTTCAATCTGAGCAAAGAGTTAAAATTCCTGTTCCCTCCCCTATATCAAGTAATTTTGCGATGCTGCTGATAGAAATAAAAGGATCTTGCTCAGCACTTTGAAAAGTGAATGTCTAGTCTCTGTTTTTAGCTCAAGCACTTTCTAGCTTAAGCTCTTTGTGACTCTTCATCCTACTGCCTTTAAAGACTTTGGACAGAGGAATTTCATGAGAAGGTGCCTGGGGTGAGAAGGCTTTGGAGCCCATGTCAGCAGGGTCAGTGTAAGTGTCCTGTAGCACAACCTTGGGGCTTTGATGGAGAAGCAGAGACCTGGTAATAATCTTCCTTTCTGTTCTAGTGTGCTGTCTTTCCCCAAATTACAGCATATGATAATGCCTATTAATTTTGTCTGAATTATCGTAATCCTCATACAGATCCTACTCACCACAAGCATGAGGCTATAAAATCATTCTTTACTTTTCTGTTGGTATTTCTCTTTTTTTTTTAATTGTTGCACAGTGACTGATTTTAATTGAGGCACACTGGACACAAAGGAATGCCAATGAGATACTTTCCCTTAAAAATCTGCATGCCGGCAGTATCTCCACTCGATGCTGACTGGCACAACTGCCTTTCCTAAGGATTTCATGTGCCTTCAAGTGGTGTTTTTATATCACTACTTTGCAACGCCATGGGAGAGATCACGTGTCAGAGCAGATACAACCCAAAATCACATATGTGAATATTATGCAAAGAATAAACTGTGTGTTCCTTCTCTGTCTCATGTCGATGCTCTCTAGGTCGATGTAGATACATACACGTGCGTTTTAATATACAGCTCTGTGTTTATTAATGCCATCTGTGTGGAGATGGTACAACCATCCTGCAACACATCGTCTTCTGCATTGCTGCCAGAAGGGAGGGTGAAGATTCCAGGTTCATGGAATCCCAGGATGGGTCAGGCTGGAAGGGATCTCACTGGCTCATCTGGTTCCACCTCCCTGCTCAAGCAGGGTCAACCCAGAGCACACAGCGCAGGATGGTGTCCAGATGGGTCTGGAACATCCCCACTGAGGGAGACTCCACACCCCCTCTGGTCTCTGTTTCAGTGCTCAGTCACTGCACAGGAAAAGGTCTTCCTCCTGCCCTGCCGGAACTTCCTGAGCATCAGTTCCTGCCCATTCATTCCTCCTGTGCCATTGCTGGGCCCCACAGAGCAGAGCCTGGTTCCGGCTCTGAGCCCGCCTTGCAGACAGGGACACACAGGGATGAGGGCCCCTCTCAGCTGGGGCTCCTCTTGAGGCTGAAGAGCCCCAGCTCCCTCAGCCTTTCCTCATCAGGGAGATGCTTCACTCAAAGTTGTGACCACAGCCACATTTTCTGGATTGCCTCACCTGCTGGGAGGTCATGAAAAGTTTATATCTTCCTCCAGAGCCTTTTTGGGACAGCATTGGCAGGAATAAAATAAAGGACTGTTTGTGTTTGCTGTGTTCAGTTGTGTTAAGTGCCTGTGTCTGGTGTAGTTCCACAAGGAATGCAAGAATTCTGTTACATGGGTACCGATTAATGCAGAATTAGACAAACCGAATGGAGTATTACAGCAGCTATATTTGTTCCTTTTTTCTTTTTTTTTTAATTTAATGAGGCCTAATATTCTCAGCTAGCCTAGTGCACAAAACCTTCAGCTAAAACTGTCAGCTAATGAGGATTTTCCAATGTGCTTAACCTGAGGCATAAAAGAGGAGCACAGATATGTCAGTATTTCCTTGATTTGGCTGTCTATTCTCTGGATTTTCGAGTAAGACACTGCGAGTGCAGGTTGGGGTTTTTTAATGTAATATAATTGAATGCCTTTTTGCGGAGCATTTCTGGCAAGCAGAACCCAGAGGTTTTGGTTCCCCTGCTCCCCCCAGCACAGGCAGGCTGTGTGTGCCAGGGGCTCGGCAGCAGCCGGGCTGTGCCTTCCCTGCAGCCAGGGAGGGATTTTGCCTTCCAGCTCTGCTCTCTCTCTCATTACATGCAGGATCAGGTCTGTGCCGTTCCAGACTCCTGCACAGCTCCTCTGGAGAGCTGTCAGCTTTCTCCTCTCTGCCAGGCTGGTTGACAATGCAGCACATGAAGTTGTGGAGCACAGAGCTCTGCCACCTTAAGGGTTGCGGGTTTTTCGTCTTTCCCTCTCTTGTTGTTTTCTTTTCTATTTTTTGCCAAGAGAATTGTTTCCTAGAGAAGAACAGCCTGTTTCTTATTCAGTTGCAGGTTGTAAATTACCTAAGGCTTACAAAATCAAATCGGTTTTACTAATAAATCCCCTGGTGCATTATCTGTTGTTTGCAATATTTCATGTATACAAGCTATTCACCTGATTCTTTTTTATAAATCTCATTTTTAATCAGTCACTAGAATTGGCCTTCCTAGACATTTGGTGTACAATGATAACTTCTTACAGGATACTTTTTTTATCCATGAGTATTGTTGATACCCCTTCTGTCCAACAAATAACCATAGAAGCAGATATCCTTATACTCCTTCACACCTAGGAAATGCTAGTGCTGGCAACCAGACACCTGAAGTTGTTGTTATTATTATTAGTGTTATTTGGGGAGTACTTTCTGCTTTTCATACAAAACGCCTACCAACACAACACTTATTGTCAAAATAACCTTATTATTTGAACATCTTCTCCCTGCTCCACATCATGGCAGGAATCCCACTCACAACAGGGTGTTCTCTGATCCTGTTGTCATTTTTTTTGTCTATTCTCACAGGCAAACATTTGATCTCCACTTCTAAAGCTGAATGTTTTTCAGCAATACTGCAGGGTTTTTTTTCTGTCATTCCTGGTTTTTACTTCTGAGTTTTGTCCTCTGGGATGGCTGTGTATGTTCCTGTGGATATTTGTTGTTTGCTGCAAATTTTGTATGTGCAGCTAAGTAGAATTAATAGCCCTTTGTCTCTCTATGGGAAGTCTTGTCTGCTGTGCATCACCTGAGTTACTCACAGACATTTATGTAAAATGCAAATTAAGCAAACTCTTCACTAGACAAGTTATTCTGTCGGTGTTTGCAAAAGTTCATGTGCATGGGACAGGAGTACTGGAGTTAAGGAGAGAGGGGAAGGCAAAATGCTGAAATGTAGATGCTGTCTACACTGTAGCTTTGCAGAACTAATTACTGAAATTACTCAGATTTTTAGAAGCAAAACTCAGAAACTGTTTAAGGTTAGTCACCTGTTCAGAGAGCCTGTTGATAGACCAACTTCTTCCTAGAAAAAGAACGAGCTATTATAATGTTATAGCCATTATAATGCTATTGAAATGCATTACCACATTTTTACTGAAAGTTTATATATGGGGATATCAGCTAAAAGAGCACTCTTCTCCCCCAGAGGGTAAATGTGATAAGGCCCTGAAGATTTCAGCCTCTTCCTTTCCTGATTCTGCAAATTGAGGGATTTTTAAAGTAGAAACAGAACAAAACTTAAATTGCTGAGAAAGAGAAGGTGAAATCGAGACCTTGTTAAATGTCTCTCACTGACAAGGAGAGGATGACTTACGCCCAGCCGGTGCAGGGGCATGCAAGAGGCGGAGCTGGCTGCAGCCACAGTCACTGTTCTCTGCCTCAGCATCCTCAGCCCCAGCTGAGATGAGCTCCTGGAGTCAGGGGAGCTCCAGACACAGCATTTTCCTCCTCAAGCTCTGAGTGAGTTTGTTCAGAGCCCTCAGAGTTGCATTGCAGCTGCAGATGAAGTGCAGCACGTAAAACCACTCATGTCATTGCAGGCAGGTATTTTCTCTTTCAGCTAAAATGTTTTATCTACTTAGCTCCTCGCAGTGCTGGTAGGCACCTTTTTTTCTTCTCACAGGAAGGCTGCTGACCCTCAGCTCGTGCTAAGTGAACGCCATTGTGTTGAACAACAATGCTGACTTACAAAGGGAAAACAATTCTGTGTAAAGGTTTTATAAAACCTTTCTCAAGGGCCGCTAAACCTGCCTTACTGTAATGCTAGGTTGGTCTCTTTTTTTGTTCATGGAAAGATTGGAAGTAACCCACACACACGTTTAGAATTTCCCATCCTCTTGCACATGACTTGCAGCTTTCAGTCTTTAGACAAATGTCATGAAAAGCACTTTTGCACAGGTCAGTACTTCTGCAGGGAAGGGTTCCCAGGAGAATGGGATCATCCTTTACTGTCTGAAGCTGGATTTGTGAACAGTAAAGTCTAAAATTGTCATGACAGAACCTTCATTTCATGTTGCTTTTTGGAGATCCCCATTGCTCTTTAGAATATTCACGTATGAAAGAAATGTTCTTCTTCAGAGGCAGAAAGCTGAAGTGCACTGCAGAGTTCACATCTTCTTGGAACAGGCCATCATCTGACCACTCCAGTAACTCTTTAACAAGTCCAGCTTTCTAACAAGTTCTCTCTGTGCAGTATTTAATTACTGTTTACTGATTTAAATGTAATCCTTGTGTTCATTTTTGATAGGAGCATGCTACATAAAAGTGGAAGGTGGGTGTTTGGTTGATAATAAGAATGATAAGCTGATGCTTTTAGAGGTTCTTGTTGACTATCACTTCTTTGTGTCAGAAGCTATTGTTTATCTGCAGTTTCCTCACTTGCAATGACTTGGGCATTGCAGTATTTCTCTTTTTGTAATTCAAGTGATACCAAAGTCGGCTTCTTGTTTCAGCCTAAGGATGATGTTCTGTTCTAATGGCAGCTGGTGAGTAAACACAGAATACTGGGGTGGGTTTAAGGACAAAGAAGCCTGCATGATTCCTTGCTCATGACAGTTCTCAGCCTCCATGTTTGACAGCCAGAACAACCAGGGATGCTTCAGAGAAAATGTTCATGATGGCTTAAATTGCAAACAGAAAGGTTTGGGGAGGCACAGGAATACCTTCTTTTAAATCACCTGAAAAACTTGTTAAAAATAGGTAGCCCTGCAAGTAAGAAGAATCCCTCTCAGGGCTCTTCTGCATGTGTTGTCAGCACCATGCCATACCATGCATTGTCACTGACTATGGGTGACAAATATGCACAGCTAGGCCCAGAAATGCAGGACAGGTTCTTTCCTCACTCCATGGTAGTCACACACCTGAGGGCCATACTCTGGATATTTCTCTGGATTTTTTTCCCTCCTCTCATTTTTTGATGGACATTCTGTTGATAAGAAAATGGCATTGCCTGGATTAAACATTTCAGCCCCCCTCATCTCACCAATAAAGCAGTCTGTAAGGGGAAGGTAGCACAGAATTGTAAACAGGGTGCCTCCTTCTACCCAGTGGCAATTCCTCATCTTGCAACCTGTACAGAGGTCTCTTGCCTCTGTAAGCTCCCTGTTGGCAGTGGAAGTATGCAGTTAGATTCCCACATGGACCACCTCCTTTCCAGGGTGGACAAACCCCCATTTCCTTACCCTCCCCCCATATTTTGTCTGGTTCTTTCCCCTCCCTAGCCATCTTATCCGTCCTCTGCTGGGCTCTGTCTGGGCTGCTGACTTCTCTCTTCTACTGTTCAGGGGTCTCATATGCAACTTCAAATAAACAGAGGGGAATAATCTCTTCTGATCAACTGCTGGCTATTTCTTGCTGTACAGCTCAGTATGAGACCAGTCTTCAGGACAATAAGAGTGCACTGCTGACTGCCGTTCAACTTTGTCCTGAAATGGACACTACACATTCCTACCACCTGAATTGAGTATTTTTCCAAAATCCAACTATTTTACGACATGGCATTTCTTTGCAGTGGGAATTTTCCTTCAGGTGAGAATGTAGGAAGGACTGTGAATTCATGTCTGGAGGCTGTATCTGCTCTCCTTTCATCTGGAGCAGAGAACATCAACGATGATGTGGCATAAATAATGTTGGGACACAGCCTCGACAATGAAACTGTACTGGCAGCATATTCCTTTTCTGTATTCCTGTCTCCAGCTGATGCTTATCTAAGGAGCACAAAAGGGAAACGTGAGATTAACTGTGCTCTGGCACATATTCCTATGGCAAAAGGGAGTGAGAAGCCAGAGAGATTGGAATTGCTGTTGAGCTTTAATATTCACCCTCTGTCTAGTGGTACAGGAGTGCCTGTGATTCTGGCTGGTGATCCCTATGTGTCTGTCCAGTCCAGATGCCTTCTCCAGCATCAGAATCCCAGCCAGCACAGATCTCAGGAGAATGCAGTGTAGGACAAGAAGGAAATTGCCAGAGCTTATGTTTTCTGAAGAATTGCATAATGAAAAAAACATGCAAACCTCAATCCCGTCATAAAAATTTACCATGGGCACTGAAGTTGAGTATACAGCAGGGATCACATGTTATTTATTTCCATGCTAAACTCTGACAAGATGTCAAGTGCCACAGAGCCAGGTCTGTCTGAAACATATTGGAAACCTGAAAAATCAGTGTCCCGGGTTGTTTCTTTATTAGCCTTGATCTCGCCATCTCCTGAAATAGTATGGTAGGTTTGCCATCTTTTGAGTGAGCCTGCAGCTGCATTTGAGTGGCTGTTGTGTTGATTGTTGAAGGGAGAGACTAAACTCCCAGTCACTTGGAAGACCAATATCCCTGCTGTTGATTTGATGTTGTTAACATTGTGCTGTATCAAGGGCAGGGAAGTGTGGGATGTCTTCAGACAGTGATAACAGCACAAGACTGGGGGCAATGTTTGTGATAAACCCATGGACTTTCTGTCCCACCTTTTGCAGGCCTCCTAATTCCTCCTGCATTTCATATTCCCGGCTGTGCAGTGCCAGTGAAAGTCCTAACCTAATTAGTATATAAGCATAATGAAAGTGATTCATGACTTGGGTTTTTTCACTTTCTCTGAATTCATTTGTGGAAGACAATATAGGAATAGAGTGTTGCTGCCAGGTTAAATTGTCTGCTGTCCTTTCATTCAGATTGCCCCACGCTGTTGAATTGGTGCACAGGTCAGACTTGAATGTGCATTCCTGTCCCCTTCTGTCACTTTCTGCTGATCCACTTGGTATTGGATACAGAGACTTTTCCCAGTGGCATCCAGTGTTTGGCTGGCAAGGTGGCTTTAAAGAGTAGGAAAAGCAAATTCCAGTCCCAGTTCTGCACAAAGGCAGGGATGTGGAGTGTATTAGGAGGGTTTGCTGGTGCTGGGGGGCACAGTGCTATAGTTATCTTAGAAGTGCAGGTGGTCTGGGGGTGGCTTTTAGCGGTGTGTTATTTTAAAATAGATACCTTCTTCCTATTACTTTTGATCAAAAATGAGAAAAAGAAATAGGGAGGAATTTTTCCTTTCAAGCTTACCACTGTCAGTTGGATTTGTGTTGATTCAAGTGCTCTTCCTCAGTGACCTTCATCTCCCCATGCCTCTGAGATGTGAAAGATGCTGTTGACACAGGCAAAGGCTCAAGCTCCCTCAGCTCATATCCCAGACAACACTTTAACATGGCATGTTTGATGCTGCATATTTCTGTCTTGCTGACAAAGTGGCAGTGAAAGTTATTGCATTCATCTGGGAAAGGGAATGGAGCAGAATGAAAGCCACAGCAAACAGTACCTTTCCTTTCTTCCCTGTCTTTGGTCACTAAAACCTCTGATTGCAGGAGGCAAAACAGAGGGGTTTGGGCACTTAAAACAAGGTTTAGAAATGCACCCCATGAAAAATTAAGGCCTAAAATTAAATTATCAGGTGCATAACAGGAAAACAATCCCAGGTCTTTATTTGCAGGAGCAATGGCTTCTGCATTTGCACTTAGAAATCAGCTTATACACACCAAAATGTGATTGCAGGGTAGTACTAGATGTAGTACTAACCCTCCCCACTCATATTTGTTTCACTGTACTTTCCTCAAGTGCATTACGCTGCCAGAGAAATCTGGAGGAAGAAGAAACCAGCCTGTGTTGCTTCACACACATATCAGGGCCACTGCAGACCTCCATAACACATTTGTTGCCAAATCAGCACAAACTAAAGCAATGAGGTTTGAAAAGGCAGTACTAGGAAAAGTACCGAATAAAGTGCTAATTTTTTTTAATTGCAGATTTGAGTCTTTTTATTCTTTGGTTAAAACTAGGTCTGCCTCCCAAAATGGCCACTGTTAGCCATGCCATGGTGGGTTGTGGTTTGGACAAACAGCCCTCTGCCTTGTGCACAGGCATCCAACAGACAACTGCTGTGCAGCAGCACGTTGTCATTTCTCTGCCATTGCAAGTCAGAGGTCATTTTCATGTCTTCTGCAGGCTTTTCTTTCATCCCTTTCTATTTCTGAGGACCTTGGGGTTGTGTTGGGGGACAGAGTCTCCTTTGGCTGTGCTTTTGCTCTTTGAAGAGCTCCCTGCCCATGGGGCTGTCACTGCGGCTTGTGCTGGTTTTAGGCTAAATGAGCCAAGGTGGTTGGAACAGTTTAGGAAGGTGGTGGTTACTGTTCCTCGGACCTGAGAGAAATTCGGGAGCATTTGTGTGAGTTATACAGGTGTAACAGGTCAATGAAGGCAGCCTGGAGACACAGCCAGCAGCTGGAAGGGAAGCGTGTGGAAAGGCTGAGAGAATTGGCACTTTTCAGACAGGACAGTGATGCCTAAAGAGGCCAACCTGAAAACAGAGACTAGACAGGAGTGAGGGAATAAAGGTGGATGTTTATCGAAAGGCCTTCAGAGGCACACCCTGGGCAGGCCAAAGGCTACACCCAAGATGGACCCCGAGTCACAAGTTCTTCACACTTTTATAGGTTTGGTTCATTTGCATATCAACTCAATTTCACCAGTTAAACTTTAGCTAATGATGTCATTTCCCCTCAGCTTGCCCCCCTTCTCAAGATGCTGGGTTACACATTTTGGGCCTAGGCCGGGCTGGGTGTCCTTGGAGAGCAGCCTGGAGAGGCTTTGTTCTGTCTGTCTCAGCATGAGAGAGCAGCAGCTCACAGGCTGCAGGACACTGCAGAGTTACACACTGGGAATGCAGAATTTGAAAAATGTGAAAGCTAAAACGTAAGGCATCAACAGAGAGAAGGTTTCGATTAGATTAGGCCCTGGCACAGGTTGCCCAGAGAAGCTGTGGATGCCCCATCCCTGGGAGTGTCCAAGGTCAGGTTGGATGGGGCTTGGAACAACCCAGTCTAGTGGAAGGTGTCCCTGCACATGGCAAGGGGTTGTAGGCAGATGATCTTCAAGGTCTCTTCTAACCCAAACCGTTCTATGGTTGGGAAACACAGAGTTGATACAGAGGGAAACATCCCCTGTTCCCTGCTGCACATGAGTAGTGGGACATCTCTCTGCCAGAGTGGGAGAATAATAAAGACAACATATGCTGTGCTCTCAGTTTCCAAAGGCAAGAATGGTTTCTTGGAGCTCATTCCCTCTCTACATCTCATTTCCTTTGGCCTGTAACCTGTTACTGCTTCTCTGTTTTCACTCCAAAGATGCTGCAAGTGACCTACAAAGTTTCATGCCCTGATGAATATGTCACATCGTTTTCTTTTTATGGGATGAAATAGAGCTGTTAAATAGGAGCCAGCAAAGAGGCAGTTTCTCAGTTCTCATTCACCCTGGAAGTCTTTTTAGCAATAGAAGCTGAGCATCACCTGCTCTGGAATGGTGGGGCGTAGGGAAACACTTTTGGAAGGAAACGGAGGTTATTACAACCAGGGATAGGGCAGGGAAGGGGGAGGATGTCCCCATTGTGGGTAATGAGCAGAAACGAAGTAAGACCGCAGAAGCCGGGAGCCTCTGGATTAGCCTGGCTAGCTGGAAAGTTTCAGAGCTCTGTGTGCTGCCATCTACTGTGGAAACGTGCCCCCGGCTGGAGCCGCAGCATTCCTGCCTTCCCAGCCCGGGGATTGAAATCCGTAAGTGCGTTTCTCTGTGTGCCGTCTGAAGAACAGCTCTGCCAGGTGAAGTACTGAAATAATTTCCCAGGCCAGCTGGTAGGAAATCATGGTAATAAGTCTATCAGGGAATTACAGTTTAATCGCAGCCTGTAGCAGAAAGACTGCACTAGAGTTTAGTATTTTACATGAAAGGTTGCTATTGAAAAACTGTTACCCTGCACTTCAATAGATCTTTGCTGCCAACTGCAAGTAGTTTCGGCTCTGTTGAGCTGGCAGAGTTCATTGATGACAGACTAAGAACTGACATTAAAACGTGTGACAGTGCATTAAGGAAACACACTGGGGGGGATTTTTAAAACAGTCCAAGAGAGGCAGACAGAAGGGTGGGAGAGAAGAGAGCAGGTAGGAGAGCTGGGTCATGCTTGGAGTCTGGGCTGGCAGGGGAGAGGTGAAGGGACCACGTTTTTCCACTTTGGAAATATGTTTTACAAGCAGTGAGCAAACATTGATGGCATTCTTCTGCCAGCCAATCAGTAAATAACTTAAGCAAAGGAAGGGGACATAAAAAAAGGAACATCAAAAAGCTCCAACCAGTATTCTTTGTGTTGCTGAAAATTGGTCATGAGCCCTGAGATGCTAAACACAAAATCAGAAAGAAAAACCTACTTTACAGGAGAAAGGTGAAAAGAAAGTCTATATTTTTCCTAACATGTTGTACTTTAGTAAATACAGCATAAATAAGGTCATGGAAGGCTCTTCTGCTAATTTTCTCAGTGGCTGCAAAACTGTGGGCTGTTTGTAACTACGTCTCTGAAATAAGTCCTTTTCTTTTGATACCTCAGGCTTCAGGGTTTCTGAAGTAGTCTCTTTTAAGTTTTATTCCCTCCTAGCTTTCCCAGTCTCTGCTTATTTGTGAGCAGCCTCCCTGGATTTTGTGAAACAGGGTGCCCGTGGAAAGAGGTGAGCAGCTGCTCGAAATACAGGTGAGCAGGCAGAGACAGCTGAGGGCCAGAACAAGGTTATTTCTTAAAAGAAATTATTTCTCACCTAGTGAGGTGGCCACATTGTACAAATTCTTGCTCTTTCTGGAGTAAGTCTCTATAGCAACTCTATCATCCATCGTCCATGAAAAGTAAGGCCCAGAAATTGGTCTGGGCTGCAGAATTTTTTTTTCTGTCCAGTAGGGGATGGATTTTGTTCCATGATTTCAATTGGTGTTCTATCCATGCTAGAAATGCAGTTGCATGTCTTCTCTTTGAGTCTCAGGAGTCGGGTCTGATCAGCCTCTTGATCTACACAGAACTGGGATAAGGATGGAGGGTAAAGCTGGACCTGATAATTATGCAGTATTTGAAGGTATGCAGGATGTGAAGGTACATTATGCTTCCTCTCAGCAGCTCTGTGTTTTTCTCATTTTACTCACTTTAATCCAAGTTGAAAAAGTTGAAGAAGTTGGCAAGATTTCATTGCTGACAGGTCAGGTTCTCAATAAATTTTCTATAACAGAGTAACCATTCCATATTTGCTTCTTTTTACGTGTATGTGTGTATGTGTATATGAAAATAATTATTCAGTGAGTTGTTTGGATTGGCCACTGTTGCTCCAGATATTACTGTTAGAATCTGTTAATCAGCAAAGATACATGCAAGAAGCTTTTCCCTTTCTGTGTTCTCTAGAATATTGTCCTACATCTAATAATATGACTGCTAGATCTTTCAGTAGTTGAACTGAATGCAATGTAACCAGGATGTGAACAAATAAAATGTCCTGGTACAAGCAGTCATTTGTTGTAAAAGTTGATAATAGAAGAAAAATTTATTTCTTTTAGTAGAAGAATCTATTTCTCTGGTTCTGGTTTTGCTTTAACTTGTGAATTGATTTTGCTTTAATTATTATTAGCATGAATGCTAGGTTTTCTTGTTGTCCTCTTCACTTCTGTTACTACTCTTTTAAAATAGCCCTGAGTAAGCAGGAAACTTTGACCATTAACAAGATCCCTGGAGTTTCTTACCTATTTGTCTAATCACATCTGTTTCCCAGTATTGGAAGACTTAGTGTTTGGAAGCAAATGAATTTCAGTCAGATGCAGCTCTCAGACAGAAAGTTTTGGGGCTGGATTAGGAACTGACACAATCCTCTCAGTTTGCATCTGTGTCTCTTGGACTTGGGTGCTGACTGTGGTCATTTGCGTTGCCACTTCCAGATTCAAAGAGAGAACAGTATTTATCAAAATCTCAGCCTGGAGGAATTCTTAGATTTCACTGTAAGGTTGTGGTTTACATTTAGATTTTTTTCCCTCACTTTATCTCCTTTTGGCTAATTATCACCACTTTGAAATGTGAAATATCACAGTTTATATCACTGATCATTAAAATTAAAACAAACAAAAAAAGCTCCAGCCTTTCAGTCGTATACATACATATGGAGTGCATTCATCCACATCACCTTAAGCTTCCTAAATTTCCTAGTTTACATGCAAATTTGTTATCTCTGAGGTGCCGCATATGCACAGGCTGGACTCTAAATATTCCATTTTGGAAATGTGGACATGCAGTTTCTATGTTGTAGCACTCGTCTCATGCTTCAGTTTGAGATCCAAAAGCCACTGGGTCAAAATGTTCTTAATTAAGGCTGTTCATATCTTTGAAAATCCCATCCATCTTAGATCTGTATTATTATAGATGTGCTCTGGGTTTATTGATTCGGCTTCTGTTGTGAAAGTAGCTGAAGAAACCAGTCCAAACTAGAAATGAGACAAGTTCGCATCTTGATCAAAACTTTCCCCACGTTGAAGAGCTGTTTGGGATTAGAATCCTAGTTCATGCTCATTATAGAAATAGTTCTTTTCTACACATTCAGAGCTGACATTTCCCTGAACTTTTTCAAATTAAGATATGGGGATGTGGTTTGAACTCATTGTTAGGACAGTTTTAAGGGCTTCGTTCTTCTGCAGACAGATGTGATGCCATGAATTTCGGTGGTTTTAGAGCAGCCTAAGACCAGCTCGGCAGAAGGAAAAATTAATTTCCTACCAAATCTAATCTTTACCAGAACCTGACTTTAGCAGCTGACTTGACTGGTTTATACCTTGTAGCTTTGTGTTAAGATTTGTATTTACAGTGTCATTATGCACAAACTCTTCCAGAGAGAATGTTTTTTTTTTTTCTTTCTCGTAATTAAAACAGTAAGAATTAATGATGGACTGGGGAGGCTTGCTGTTTCTGCAGTAATGAAGTGGACTGCTTTCAGTGGCTAAGAAAAAGAAGTTAATACAGTGATTATTTTGGTCTGAACTAAATCCTGTTGTAAAAGATAGAAGTATTAAAATTGTATTAGACGTGTAAAAAATCACAACCCAGAACAGTAAACATATTGCAACTAAGTAGTATAGCTTTGATTCTAGTGCTCGGCTAATTACAAGAGAAAATATGATAATTTCTTTCAAAATTTATCTGTCTCTCCCCATTTTTATTTCCCCCCCCCCCCCCTTTTTTTTCCACCTGGGAATATTTAAACAAAAGTTACAGTCACTTCTGGCTTTGCTGAACCACATCCCTCTGCCCAAACCAGCAAATTCTGCCCCTCCCTGCCTTTCATTTGCAGTTCTTCAGCTCTCACCATTCCCGGAGGAACTGAGGCACCTCTCAGGGATCAGCTGAGGGCTGCAGGAGAAAGCCCAGTGGTTATGGCAGAATCAGGGCTCTGGATGCCCAGGGTAGAAGAGGAGAGAAGCTGGGGAAAGGGGCAGCGATTGCTCTGCTCATGTCATCAGGGAATAGCAGCTCGCTGAGAGTCTGGGTGTGTGTTTGAGAAACCCCATAAATATTGGCAGCTCGGGCTGTTTGTGTTTAATGTTTGTCTCTTCTGTTTCTGAAAAGTATTCATGTCTCACTCTCCCAAGAACAGTGTCTCTTACTGTGTCACGGTGCCTTGGAAGCACAGGGACATGGAAACGTGGAGAGTCAGTAACTTCTGACTTACATGATCAGCCAGAAATTGAGATCTGTTATACTGTTTTCATGAGCCTAGCAGAGGGATAATGTGTTACAAAATTTTCCTTAATGATTTGCAGTTAATTTAAGAACATATGGAAAAGTCCTTCTTCCTTGGAGACAGATCCTGACTTCCCTCTGCCTTGGATTCAGTGCAGCATCCAACACTCTGAGGTTTTCCTACAAGTCATACTAAAAGTCCTGTTCTGACTTTGTCCCTCCTGCATGTCATCGTGCAGTCTCACACGGACATCCAGTTGGCTTTATGTCCTTCTCTTTTGCATGGCTGTGTTTTCATCCCACAGGAGACATCTGGGCTTCCCGGCTGGTCTCCTGGGGGTAAAATCCCCCCCTTCCTCAGCCACCTAATCCATTCAGCAGACTGAACGTCTTCTCACTCTCCTGCTGAATGAAAGCTGGTTTTCACTCCCATCTGGTCCCTTGTTGATTCACACAGCTCCTGGAATAATATTATTCATTCTCCTTTGCCGCTGTTAATTCTTTCATAAGAAACATGCAAACCAAATTCCTACTTAAAATACATAGGCTGGGATGTTTCCAAAACATTTGGTGCTTGCTAGGCCAGCTGCTTATTGTGATGTACGTGTTTGTTCAGCACATACCAAGATCTGCTGTCCGGGTGTTGGAAATGTAAACACAAACATTAATATTGACCTGGGATCCCATTTTCCTTGGCAGATGAAGGCGGCCTGGCACTGTGGGGCCACGAGATATAAATTATCCATTGACACTGTGAATACTGTAGCAGACATTAGAATAGATTTAAAAGATGAACTAAACTTTTAGATCTTTCAGGAGGAAGTTTGAGAGTCAGATGTCTGGGGAATGTCTTTCTCTAAATCTTCTTGCACCTCCACCCTGTTGCCCATGGTTGTGTTGTAAATCCCCATTCCTCGGGGGTGTTCTGGATTCTCCAGCTCCATGAGCTCTTCTGATTTCATTTAAAGCAAAATCAAAGAATGGGTGAGCATGCACACAGAGTTAAAGTATATCCTGATGTCTGGAAGGCCAAAAGGCAAATAAGAACAGAACCCAGTAAGTATTTCTAACTTTTTTTTTTCTTTTTTTCTTTTTTTTTTTTC
>VWZT01003593.1:30612-65385 GCA_013397055.1 Pachycephala philippinensis | reverse complement strand
CTTTTTTTTTTTTTTTTTTTAAGGAAAGAGACTTTGGCGTTGATTTTCCAGTGTTTAACATTGGCAGTATTGTGCCTGTTATGTTGGCTGTAATCCCAGTTCATACCAAGACATGAAATGTAGCTGTATGTTAAGTGTAAAGGTGAACTTTCTGGAGTACTGAGGGACTTACTTCTGTGGCAGTCTGCCTTCTGGGGGGTTACAGTATTGCTTCTCTTACAGAACAGATCAGAAAGACATGCCAGGCTTGCTGTCCTGGATGTGCCAGAGTGGTCCAGTTTGTGGTATGAAGGTGCTCCAGTATAGTCTCTCTCCTGAGCAGTAGCTCACACCTCAGCAGAAACAGATGACAGCTATCAGAACTATGTGAGGTTTGCCATCCATAAAATAAGGTCCAAAGTATATTTATGTAGTGCAGGGTTTTTCCCCCTCAGGACAGGGCTGGATGATTGCTTAAATCTCCTTTAAAAAATGGAAGGGAAGCTATTTTCCTGTAAAAGAAAGATAGGTGTAAGGGCTTGAGTTTTCTTAGAACTTTTTAGACTTAGGCTGGTTTTCTATGGAAATTACCCTCATTGCAATCTCTGTGTCTCTCTTCAGTTTCCCTTGCAATAGCTTTTCAAAATGTTGGTTGAATTTATTCAGATTTGACAGGGGAGAAAAGGTCTCAAAGATATTATCTTTGTATGAGTTTCATAAAAATAGGCATCTAGATAGATGAGACTATGATTAGTACTCGCACTAAAGGAAAAAAAGGCACTGTAGGCTCAAGACATTATTAAACAGTTGAGAGTCCATGCGGGAGACTGCCAGGGAAAACCTGCCTTCGGGCTGTGTCGGAGAGTCTGGCTGCTCCTGTTTCCATTCCTTTTGCCACACAGATTGCATCCCAGTGCTGAGAGCAGCAAAGTAAAATGAGCCTGTGCCTTTTGTCCTGGAGGTATTTGCAGTAGGATTTAGAGCAGGATAACAGTGCACCTGCAGCATCAGCATGACACATCAGGACCTTCAGAGAGGACTCAGTGTTGCAAAGGGATATAAATCCCCCAAAACCAGCTGTTCTCCAGCCCTCCACAGTTCACAGGGGACTTCTGGTTAGTTTTGGTAGAGATCCTTGAAGAGGAGTGAGTTAGTCTATGATAAGCTTTCGGAAACCTTTTTGTGGCTGGGGATGTCATCATTGCTACAAGGTAAGTTCTCCAGGTCGGTGACCACTGCAGATGGATGGGGATGCAGGAATGTCCAGGGAACCTGTGACCTGCCTGTGAGACTCTGCAGTGCCCCAAACAGGACTGACCAGCTGGGTGCAGATCCAGTGTCCTGGCTTGCTGCTGTGGTATTTCCAGGCTAAGGAGACCTGGGCTGCCTCCATAGCTACATAGGAGGCTAAAACATCTGTGCTGCATCTAACCTTGGCCTTTGCTTTGTAGCCACCTTAGGCTTTGCTTTGTAGACAGTTTTAGGCTTTCCTAAGATGCATGACCCACCCTGCACTTCCAGCCTCAGAGTTAGTGAGGAAAAACTTCTCTGGTTTTGCTTTAAATGAAATCAGAAGAGCTCATGGAGCTGGAGACTTCAGAATTCCCCGAAGGAATGGGGATTTACAACACAACCATGGGCAACAGGGTGGAGGTGCAAGAAGATTTAGAGAAAGACGTTCCCCAGACATCTGACTCTCAAACTTCCTCCTGAAAGATCTAAAAGTTTAGTTCATCTTTTAAATCTATTCTAATGTCTGCTACAGTATTCACAGTGTCAATGGATAATTTATATCTCATGGCCCCACAGTGCCAGGCCGCCTTCATCTGCCAAGGAAAATGGGATCCCAGGTCAATATTAATGTTTGTGTTTACATTTCCAACACCCGGACAGCAGATCTTGGTATGTGCTGAACAAACACGTACATCACAATAAGCAGCTGGCCTAGCAAGCACCAAATGTTTCCCATTCCTGAGCATCTTCTGTCCCTAGGGGACCATGGCTTTCATGAGTTTGAGGCCAGATGATCTTCAGCCCATCGTGGGCAAAGATGAGTGAGGCAATGTCACAGAAAATCCCACATGAAGGACAGATCTCTCCATAGTTTTCCTGAAGACAGTGTCTCTCTGACCCCTTTACCAGCACCGCAGTAGCTGCCCTTTAGTGTCATTCAGCAATTCAAGCAAAGATGATCCAGCATCTCATGGGTAGTGGTGTGCTGGTGTGCAGCTCCCCAGAGTAGGCGCAGGAAGCCCTAATTTTTGTCAGGATAAGTGTATGTAAATAGGGCTGCATTCTTTCTTCCAGTAGAACTTCATGAATTTGTGATCAATGAGGCCCCCTGGAGCTCTTTGGAAAAGCAGTTCTGTGAGCAGTAGAGCTGCTGAGAGCTGGTTGCCTATGATTTATGTCTTGTGATTAGGTTATCTGGAATTTAATGTGTTCCTACTGCTAGTTAAAGTATCCTCAATAATGTCTCTCTCTTATGTGGAGTCTCTTGTGCCCAAGAGAAAGACTGTGATCACAGAAGCAGGAAAATATTACAGCCTTACTCCTATCCTTGCCTACCTGCTTTCAGGAAACTTATAAGAACACAAAACTTTTGAAGCAAGTGTAGTGCCAAATCAGATTGAAAACACTCATAAACTGTCAGAGACAGAAAAATAAATATGCATGTCACAACTGCATCTGCCTGATTTCCTAGGGAGCCAAGCATGGCAATGGAGTGGCAAAAAAAAAGTAAACATCAATTCCAATGAAAACAGGAACGGTCATGTGTGAGCAGATGCAGTACAGCTTCTGAGAAGCTCTCACTACCATTCATTCTGTCTGTGCTTGGCTAGGAATTATCAATTAATATTTCTGGAATCAGTGTTTGGAAGTACAGTGTGTCCCTATGTGCCAGAAGTAATTTTATTATGGTGAGATTTGGAGAGGTTGTGCAAGTTTTCTGGAGAGGAAGAGCCAGAATTACATATGGGTGTGTTATGATCCAGTCAAAATAAGTTCATAGGAGTCCATGGGTGATCCCAGGCATGCTCATCCACCTCAGTGCCTCTAGAAGAGCTCTTTCCATCATAGTCCATAACATCTGGTTACTGATGGGCAGCTTTTATTGACATGATTGTTCTATCCTGTCGTCAGAGACAACTTGATTCTCCCTGCCTTGCTCCTAAAGAACCCTTAGTGTAAATACCTTCTTGAAGGTACTTCTGTTGGGGGGTTCTGTTGTGCCTCTGCCTATGTTTTAATCAATGTGGTTCAGTCAAGGTAGAGAAATATTTTGAGCCTGGTGCATGTTAGTTTTAATTGAAGAGGAGAAAAAATGCAGCATGATTGGGTCCTTGGGGAAATGGCGAATTTCTACAGCTGACTCTTTGAAAGGTCTCAGCAGTTTTAAAGAGAGAGGAAAGAACTGTGAATGAAGCAGCCAAGAGATGGAGGAACAGCTGAAGAATGCCAGCCAAGAGAGTGTGGGAACTGTGTTCAGACATTTCTCATGTTTGGATCTGATCCAAATGAACCAAAAACAGTGTGAGACTTTTCTACTCACTGCAATGATTTTACTATTAGCAGACCCTTTTAGGAATCTTCTCATTTCAATACTAAGAAGAAGATGGTTCCTGTGTCTATGTGGCAATTTGTCAAAAACAGTTTTGGCACATTGGCAGTGCTGGAGCAATAGTCTGGAGCACGGAAATGCTGCTGCAGAATCGCAGGAAGAACAGGGACAGCTTCTTAGCCAGGGTGTTGGTGGCTGATCCCCAGAAGGTCTTGGTCACAGGTTAGAGGAAGAAGTTGAATCCCTTAAAAGGCCTTTGGGTACTCCAGGCCATGTCCTAAATGAATTTCATAACCAGGGCTAGCAGTTTGACATTGTAAATCATAGAAAAAAATCATGGCTATAGATTAGAGTGAGAGGCAAAAGGTGATAGGGTCATAGCTGGGGAGAAAAATCAAGTATGAGTCTTCTCAAAGAAGATTTGGGATTTTAGAGGAGCCCAGGGCTGCTGGGTTTCCTCTGCTTCCCCAGTGAATTACTTTGCCAATGGTTAAAAACCATTTTAACCTGAGTTGTACGTTCCATCTGGGTGCTGTGCAGTGGTAGCAGCACTGACCCAAGGCTTGAACCTGTCTCAGTTGTAATTAATGGAAAAACTCCCTTTAAAGTCAGAAAATCAGGAATTGAGTCTTAAGACACTTGAAATGTTATTATCAGTGGAAATACACCTGCCCTGATTGCTCTGTGTTCCACTCAGGTCACATGTTTCAGCTCAGCAGCTCTCAGAATTTCCAATGTATTCACCACCCACATGCTCAGATCTTGAGATGTCAAAGTCATGAGTACTTTTCTTTCTTTTCAAAGAAGTCATGGCATCCCTGGCTCTGGAGACAGCCTAACAAAAAAGCAGCTGTAGCTGAAGTATTTGCTGTAGCTGGGAACTGTACAGAGATCAATTAAAACAGTCAGTTCATGCTCGCTGGGAAGTTTCAGATTTGGGAACTAAAACCTTCAGCGCTGGGATTCATCTCAAAATAAATGGATTTCAAAAGCTTGAGCCAAAACTCATTCAGATCCTTCTGGGATCTAGGAAAAAAAAAAAAAAAAGAAGACATTGGTTTTGTTTAGAGGCCCGATGAAAGTTTCTTTTTAGATATTTACTACTTTAGAAGTAGTTTCTCCCCTACCAAGGATTGTGGTTCCCTGGTAGATCTGCAGAACCACTTTACAGGAAGAGTGATCCAATCTATGGCACAAAATATCACTGCAGTTAGTGCTCCATAATTATCCAAGTGCACACACCTGAAGGATAGAATTAGACTTTATTTTCTGTGAGTATCCTGTAACAAAGTAATGTGAGGACTTGTTTGAATTGCCTTGGATGTGTTGCCCCCACATCTCCATGGAGTCGGTGTCTGGATAGGGCTGAGCTGAGGGACAGGGGAGCAGGGGAGGGGACAGACCATGCACCCCAGTGCTCAGCTGTCATTTGCTTTGCCACTGCAGAGTCTCTGGCTGTGGTTTGCGTTCCCAGCACCGTGAGGTGGCCAGGCAAAGGTGGCAGGCTGTGTTTAATGATCCCCACACAGGCATGGAAGGAGGTTCAGTCTGAAGGCAGGGAGCTCGTGGGGCACGGTGGCAGCTTGACTCACACTCTGTGGGCTCTCACTGTCAACACAGCAATGCTCTGAAACCATTAACAATAATGTGATGTTTTAGCTGGGGGGAAATAAGTGTCTCTTGAAACCACATTTCTGCCTTCCACGCACCCCATTCCAGCACTCATCTGTATTTATTGAATAAGGTTAATGGATTATTTAGCAGGTTTCTCCAGCCATTATCAGAGAGCACACTCTGTTTATGTGTCTGGCCTCTCCTGCTCTGTCAGTGTCATAAGCTACTCAATTAGAAAAGGGGAAAAAAAGTGTGTAATAGGTAACTATGGTTACCTGTGATGTGGGTTTTTAAGAAGTGCTCAGAAACCTAGTGGCAACAGAGTTTGGAAGTTCAAAGCTGTAATTTATTCAAGAACTCTCTTGAATCAGAGTATCAAAAGCATTTAGAATAGATTCAGAACATTTTCCTTTGTGGAACAGTGTTGCAGTCCTAAGCAGAAGCTGTTGTACAGGCCAACTGCTTGCTCTGCTCACGTGAGAAGAAAATAGGAGAGGGAGAGGGTAAATATGCCCTTGTTCCACTTTCCTCTTGCAGAGCCCAGTAGCCCTGGCACTGGAATAGCTTGTGAAAGTGGTGATTTCTGGAAGTAGTGCTTCCATTGTCCTGTTTTTTCCCTATTTACCCTGAAATGGTGATTTTAAAAGTAGTGAAAATATAGAGCCCTGAAGCTGCGCAAACTTCAGGGACATCTTTCAAATAAAGGTGCCTACCTCAGAAATTCAGCCCCAATCATGCTGTTTGCTCAGAAAAGAAAATAAAATCCTCCATGCTTAATTTAATGAGTACACAGGATAGTGCCAACAGCTTTTAATTGGACTGAAAGTGCCCTATGAAGCACGTCTTGGGGTCAAAAATTTCACCTCTCAAGTGTTTTAGGGGGATCAGTGGAATTCTGTACGTATTTGCCTTTTGCAAAGCAGGGAGCTGTTGTGGGCTCTTCCCATGGGATTTTTGTCTGAACACACAAGATAGTGCCACCATAGTGTTCCCTGTCTGCTCCGTGGGCACTGCCCAAGAGAAGGGGAGAGTAATTTCAGCTGTCCAAAACACTATCTCAACCAAACCAGCCAAGTACACAGCATGCAGGAAAGACCTGCTTTGTCACATATTTTATTATCAGAACATGCAACTACATAAGATGAATACTGGAAAACCTTGCATCCAGTGCATGACATGACAGTTTATCAGCACACTTCCAGAGGAAGATTATCTGCCACAGGGTCAGAAGTCATTTCCCAAGAAAGCTGTCAAAAAAAAAGTTTGTAATTAAGAGAAGACATTGGACTCAACCCTCTGTTAGATGTTTGCTGGATCCCACCTTTACACAGGTGGTTTTGCTTTGTCTTATGTTCATTTTCTAGTAGGCCAGTGGAGAAATTCTGAAGGCTCTAAATGCTTCCCCCAATTCCTCCTGTTTAGCCGACTTGAAACACACAGCATGTAATTTGTTAAGGGTGCACAAAGTTGGGGATATTGCAGTTCAGTCAGGTACAGGGCATGGCCATGAAAGGTCAGGGTATGGTATGGTTTGGAGTGCTGGAGAGTTTCCAGTGTGTTTGCACTGGGGCTGTGCTTGTTCTGAACCTGAGGGAAGGCTGTGCTTGCATCTGTTAATCTGGAGGTTCCTTATTAATAGGCTGCACACTTCATTGATTTTTAATTAATTTCTGAAGAGACACAGAGGATAAGTGCTGCAGCCCACAGACATCTCTGTACTTATTGCAGTCCCCATCTCTATTGATTGCCTGCCTAAGGAGCAGAAGTAATCCATTTTAAATACACTTTCTTGGAGAGACTGAATGCACTGCACAATACACTCTCCCGACTGTAATTGCATTGGCAGGAGGTCAATGGCTGGGTGGGAGAGACACAGCCCATTGTTCAAGTTCGCTGCTGTGGGCTTCCTTCCAGGAAGGTGGGCAGTTTGGAACTACAGGATCAGGAAAGCACTGGTCACAACTCCCCCATTACAGTTGCACTGGGAACTCCTTTCTAGGCTGCTTTTAGCCTTTCTGCCTCTTCAGAGGAAGGAGCTGGAGCCGGTCTAACTGAAGCAATTAATGTAAGGGAGAAGAATAGCATTCAAAAAGCCTGTTTGAATTGATACCTCTCTTTGGTTGCCACTTTGAAAAGCATCAAACACTTTCCAGGAGTATGTGATCCACTGGGAGCTGAAACCTGAAGTCTCTGAGCACTCCCCAAATCAGCAGACAGGTATGTTCCTTCTGCTGCCATGTGTAACACAGATTACTATGATTTCTTTTGAAACAGCAATTTGAAACAGCCTTTGTCATAAGGACTGTGATCCTGCCCGTCTCTAAACTGTAGTTACTTTGCAGTGAGTGTTATTGCCCGACAAGCAGAGTTTTGCAGTAGTAAGTTTGTTATTTAGGCAGTTAGTTCTTGTTTAAAGGCCTTTTTCACAGAAAAAGGGGTTGTTGGTGCTGTTGCAGCAAGAACTGCACGAAGTGTGCTGGTGATACACTTACTGTAAGCACAGCTACAAGCTGCAATTTCTCTCTCCTCTTTGGGCTGTAGTCCCCTGAGCTGTGGTTTTCTTCAGAGCTAATGGGAGAACATCCCTGTCCTTTTGAGCTCTTTGGGAATAAGGGAGAGTAACGTAGTCTGTCCACACAGCCCAGGAGGCTGGGACACCTGGTCCAGGTGAAGGGGTAACACAGCCAGTATGACCCAGTTTGCCCACTGCATGGAGAATGGATCTGGCATAGGAGAGCACCTTGCGCCCAGCTGTCTTAAGAATTAACTTGAGTTAATTGCAAAATAGAGATTAGAGACAACTCCACAGCTCCCTCCCTCAGGAATCTGATGCTTGGGAATGAACTTCGCAGCAGCTTCACAGATGTGGCTGTAGGTGGGACCAGAACTCAGAGCCCCTTCCAGTACGGCCAGTATTGAAATAAATACCTGGTCTGCATCTCATTGCTTATGCTACTTATATATTTATGTAACATCTTTCATCAGAAGAACATGAAGTGCTTCACAGTCCCTTTATATTCAGCACCACCTAATCCAGAAAGCTGCACAAAAATTTGAGGGAGCCTGGGAGACAACTCACCTTTCCACAGGAGTTCAGGCAAAGGACGTGTTTGATGATGCAGTGGAACTAACGCCCCTTCTGGTGCTGCCCAAGGAGCTTCAGCGCCTACCCAGGATAGAGAGCTTCATTTTAAGGGCCCCACAAGCCAGAACTGAGAACCAGTCAATTCAGCAGTGACCCACTTACCTGTGCTGTGAAGGGGTGAGATGACTTTCCTGAAATGTTAATTTAGGATTGGAGTGGGTCTGGGCCCATCAAAATGTCTGCTCAGTCCAGTCAATTAAATATTGAAATGTCTTAAGCTTATGAAATTGCTTCTCCTGTCATTTCTTTCCACTTTTTGAATCATCTGTCATTTTGAAATAGACTGCATTTTTCCTGTAATTCTCATCTAATCAGCCTCGTAGCCTCTTTACCTTCACTTTTGCTTCTTGAGTTTGTTTCGACCTGTTGTGCTTTAGCATCATCTTTAATTTTGTGTCCTGGAATAGAGTTTAGCTGTGCAGTAAATCAGGCTTTTGGACTCCTTTTTCTGGAACAAATAAACTGCAGCTGCCACATGGTGCAAAGCAAATATCTGGTGCTGACTTCTTTTTACTCAGACTTGTCCTTTTGATGTGCAATTGGCACTTGTATATTGCCACAGGTAGTGTGTCCTCCTGTGGTTGGTATGAAGCCAGCTCATCCCAATTTTGTGCTTCAGCTGAGCCAGCCCACATGTGAGCAGACAGAATTTATACTTCTGGGTGAGTGGCAAGTGGAGAGATGTAAGACTGACCTATATTCAAAACATCACCGCTCTTTTCACGGCAGAACTAGCTCAAGTTACCTGTGCAGGAGTTGGATTTTCACTGGTTGTCTTTCCGTAGGGATAATAATCCAGCTGCATTGGGATCCCATCTCTTGAGTAAAGTACAGATAGTCTTGGTCTTGCTTCTGTGTATTCTGAACTGTTTAGTCTGAAAACTTCTAGCAAAGTCACAGCAGGACTGTGAGGAAAGCGCTATTATCAGCAGTGTCCCCTCTGCTCCTGTCACACTGCTCAGATGCACCCTCTGGCATCTGAGCAGTGTGACAGGAGCAGGTCTGGCAAAGTTTCCGTAATCTGGTCCTGCTCAGGTGGACAAGACCAAAGCAATTGTAGGAAAATCCGGATAGTTATGTCAACTTTGTATCCTATGTGCATCTGAAGATGGCCAGCTTGAGATAAAAGCACTTTTACCCTGAGATACAGTTTGCTACACATTAATAGCACATTGCTTCAAACTTAAACTGAAGAGAAGTGAAACCTTGAGAGAGCTTGTCAAGTGAGCAGGAGATGGGAAGAAATATATTACTATCACATAAGCTTTCTTTGTCTGCCCTTTACCAAAGAGAGAGAGATTAACTTACCCCCTAAAACCGAACGGAACTCCTAAATACTTGGGCTTATAGCACAACACAGGATGCAAGAGTGGTTCTCCCTTGTCAGCTTCACCAGGGCTGGCAGAACTCCAGACATTTTCAGAAATGCCAGGTGACCTGGTGGAGGTGTGCTTAGCATGAGGTGTGAGTCCCCAGCTCGGGCTGGTAGCACCCCTCTTCCTTCCCCTTGGCTGTGAGGTGACCTCCAGTGCCAGCTCCCAAGCCAAGCTACACAGGACATCACACCTCTGCAGCTGAGTCCGTGGATTTCAGAGCAGTGTCGGTCTCTCTCTCCCACAGCGCTCTCTGGAGGAACAGCTACCTGGATGACAACAAAGGGCACAGTGTTTTCCTTGAAAATGTATTTAGCCCCAGGCAAAATTACACCTTTTCCGTGGGGTGTGCAGGGGAAAAGATGATCATTTGAGGCTTTCTGCAGTGATTCACATTATTAAGCAAGCCTCAAGTTATTAGGATGGTAAGAGAGCAGTCTCCAAAGCTGCAGATTAATGTCCATGAGACTTGAGTTGGACTTGAAATTTTCTTCCTTCATATACCTGAAGAATGAATTTGATGAATCTGCTGTGTGTGCTGGCTTTGGTGGGTGGAAATTATTATCGAAGAAAGACAGGCTGCTCTTAATTTCTGGGTGAGATAGATCAACATGCCCTCAATTTAGGGAAACAATTATATTTAATGTAGAAAACAACCAATAGTCACACTGAAAAGAAGTATTTATAGGGGGTTTGCTGTGGGCTGGTATTTCTGGAGATCTTGGAGCAGGTGAAGGTCTTTATACTTACTTTTTAAATTGGATTTGTTCTTGCAAAATGATGTCTTGCGTCTTGCAAGACAGAAGACATATGTTAAACTTTAGTTAGTGATTCAACACACTTCGCTTCATCTTTAGCAATTATCCCAAAAGGACTTTGCATTTTAATGACTTACACACCTGTTTGAATTCTATCCTGAGTAATGAATACCTTTCTTCTGGAGATGAAATCCAGGCACCTAAGGGAAAGAGCTTTCAGACAAGGCTCATGCAGTTCAGAGCTGGGCATTCCCTGCACAGCAGCTGCCACTTTTGAAACAAATCCAGAAGCATCCTCAGCAGGGAGGTGGGACTCCAACAAGTCCAGAAAAGTGAAGGAAGTCAAAATACAGCATCTGAAATAGTCTGTGCTCATACCTCTTGCACTCTGACCTGTACAAATAGAGGCTGTGCTCAAAAGCTTCCCCCAGAAACTGGGAGGCAAATTACAGCAGCAGCAGAAAGTAACACTGGTTATAGTAAAGTAAGGAAACAGCAAATTATAGCCACAACTTCAAGGCAGATCTCAGGGGACAAACCCGTGATTTGCCAGAAAAACTTCATTTTCCTTTTTTTAAAAAATCCTTTTCTCCTATTTCTTCCACCAGCCTAGCTTTGGTGAAACTTCCACAGCACTGGAAATCCTAGTACTTTATGAACCTAATTTGATGTTTTCTACACTGAATTTCAGCACTTGGAAAGATCAGCAAGCTGTCCAAGATCATTGTCTGATCTGGTCCCATGGATTTTTTGACATAAAGTCACCTTTCCACTGTCCCACTTCAGTTTATTGTCAGCACATTATCTCATTTTCAGGTCTGATATTTTTCTTGTGAAAAGAGCAAACTTGACTGTACCTGTAGTGATCACTCCAAAGCTGTCACAGTGCCAGAGAATTTATAAACACTCCTTAATAAAATTGCAAAAGATCTTCTTTTTTTCATAGCTCTTAATGAATAACTTTTAGTCTATTCAACTTGTAAAATGTCCTCCTGGTATTCTCTCATGGGCTTTTTGGGTGGGAATGCCACCAGCTGTGTATTTTTTTATCCTACTTCTGTGTCATGTCAAAAGATTCAAGATTCATATAGAGCTTTCTTTCCTGCCAAGTGCAAAAACGTCTTCAGATGGTGGTTCTCTGCATAATATATGTTTAGGCAGTATTGCTGCAGTGAGTACTATAGGATTCCCTTTTTTAGATTCTTTTCCTTCCACTTGGATAGTCTCATTTATTGAAAATATATACATATATACCTTTTCATTTATACTACCCACATTTAAAGCTTGTTGACAGGGTATCAGGAAAATCGAACATGTTTACACTGGGTATTCCCAAGAGGATTTACATTTCTGCAAACCATGGGCTCTGCAGAGGATTTTGTAGCTGCCAACCAGCCCTCCGGAGGCTGGTTTTAGCTTTTAGATAACACAGGTGGGAGAAAGCCCCGAGAAGGTTGTTTGACAGAGGTTAAGCAAACTGAAGTACAATGATATACAGGCAGTTACTTCTGCCCTCTTTCTGGATAGAAAAGAAAACCAGCTGTGGTATTGCTGAGGAGCAACACAAGGTGTTGGTGATTACGCATTTTCTAGTTCTTGAAAGAGTATGAGGTTAGGATGAATAAAATAGAATCTTACTAAAATGATACTAAATAATAGCACAAAATTGGAGTAAATGGGAGTGAATGAATAGAATAAGCAGTGAAACATCCTAAAGTGTTAGCCTACAAGTTTAAAAAATGCTTGCAATTAGAGACAGTAAAATAAGACCAAAGAGGCATGGTTAAGAATTTGGTTGTGTAACTCTTTCAGTGAAGGATGTTTTTGCACACCTTACTATCCATTCCTGCCATCATTCACTAGAATCAGGAGCCTAAGCCTTGGTACAGGTCATCTGTTTTGATTTTGACAAGACAAATCCTGTATTTTCATTTTGTAAAAGAAATCTGCAATATTTTCATGTTGTTTCAGTGCTGATAGGTACAAGTTAATCTATTAAAAATTATAATTTTATTTGGGCCTCATATATTCTGATGCCAGCAGAATTCTCTCATCAACTGGTACCCCAGTGTGTTTCTTGTGTGACTCACAATTGTTTAGCCCATGAGATTTATTTGTCTTTTTTTCTAGGGGTTTTAATTTGATGTTAAAAAACATTGCTGTCAAAAAACATTATTCTTTTAAAGACTTACAATTCTGATGGTCAAAAGCCAAAATTATTGATTTGCAATTGGCAGGAGGGTGCATTTGTTTCAGCTAGCAGGGCTTCTAAAGAATAACTTCAGTTGCTTTATGCCAAAGAGTCCCCGTGTCCTCTTTCGAACCCCCTTCATGTTGACTGCGTGAAATAGTGTTTATGCCAAACATTCTCCCACATATTTTCAAAGCGTTTACTGGTGTTTGCATTGAAATTTTTCACCTAAAATCAGTTTAGGGCTCCATTTGATGCTTTTTGTATAGACATCTACTTTCATAGAATCCTAGCAGTGGAAGGGACCTTAAAGCCCATCCAGTTCCACCCCCTGCTATGGGCAGGGACACCTTCCACAAGACCAGGGTGCTCCAAGCCCCATCCGGTGTGGCCTTGGACACTTTAAGGGATGGGACAGCCACAGCTTCTCTGGGCACCCTGTGCCAGTGCTGGGTCCAGAGGCCATGGGTGGCAGCTGGCAGCTTGTAAGGTACCTGTGAGCTCCTTATAAAATCTGGCCCATGGCACTGAGTAATCTGGTTATTTGAATCACTACATGTGACTCTCTGAATTATCATCTGTATTATGGGATAATATGATCTCTTTGGTATTCAGCAATGACTTTTTAAAAATTATCATATATATTATACAGAGCTCATATATTAAGAGATACCTTAAAGGCAATTATCAAGTGTGTGATTTCATCTGTAGGTTCTAATAATGGTGGTTAATGTCATAAATGCCTTTTAATGAAATTATAGGCTTGTAACCCTGCCCAGCTATCCTTTGTGTGTCATATAATTAATAAGACCAAGCTTTGGTGTTGATCTCAGTGTCACAAAGCATTGTGCAAATTTCCATACTGATGGTAGATGGTTAGTCTCCCATCAGAATAAGAATAAGGTTAAGGCCAGGCAGCTTGAGTATATGTTACCTTATCTTTAAAGGCAGCTGGATGGACTTGTTAACAAAAGTACTTCTAACAGAATATATATGCTCATAAAGAAAAGGGCCATTGATCTAATGTCTTATTATAATACTACAGGCAATATTTTAAGGGAATGAAAAGGTAAGGGAGTTGCAGCACTTGGAATAAAGAATTGTTTTCCTTCTAGTCCACCGAGGGTAGTGAAAATTTGTGACCAACTTAAAAACCATTTGAAGATGGACAAGAATCTTCATCTTGAATTGAAGACACTTGTCTGGAACGTAACAGAGCTGGGATTGTTTCCCAGTGTGGTCTAATTTCTGAGGGTCTTTGGCTAAATTGATTATTTTTAATGGTCATCAGATTTCCTGTCTGAAGAACAAGGGCAATAATATTTCTTTTCTTTGTCTCACATTTCCAGATTTTAAGCTTGCTGAAGCAAAAGAGTTATCTGTGTGTTATTTTGTTGGGTTTTTTCCTTTTGGTAATTGAATCTTATAGAATCATTCAAACTGGAGTAATTCAAGGTCATCTAATCCTGCTCAGAGCAAGAGCAATGTTGAACTTCTGCCCTCTAGGCCATTTTCTCACTATAAATACTCATAATTGAACCAGACATTTTACATGTCACCTGTGAAAGTTAGTTCTCAAAAAACATGTAAGACTTATTAGGATTATTGTACTGTTCTTATTCCTTCAGGGAATGATGTACCTGGAAGAGAGGAGACTTGTCCACCGGGACTTGGCAGCCCGTAATGTCCTGGTGAAATCGCCAAACCATGTGAAAATCACTGACTTCGGCTTGGCCAGACTTTTGGAAGGGGATGAAAAGGAGTATAATGCTGATGGGGGGAAGGTGAGTACTGAACATGTCTGGAAGTAAACTACCATGCTGTGACAAACTTCCTGAAGTTACCCCTTAGGTCAGTGTGTCCCCGTGGGACTGTTATCTGTGTAAGAGTCTGTCAGTGACTGAGCAAAGCCCTTGCAGAAGAACTGTGTTCTGAAAGCACACATAAAAGCTGCTCATTTTTTGCACAGTGAGCTTATCCAGGCACCGAAATAAAATTGCATGAGCAGTTTTCACACTCAGAATTAAGTTTTGTTCACGTGCTTCAGTTTGTGTCTTGTTTTGAATACTTCGGTTCAATGAGTGATGGATATTCTGGGGAATTCCTGCCCAGCCTCTTTCTCTGGCCACTCTACACCTCAATAACGTGCAGTCCCATTTTCCCAGAAAAGTAATTTTTGTGAAAACAAAAGGGAAGGCCACAGAACATGAGAATTTAGCTCTTCTATCACATTGGAAGACCCTGTGTATGTTATGTCTTGCATACACCTCTCCAATACCATGCTGAATTCCAGGCCACTAAAAGCTAGCTTGAGGATAATTTTGAAACCAGGCATTTTCCCCTATTACTTTCCAGCAAACCACACCATGACCATGTAGTGCATTACCTCATTTCTGCTAATTTCAGATCAACACATGATAAAATTCAGAAGGCAGTAAGTACGTAGTGTTTCTGGCTGCTCCCTAAATATCTTGAAATTCCCCATTTCAATCTGTCTCAGAATCCCAAAGGATTCTGCTTCACCTGTCATTCCTTTTCCTGGATGTTCTGTTTGCTTTCTGTCTCCTTGCTATCTGTGGTTTTTTGTGCTCACTCATGCCCTTGTCTGGGACAAACAGCTGTTGCCAGTGTGTGCTGTTCTCTGGGATGAGCTGCTGCCTTGTTTGTGTGGCTGCTGCCCTTGGATCACCTGTGCAGGTCAGTCAAGGAGGTGAAGAGCTTGAGAGGAGCCACCAGTGCTTTCCCATTTCCCCATGGAAAGATAGCTCCTGTCAGGGGAGGTGGGGTTTTGGCAGCTTTCCCTGATTCCTTCATTTCTGTAATTCTCTTCTCGGTAACCCCTCAGCCTCTTCCCTCCATCAGACAGTGAATGACAGAAAACGAGTTGATCCGTGCAAACCAGCTGTTCCCTGGCAGCTGTGTCTTGGACTTGTTACCCTGCTGAGAGCTCTGGAGCAGGATTTACATCGGATGTATCACTTCCCAGGTCCAGAGAAACATCCTGTGAAATCCAAATGACATTGGCAGCATCAAGCTGTATTGAGAGCAAGCTAAGGGAGGTTCAGACTGGACAATCAAGTGGTTGTGAACAGAGGTGGTGCGGTTTCCATCCTTGAAGGTTTTCAAGCCCAGATGGGACAAATCCCTGAGTAACTTGGCCTGATCTCCTAGGTAGCTGAACCTGCTGTGAACCTGAGGTGGGACTAGAGGCCTCCTGAATAACTTCCAACCTGAGTTATCCCATAGTGAACAAGGCAGCTTTGCTCCTTCAGCAATTGTTTACGTCTGGAACAACCCACCTGTATACAATGGGAACAAAAGCAATGCACTTCTGGAGAGTTTAGTGGGGGAGGATGAACTGTCTTTGCAAAAGTTAAGGCAGCCTTTATTACAAGGTGCTATTTTTGCCATAACTCTGTAGGTTATGTTCATTAGTGAACTTCATGGAAGGTAGTTTCATAAGGGTTTGAATGAAGACACATCCTCTACTTTTACACCCACCATCTGTTCAGATTTTGCCTGCAATTACGCATCCCTTTGGTTTATTCCAGTACCTTTTCCATAGTTCCGAATTAGAGGCAACCCATACAAGTCCCTGCCAGGTAAAAGTCTCCGAAGTGTTTGTCCATCAGAAATTCACAGACTGCAAGGCTGTGCCTGACGGGCCCAGCTCAGGAATGGGAAACACCATGAATCCCATTTTAACATGAATTCAAGAGGGTGGGCCCTAATGCAAGGAACGAGGTTTGGTTTGCCTGCACACCCTTCTCTGTCAGAAGAGATGAGCTCACCCCGAGGGTGATTCGCTGATATGGGAACATGGGGCTGCTGACTTAGTTTGGGGAGCAACTTTTCTCACTACAGTGCTGACAGAGAGAAGTGAGATGGATAAGTTCCTAACAAATAATAGGAGTTAACGATAAAGCACTGCAAATTCTCCTCATTGCCTGTTTACCCTGATGATGATGATGATGGGGATGGTGAAGTGTTATGCTCACTGCATTGTAACCTGTCCTCATTAGAGAACAGTTGAGATAGCAGTATTGCTATCTCAGATTGCAGAGATTGCAAACTGTTAAGGAAAAAGAGCTTCTGCATTCCACCTTCTCTGCTGCACTTCAGATTTAGGAGAATTATATGCAATTTTTGCGTTGGTCCCTCTTTACACAGCATTGATGAAAACATGAGTTGTTCTACTACTTCTGAATCAGTAAATATCAGAAGTTCTGCAGGTAACTGGTTCGTCTTTCTCATCTCCAAGTTTTATGAGGCACAGCCCCATTCTAGAGGGCAGGATCACCCATTTCCTCTGCGGTATAGTGCTGCTTTTTTTCAAGCTTGCTGTTGAAGGAGGCAGGGAGAAAGCTGATGTCTTCATACAGGATCTGTCTGTATTGTTTTAATAATGTATTTCTAAGGTTACATTTCTCTTGTCCTTCCCTAGATGCCAATTAAGTGGATGGCTCTGGAGTGCATACACTACAGGAAATTTACCCATCAGAGTGATGTGTGGAGCTATGGTAAATCTTCATGTGATTAGTTTAAAAAGTTGTGTCTTTTAAAGCATTAAACTAAGTTGTGTTAGTATGTTAAAGATATCCTCTTTTCCCAAAGGAGTCAATTCCAGAGGCGTTTGCTCTTCAGGTTTTTCTCTTTTTTTCCTTTAAATGTGTAACTCTAAGCAGCAATTGCGACTGTCTCCTGTGTTACTTCCCTGCTCACTGAAATACATTATCATGATGTTCCCCGCTGGGTTGAGTGCTGCAAGGTCTGGTCTGGTAAGAGTTTGGCTGATTATTATGACAGAAGAAGACCTCTTTCAGCTTAGCCACAGATTCATAAAAATACAGCTGCAGGTCACAATTTTCAGCAGTCTTTGAAAAGCTCAACTCTCAAAGCCATGAATGTCAAAAAACATTTTCAGGCTTATGGGACTTTCTCTACCTAGAGTCAGATAAAAGGGAATTTGTCATAATACAGAGAAAATATGGCAAGAGAAAGAAAAGGAAGAGACAAGCTCTCCAAACTAACTAGAACAAGCATCTATTTAATTTCACAGATAACTTGGGAATTGGTGAGCTACACACACACACAGAAAAAGTCATATTTGAGAAATGAGGTATTCGTTCAGTGTTGCTAATGGTTATTCAGACAAGCTGTTTGCCACATCTGCTGAGGTCTCTGACTATTTATCTGGTACAGCTATTACTAATAAAATCATGTATACCTTTGTAAATGGAAATTTTCAGCAGTATCTGGGGCCATGGAATCGTATTTGCATTTCCTATTTTGCATTTCAACCAAAAGGGTGTACAGCTCTATTCATTACTCACTTTTACCTGTGGGTAGCAGCAAACGACACTGTTTGCTGTGGCTGGGTAGCTGCCCTCTTCTAGTCAGCTGAAAAAAGCCTGGGAGAGTTCAATTGATCTTGTAAAGCTGCTCTCTCTCTTCAAATTCTGTATGCCCTGGATCACCCAGGAAAAAATATGCCTTCATTTATGAAATTCATTTTAAATGCAGGAGGCCCAGAACATCTATAAGCAGAACGGAAAAGTCCATAAACAATTGACAATTTATATTTATTTAATATCAACAAGGAGATGAATGAGGGTGAAATAAATGTGGTTTACTCATGTGGTAATTTTGCCCATCACTTTTCACATTAGCATGACAGTTGTCAAAATATGGTACTGATCTGGAGGCATGCTTAAAATGACCTTTGCGATACAAATAAAAGTTAAAGAAAATGGTGTGAGAGCAGCATTTTCAATATTTAAGATTCTGTTGGGGCACAAATTTTTTTACTTATGATATATGATCTTTATTTCCAGCTCCAAAGCCAAAACAAATCCTATGGCTTTTCAAAAAGAGAATCTTGGGTTTGTAGCACAGCACTATCATAAACTCAAATCCATAAGGTGATTTGAGGGAAAAAATAATAGCAGTGGCTGTGAATGACTTACAAGGCAAAGCCAACAACCTAATGTTACTCCATGCTGTACCTTTGCGGGAAATTGATGCTCTAAGTTAGGGAACATCTGTGCTTTTTCCCCTTAAAATAATAGAATACATCAGCCATTCTTTTCCCTTTTTGATAAAAGGGCGTGGTGCATTCTTTTGTTATTGCACCCGTTTACCACCCTTCATTTGTCTCAGATCTCTCTTGTGTGCCTCAGGTCTATCACGCCATTTCTTACACCAATAAAAATGAGGGAAGTTGCTTTTGAAGATTACCACAAATTGCTGTCTCACCATTTTCCAGAGTTTTTAAGTGGCAGACTGCCATGGTTTAAGCCCAGTGGTAGCTAAGCACTGTGTAGCAACTTGCTCAACTCCTCCTGTCCCCCCAGTCCAAACTTCAGTGTTTTTCCAGGCACTGGTGAAGAAGAAGAGATTGCAGTCCAGAACTGGGCCAGGATACTCTCTGTGAGAGATCGTGAGGGAATCTGAGTAGTGTGACCTCAATCACTGACACTCTTTCTTCTGCCTAGGAGTCACCATCTGGGAGCTGATGACCTTTGGTGGGAAGCCATATGATGGAATCCCAACTCGAGAGATCCCCGACCTCTTGGAGAAGGGAGAGCGGCTGCCCCAGCCCCCAATCTGCACTATTGATGTTTATATGGTGATGGTGAAGTGTAAGGAATTGTCACTTTTGATACCTCTGTGCTCGCTGCAAGAGGGACACTGGTTTAGAACATTTGCATAGGTAGTCTCTGACAGAGCTGGGAAACAGGGCATGCTGCTGCTGCTGCAAAACAAAAGCTTCCCAAGATACTGTAAATTCCATTTAAACACTGCCTGCACATCTTTTGCAATTTTACAATTGTTAGCCATGAAGGGCCGAGTTAGCTCAGCTTCTTATTACTGTCAGATGTTATCTCATATACTTGCTGTGAAGTCAAAATTGCATGATTGTTATTGTAAACCCTTGTCATTTCCATGACAATTGATTCTGATGTAAAAAAGATAGTATTAAACATAATTATGGCACATGGATACCCAGCCAGTGAAGGCTGTGAGGAGAAATCCCATTTCTAAATATTGAGGAAAGAAATCACGAATGTTTTATTGTTAGTAGCAAGAATGATTGCAATAGTAATGACAAATAGTAAAATTAGTAGAAGAAATGCTGCAGAGAGGATTATTTTTTATCATTCTTAGTCCGGTACAAAAATTTATGAGTATTTTTACTTTAGTAAAAAAAGGAAAACAGTCTGCACATGGTTTCTTCCAACTTTTTTATCTCCAAGATACTCCCACTAATGACAGTATCCTCCAAGGTTATGCTTCTAATTTAAAAAGAATTAGAAATATCTCTCTGATATTTCTGGCTTAATTTAAGTGAGATTAACATATAGACATCTCATCCATCATATATACTCCTTTCCCTTTTGCTTTGTACACAAAAGCCCTGAAAAAAGAAGAGGAAAGGAAAACTAGAAGAAGTAAATTAAGTGTCTTCTGAAAACAGTTGTACCGTGCATGGAGGTGTGGAAATTAAATCATGCAAGGGCTTTGTTGAGTGCAAAAATGTCCCATCTGGTAGGACACATCCTTAATAAAAGACAGTCAGTGCTGATATCTAAATATGCAAGATGAGAAAATTGCAAGGTGGTGTTGATGTCTCTGGGACAGAGAAGAGCCCAGCAAATTAAGAAAAATTCCATGCAGTAAGGAACAATCTAGTCTGGCCAAAACCAGGTGTTTTCCATTTTATGCCTCATAGAATTCTAACTTTCCATTCTTCTGGGTTTTTATTGCAACTTTTCTTTGGGCCAGAGTTATCAAGGACTTCAAACTTGTGCATTTAAAAAAAGTGAGTGATTTCCTCCCTTGACACTTAACCATTTTCTTTCTCATCTTTCATCCAGGCTGGATGATTGATGCTGACAGTCGGCCAAAATTCAAGGAGCTGGCTGCTGAATTCTCTAGAATGGCTCGAGACCCTCAGAGATATCTGGTAATTCAGGTAAGCAACCCTGCAGCATCACAGGGGTGGGAAAAAGAATTCTGTCTGCGACACGCAACTGTTAGGGGCTTTGCCTTTGAATCTTTTGAAGTTCAAGGTGCTCTTGAACCTAAAGCAAACAGTGACCACAGTGTTATGAACCAAAAGCATGAAGTAGAATGGGCAGTGTCAGTATCTCAAAAATAATAATATTAATAATACAACAATGTGAAACTCATTTCCTAAGCTCATGTTTATGAGCACATATACAATCTCTGACTTTGCAAGCTGCTCAGTGCTTCTCATTCCCTCATGAAACTGGGGATAAGTTTTGTCCATAGGCAGACAGTGGATCTATATTTAGACCAAGGACTTCCTTGGTTCTAAAATTGATTAGGCTGAATCTTTTCCCTGCACTGCTGAGATCACAAGCAAGTTTCTTTTCACAGCCTAAACATGAAAGTTTCTTAGAAGACAGGAAGTTGTGTCGCCCCGGTACCTCTAATGCTAGGGAGGAGCTTCCCTCTCTGTTCTCCTTAAGCTCTGGGGCTCTGGAGGCTTCATATCCCTGTGACAGGGTTGTGAAGGGTTCCTTCATGGGTTCATCCCATGAAACTGCCCTCTGGCAGCAGGGCGATACCTGGTGAGTACAGGTAGCTGGAGCTGTGTGTGCCTGAGTACAGGCATGTCTCCTTCCCTAATTCTGTGGCAGCCTAGACTTGTGCATGTGTTTATTACAGCTCAGACTCGAGCCACAGAAAGCATAAGGTTCTTAAATAAGGGCCCAATGTGTGAGAAGTTCAAAGGAAAATGAAAACTTAAAAGTGAGGTGATGGTGGAACACCAGAGACTAGAACATGGGAACAGTTTGATCCAGGTAATGATTCTCATGCTCTATCTCATGCTGTATCTGCTCCACATCATGGAGGGCAGAGGTGCTGATCCTCAGCTTCACACTGACACAAGAATGCCTGGTGGAAGAGCCTCCAGAAGTACAGCCAGTGCCACTTCATGTCTTCTGAGTGGGTCTAGTGCCAGTCCCACAGTGAGGTGTTTGATTTCACTGGGTAGAGCTGCCAGGTGACTTGTGGTGTGTTCCTGCACACTGTGAATCATCCTGCTCTCGTTCAGCTTCAGCACAAGGAAAATGCGGTTGGAAAGTGAAATACTAGTCAAGAGGATTTTTGGTGCTGAATGTGGAATTCCTCTTGCAGTATTCCCCTCTGTGGTAAATTGTAAGTTCAGCTGATTCTGGAAAAATCAGTCTGAATAAATGACTTCATTAGATAGGACATGTTTCCTTATTCCAAATACCTTTCCTCTGTTTCTCCCTCTGCGCTTCCCTCCCCTGTTGCATGGTCTGGTGTGTGTTTCATCCTGTGAGGCTTCTCTCCAGTGCTCCTTGAAGACAGTATGAGCTTCTGGAGGAGAAAGCAGTGTCACTGCATTGCACTGGTACCTCTGCCATCACCACTCCCCATCCCTCCCAGGTGCAATCAATGACAAACTTGCTGTTGAGCTTTTAAATGGGTCTGTATGCACCCCACAGCACAGCCATCATTCCCTGCTGGATTACAGGTGGCATAATAATTCTTGAGAAGTGGGAGGCCACTCTCCAGCCAGGGGAGTTTAGCATTGTTTCTCTAGGCTGATAAGTTTTTGTCGCATGGGCTGCCTTTTGTGATGTTTTGTGGCACGAACAAAGTGCAGCCCAGATTTGCCTCTTCAGCTCGTAGGTGTTATTTCAAGGCACTGTTGTTTCCCTGGTTTGATTTTTGTTGTTTTCAGCTCTTCATTGTGCAGAACTTTCCATATGGATGGGAGAGAAATTTACCCTCCAAGTCCCTTTAAGTACAAATTAAAATAAAGCAAACATCCAGACACAACAGTTTCCTTGTTATTTCCCACCCCTCCTATGTGAGCCTAAATAGCTGAGATATTTCACAAAATATGTCAGAACTTGGGTCAGAAACTGATCTTGTATGGGAAAAAGAGAGAAGAATAAAAGCTCAATCACAAGAATGCCAAAAAAAATGGTTTTGCTTGATTCATGCAGTTACTCCCTTCTTGTCATCATATTCCCAGTAAAAAAACCCAACAAAACAAACCCACAAATTATGTGGATACAGTGCTTTTGAACAAACAAAGCAGCATGTGTGGTCCCTGCAGCCTGGCTGCCAGGGCATTAGGAAGGCTGAAATTCTCTCTTTGGGAAATTAATCCATCTTTTGACATTTCTCCTCTCTCAATACAATCTGTTTAGGGAGATGATCGTATGAAGCTCCCAAGCCCAAATGACAGCAAGTTCTTCCAAAATCTTCTTGATGAGGAAGACCTGGAAGATATGATGGATGCTGAAGAGTATCTTGTTCCTCAAGCCTTCAACATTCCTCCTCCCATCTACACCTCCAGGACAAGAATTGATTCCAACAGGGTAAGAGCAAGCTCTGACAGAAAATACTGGTTATTATAAAAACACAGGTGGAAATTTAAGTACACCAATGAAACACAGGCCAGCACTGCCTTGGGAATTACAAGCTCCCATTGGTAAGGAGAGTGGCTATAAAAATGTTGTCACTGGGCTGCCTGTTCATTGTGCCTCAGTGAATTCTAAATTAATAGCCCAGCCTTGAGTGAACAAAGGCTCAACTTGAGCTGCCTGTCCTGAAAGCACAGCTGAGGCTCCTGAAGTCAAGCAGTGTTGCTTCTGCACTGTGACGTGGCCAGGAAATGCACAGCCCTGGTGCTCCCATCCCTGCCATCCTGTTGTCTTGGCAGGGTTGGCACTGATGTAACTGAGGGCAGCTGGAATATGCAGATAATGTTGCTTTTGTGTCTGGAGCCAGATTTCCAACCCAGCCCCTTTTCCTGTTTGCATGCGATGCTTTCACGGCCCCCCTTCCCAAACGTGTGTTTGTGCTGAGCACGTGGCAGATATTGGCAGGCTGATCTTTGCACCCTCCCTGTCAGGGGAGGAAATGCTCTTCCTTGTACATGGGGACCTGAGGCACAGAGAGTGTTCGGGGGGAATTCAGCTCACAGAACTCCAACAATCTAAGGGATAGGGATACAATCTAAGCTCTTCCCCCAGACTTCATTTTGTGTCACTGGAGTAGCATGGGTGAACATTGCTGCCTGCCTTGGGCATTTCCAGTAGGATAAGTTACTTTCTGGAGGTGTCTTTCTCTATCCACTAACTCCTGACAGCTGCAGAGCTGTCTCAGACCTGCTGTGTGAGCTCTGGTATGCTGAATCCTGTCCTACATGTCTGTGCCCTGCTGCAGGTGAGGAGCTAAGTCAGGTGTTTGGAATCTGTTTTACTTCCTCAACAGGTCTGACCTCTGCCTGTTCCTGTGCTTGGCTCCAGCCTTTTAACAGTTCGGTTGCCACTTCTTCTCACATAACTAAGAGATGTTGAAATGCGTTACTAATTTGAGGGCATTCACACGGGCATCAGGTGTGTTTTAATTAGGGATTTGTTTTCTCTCCAGGCTCCTTTTGGTTAAAAGTCACAGTTTAAATACTAAGTACACTCTCTTTGAAATGCTGGTGTTTATTCCTCATGGTTTAGACACCTTTTGGACATTTATCCTTAGCTGAGGTAGTTCCAAATTCATGCCTGGATGTGAACACCATATGAGACAGGGAAGAGGTGAGTGAAAGAGCCAAGAGTGTATAATCTGAGCCAGTATCCATGCTCTGATCATACCCTGCAGGAAGCTCCTTACCCTTTCCTGAGGAAATCAGTGCTTTCTGGGAATAAGACAAAATCTGATCTTAATAGTCAGTTTGGAAGAAAATTGCTGCTGTTTTAAAGGCAAGGAAACGGGAGATGTCTGGTTTCATGTAGCTTTCCTCCTGCATCACTGAAAGACAGTGAAGTGCGGATGATGCGTGATTTAGCAATAAGTGAGAAACTTTCTTTTTATGGCTACAAGAGTTAATTGATGGTGATCTGAAATAAGTCAGGTTTACTACTAGCTGTCTCTGGAGAGGTTCCGTTTCCTTTCCTGCCAGCTTCTGAGGAAAGAAGGGAAAGACAGCAATTACCTTTGGAAGGTACTCACTGTCACAGGGATGTAAATGTGTGGAGCTTAGTTTGACCCAGTGGGGTACTGCCATTTACACCAACACAGGGCTGAGAGGGCAGAGTCTGGCATATTGGGTTTGTTATATTCATCTCACTCCTCTATTTGCTGGAAACACTGAGACACATTTAAAGGAGAAAGGCTTACTAGAAAAATGTACTTGCTTTTTCAACAGTTCCTTTTGCCGTCTGTCTTTGGTACCAGCCCAGCTGAGGAGCTCACTAGAGCTCAGGGAATTCCAATAAAAATCCTAGAGTTAATATTCTGAAAGATTTATTTACAACGTGTTATTTGGACAACAAACATGATCACTGGCATATTCATGGAATGAAAACACAGGCATTTATTTTTATTATTATCATTAGTGTTGTTGTTGTTATTATTGGTGTTGTTATTATATGAAAATTCAAATAACTTTCACAAAGCCTTTTCCCAACTTAAAAGCACACCGGTGCAGCTGTTTGCACACGTGTGATCCCCTTGAAGTCAGCAGAGCTGCAGAAAGAGACCACGGGCCTTATTTTTGCCATATAGAGAGACTCCATCACATTTTTGACATGACGTCTCCTTTCCTCAGCTCACAATTTCCCATCTTGGTTTGAAACTGTGATCTTGTACCACTAAAGACAGTGGGAGCTTTGCTTTGCAATTCAATTTAATGACAGAGCAAGATTGTATCCTCCTTTCAGTAACCCCTGTTGCTGGGAATTTTTCTCTGGCATTGTACAAACCTGAATTACCCTTTGCCAAAAGTTTTCAGTTGGTGAGCCAAGTTGTCTGACCCAGATCAGACAGAGGTCAGAGACGGCCAAGCTGGAAGCCCTGCACCATCCTAGCACTCCTGGTTTCCTTTGCAGAGAGGTGTTTTCTGGAGGTAATACATGTGTGCAGAAAGCCCCATACATCTCTGTTGCCTTTGTGAAATGCTCAGTTTCTCGGTACGTTAACTATTCTTTTAGTGAAGATTGATTTAAACAAAACAGAGTCGCTCCTTTAAGGTAATAGTGCATCTGCTGTGCATAATTCAGTACAGGAATCACACGGAATTGAAATGCTGTCAGAGCTCTCTCTCTGCACTTGTCTGATTCTGTCTTGGTGTTTCCTTTGGACAGTCTCTGATTTATGCTTGTTTAGCGTAGTGCATATTGATATTGCACAAACTCATTATGGCGCTGCTGCAGCCGTGGATGCCAAATGAATGGATACAACTTAGGTAGTTTGTGTTCACTGTGTCTGGCAAATTACATTTTATGGGGAGATTGTGAGGCAATTTGGTGAAGGAAAACGCACAGACAAGAGCTACATGATCTCCATGTCATTTTCAGGGATAAGTGAAAGGATACCGTATTTCCCACCTTAGCTGTTCCAATGGCAGTTTTAGTGGCCAAGGAGTCAGTCAGGGCACTGTGCTCCTTCTCTGTGCTGACAGTGTTGCTTGAATGTTCCAGCAGCATGGTTTCATGGGGACAGAAGTGGGCAGGAAGAAAGCAAGGAGATCATGAACCTTCTTACATGTAGGCTTTGAAGTCAAGGAATGAAGGAAGAGCAGGAGCATTTACTTTCTCAGGAAAGCCCTGAAGTTTCTCTGCAGTGGTCTCAAGTCTAAATCCTTGCAGCTTCTTGCCTGGGAGAGGCACCACTGGATGAGATTTTTGCAAAACACTCCTGCCCATGGGAGGAAAAGAGCTATTTGGATGTGCATTAACACCGCACTGCTGCAGCCCATGGATAGAAGACTGGAGAGAGGGAAGGCTTCTGGGGAGTTGCCAGCTCCCCGGGAAGTCTCATATCCTTCTTCCTCCAGGGGTTACAGAAATTTATGAAGCTGCAAGGTTCAGACACAGCTTCAGCATTTCCATCACATCCATACTGGCTCCCCGCTAGGATGTCCCTGTGACCTACCTGTGCTGCTGGAAGCAGAGCCCTGCACAGGCTCTGACCCTTAACAGTGGCCTCTGTTGTTAAGTCCACTCTGAGACTGCTGCATTTTTAAATAAAAATTAGCATCCTAAGCTGAATTAAATTCTTTCATTGGATCTGAACTCTTCAGTTGCAATTCTGTCTCTTTGGCTTTTTCCAGTTTTTATTTTCCACTGTCTAGAGATACTCCAGAGAAATAGAGTTTTAGAAGCTCTGTGCTTCTGAGAGATAAGCTGAATCCTCAGCAGTGTTTCCATGAGCACAGGACCCCAGCTAGTGCTCAGGTGTCCTGCATTCACATCCATTAGGTGATTCATTCAGGTATTTGTAACGAGTGCTGTCCTGTGTGTGCAGAGATAATGCTAATACAACAAGGACCCTGTGTGCCCCACGATGCTTTTTGCTCTCAATCCTCGGCTAATTCCTGCTGAAATCTGTCTGTACTGTTTATTACTCACTGATAGTGTCCCTGTAATTTTATTCCATACGCTGTATATCATGGAAGCACCTGCCAACCCTGCAGTTAAATATCAAGCAATTTTTTTTCAGAGGTGTCTAATCCATATGTCCATGAAGACTATCCTGCTTGGCTAAAGCAGGACACTGGAAGCCAGTTTTCAGTTCTCTGAGCAGAACCTGGTGTGCCACTGCAGCAGTCCTGCTGTGGCCTTAGGTCTGGTAGTGCAGCATCCTTGCCCCTTGACAAAGCAGGAGGGGGTCATGGTTTGACCGTGATTCCTCTTGTGTCCAGGGCTTTAGCAGCACCTGGTCCTCATTTCTTTTCCTGTAAGAGAAGGCAATTAAGTGTTCCTGCCCAAGTCATTTCTCCAGGTGTGTCCTGGCCACATGGGTCTGATGGCAGTAAAACTGCTTCATCTTGAAGTTAATCCAAAATGTATGTGAAGAGATCTCCAGGCTACATGGGGCCATTAAAGCATTTTCTCTAACCTTCTGGCATAGCATAGACCAGAGTCTCTTGTCTCTTAATTTCTGCATCAAGTGCAGAAATTCTGTTTGAGGTGGAGTTTGTCTTTTAGAAAGATTGTCTTGATTGTATCAAGGGGGATGGAAAATACATCACAGTGTAGAAAAGTCTCACTGGGCAGTTAATGCTGACTCTTTAGCAGGGTTTGGATCCTGTTCCTGTCTGCCATGCGTACTTTTTTGTGCTAGATTTAAGGAGCTGCCAGCTTTTAGAAATCTCTGGTTATCATGGTGGGATTCTTGGGGTGTCTTGTGCTGGGCCAGGAGCTGGACTCGATGATCCTTGTGGGTCCCTTCCAATTCAGGATATTCTGTGATTCTCTGATTCTTCTGCTTAAAAGGCTAAAGAGGATATTACCATTTGCGTTTGCTGTTAGATGATGACAACACAGATGTCTTTTGGTTTGTTTGTGCTGTTTGCCACCTTTCTGCTTCTGCAGCATCTTCCCAAAAATAATATGATCAAATCTTTCCCTAAATTTGATACCTCTTAGGGCAGTCTGTCAGGTTGTGGTCTTCTTTAGTTATTTCTATCCCATTTCTTTAATTGCTGCTTCTGAAAAGGTGATCAAAAACTTTCTGAAAATCTTACTAGTCATTTTTTTTTCTGTCACTTCCTTATGCAAGTGTGGCAATAAGATCTCCAATGCCAGAACAGATGGTCTTGTAAACAAACTAGACATTGATTCAAAGCATTTCATAGCATTTCAGATAATTACACTGAGTAACTCCATATTAACTCTATTGCTTCTTTAAAACTGCATGATTACTTAGAGAAGTTTGTATGAAGCCCTTCTGTATGTCTTTTGCTAAATACTACATTTCATATGTTTTCCTAGGAGAGTCTAGGCAACTGGCTGGATTTACTGCCTTCAGACCTTTAGGGTAATTCTGAAAGTCCACTAAGGCCCTTTTCAAGGTCTCCAATTCCCATTTTCTGCTTTCCTAAGTTTTAATGACATTCTGGAGGTAGGAGGCTCCTGTCTGTTCTGCTCTGCCTTTTGCATTAAGCACTTCCCAAGAGCTGTTAGTGTTTAGTTGGTGTTTGGCAGACCATCACAAGTATTTTACCTATTTACTTTTTTCTTCTGGAAAATTCTTCTGGGTCTGTTTCTAGTCTTTGTTGGAAGTGTGGATAGCACCAGGCCAACCTTGTCCATGAAAAGCAGGAGGTGAACCCAGACGAATACTAGTCAGCCTAATTTCATTGCTCAGGGTGAAGAAGTAGTGAGAATAAGCATGCAAAAATACAATATAAAATATATTACATGAAAAATTATTTTGATCTTAATACTTTACATAAAAATGGAAAGGTTCTTACAAAATATGTGTATCTAGAACAGGTGTATTTAAATACCTTTTAAAAATGTGCTACGTTTGCCAGAGGGGAAAGGAAGAAAATTCCTGTGGAGGACTCAAATGGAATAGATGATTCCTGGGTCTTCACAGAGAATCCTCTGAAAGTGCTTTATGGCAGTTAGTTTCTTGCTTTGCAGCCAGGCTGGCTGAAATCAGTGATACCTCTCAAGGAGTAAACCCTTCTCAGCCTGAACTGATTATCAGGACCAACTTGTCAAATTGCCTTATGGTTTTGCAGGGAAGTGCCTTAAAACAGCCCTTTTTTAATGCATTAGCTATTTTCCGTCACATTCAGGCTTCTGTATTCAGGCATATAGCTTTAGAGTCAGGCATAAGGAGTTAGAGACTTTCCTAAAGTGTTGGATGGCATTTTGGCTTCTACAAATTGTAATATGGGTTTAATAACAAAATCACCACCTCACAGTACTTTCTGCAACCTTGATGGAATCGGTGGGAGAGACGGTAGCTGTACATCGCTTCCATCCTTGATGCCTGACATGTAAATTCATTGAGCTTTAATATAAACTGGTTTAAAATCAGGCAGCACCTGCTTAATCCATGAATAGCTGCTGGCTGTGTTAACAGTAAAGAAAGCTCACAGCTGATGCGTTTTCTTTTCTCTCCTGAAAAGAAAAAGTCAATGGATATAAAAAGAGTAAGTAATAAATATTTTTACACTGCACTGATGAGGCATTCTTGGAAACAGCAAGCTAAACAACTCTACATAATTCAGTAGATGGAAAAGTGGACTGAGAGTCAGGAAATAATTATGAGAGCTTGGAGAAAATTTTCCTTCTGTGATGAGATGTGAAGCAGAAATTGTTAGTGGAAAATATCCATTTGTGAGGAACACTATTTGTGGTTTTCTTAAAATAATAAAAGCACCTGAAAAATACAAGGGGACATGATTTAGAAGTGCACCAGGTGGAGCTGTGGGGAGTTGCCCCTTAAACACCTGTCTGGCCCCCAAGGTGGGAAAGTGGTCAGTGTCCCAGGGCAGCGGGACTCATGGGATGATGCTTTGGGAAGACTCCTGGGTGGCAAGAGGTGTACGGAGCATCCTGTAAAATAAATACTAAATACTAAATACTGTACTTTCTAAACATAGATGCAATCGAGCTAAATGCCAACACAGCCTAAAAAATGCCCTTTGTTAGCCAGAGTCAAGAGTCTTTCTTGTTGAATGCTGCAGGAGGGGAAAATAATTTTCAAGGCTATAAAAAGACTCTCCAAAAGATGCAGTTGGGAGAAGTGGGAGGAGGCACAGATGAAGTGTAGATTTAGAATGTAGAAAAATGATTATTTTATCCAAATCAGCTGGATAGTTAGTTCTTTTAGACTATTATTGCCACCAGAACCTCAGCCCTGCTCTAAATCAGCTCAGCATTTCATCAAGAAGCCTATTCTTTGCTAGAAGAGACCAAGAGTGCTCAATTATGGGTTTCTTTTCCCCCTTGCATAATAAAATTGGGAGATTATCATCAAGTTTCTATTCAGATTTTAGGAAGGCTTTTTTATTTTATTTTTAAAACCCATCTTTGTCTGTAAGAGCTCCCTGTGCAGGCCATCATGTGGCAATGATTACTGCTGTAAAGGCTTCGATGGAGATGTGCTCTATTTCATTCTCAATGAGGGTTGATGGCATTTTGAAAGGCTCAGAATATCCTTTGATTACTGTATAAAACAGGCTGGTGAAGATGGCAGTGCAGCATGCACATAGGAGGGGGCTGCTGCTCCCAGGATCGCTCATCAACTTTCTTTTGCGCTCTTTCTTTTTTTTCTTTTTTTTTTTTTTGTCTTCCATGTCACAATCACAAATCATGGGCGTGTTGTGGTTTTGGTCCTATTCTCCATCCTTTCCCTGTTTTGGGACTTGAAGCTTGAGGTTTGTACAGAAAAGGAGAAGCTGCTGCTCCTGTGTTTTGGACAGCACAGGAGCAGGAGCAGTGCTGACCCCTCTGTCCCACAGGGAACTGTCAGAACAGGTGGGGAATGGTAGCTCATCCCTTTCAAATTGTGGGGAATTGGCCCAGTGTTAAAAGGTGCCATTTACTGTAAAGTGTCTTGGAGAGTGTATTAAAAAAGCGAATGACAGAAAGCTAGTCATGGGTGACAGGAAGGATGGGGGAGTCAAGGAGATTGAAAGGAAAAGATTGGCAATGCCAGCTGTCTCTCTTCCTGCTCTGCTCTCTGTTTGACACTCGGGTGCATTAACACAAAGTGACAGGCAAAAGAATTACTTGCGTCTTCATTCTTGTGTCATGCTTAGATCAAAGTGCATATTGTGCCAGCTGAAATCCGTTTGCCAGCCCCTCTAAAGGTAGGAAGGATGAAGGTTTCTGAGGTCCAGAGAACAGGTGGGTTTCCAAGCTGTTGGTGCCATTCAGCAGGAGAATGCTTTTATTTCCAGCCCAGGTATCAGGCTCAAAGAGATGAGGCTACAGAAAAGCATTTCACCTACTTTTCCTTCTCAGTGTAGCTGGATACTGAGTTTTGTGCCCAAATTGTGCATCTCTTAAGAGATTATTTTCATTGGTGGTCTTGTCATCTTTGACTTCTCTACTTGGTGAAGTGTTAGACTGAAAATATATGGTTCATATCTGGTATTTTCCAGTAACAGCACAAGAAATACTCTGTGCAGTATATAGGTATGTTGTTTCCCACAGCCCTATGCCAAGATTATTAGGCATGTCTTGTTTGTGATATATGCCATTTACTGTTCAGTCCAGATTAAATTACTCCTAGGAGGCAGTTTGGGTATCCCAATGCAGATGGACTGCTCTAAAAGAGTTAACAAGTATGAAAACAGACAGTTGCTAAAAGAGAAAATTATGCAAGAGAAAGTGGTAATGACTTATCTGAAGCTAAGAAGTTGGTCAGTACTGACCTGAACCCAGGGGAGCGGTGAAATGTCCATACTGACTTTGGACAGGTTCAGGGATGTCTTAAACCCACCATTCTGCCAGGACATGGGCTGGCATATCCAACTGACACAGGCAGCCTGTGGGAGCTGAGTTAAAGCTCAGGCTGCCTGCAAATCTCACCTGTCCTGTGGCAAACAGCAACCAGAAAAAACCTAGGTTTAGAAAAATACTTACTCGTTTCTTCTATTTATTTTTTCCCTCGCTGGTCTAAGCTGGATGTTTTATGTCTCGATTGTAGAAGAAGTAGTTGTTGGAGACTGGAGCAAACACTTCACACAGACTGATGCTTAGTTTTTATACTTGTGATCAACATTTAAGTTAAAACGTGACACATTCTGAGAAAAGGTACTGCTGGAAAAGGGGCTGGGATGTCATCATTTCCCATAAAGATTCCTCGATTCCCAGTGGAATGTTATGGCCAAGGAATGCCAGACTTGTGTCAGGTGCCATACGGACAGATATGCTTGAGCCTTAACAGCCGAGGGAGGTGTCTAATCCTTTCTTTTTATATATGGCCCTTCTCTGAGCAGGGGCTGGGACTAGAAACCCCCAGAGGTCTGAAAAGCCTTCTAGCAATTACTATACAAACAGCATTCCATTTCTGTTTAAAATGACACAGTGATCTCATGGTGCATGTTTTTTCCTTTGATTTTCATCTCAGAAATGTTTGCTTGTCTGGAGCAGGGCAGAGTAATCTGCAAATTCTGTGGAAGCAGGACTGCAGCCAAGGAGAGGTGGCTGTTCTCCTGTAATGGTCTTTCCTATTTGAATTTCAGTTCAGATCAGTTGTAAATACCAGGCTGCTCCCTTGCAGGAGTTTGCTTGGGGACTGGTGGGACACTCTGCATTGTGTGCTCTGCCTGCAGCCCTTCCAGACCATCCCAAAGATTATTCAGATCCACTCACATAAATCAGCTGTCCTTCCTGGAGAACTGCTGAAATTTTGGTGCTTGCAGCAAGATCTCGTATCTTATGATGCTTTGGTTTGGTGACTCGAGCCTGCACATTCCCTTGGTTCGAAATTAGGTAAAGAGTTTCTAGGGGAGGGAGGAGATTGACTTGTTCTGGGGCCACACAGCCCAGGACTGATGAACTGGAACAAGAAGTGTTGCCAGAGCTTGCTCAAAACAGATAATCATTGAGTTGCCTGAGGCATGGACCGCAGGATGCCCCTGAACAGGACTTGGGAGAAGCATCCCAGTGAAAAGGTGGGAGTGTTTTACTCCTGCTCTATGTTTGGTGCTCTTTGCATACGAGAGCAGGAGGAGAGGAAGAGGGAGTTGGGTTTTAGGCAGTTTGAGCAGTATCAGAGTGGGTTCAAACATGTGTGTATATTCATGCTGGCAAAGTCTTGCCTTTAGTAGAGAAAAATCTTTCAGTCCCATGAGCTTAGCAGGCTGCTTAAGAGCAAGAAACAGCAATGATTGTGCAACCCTATCAACATTTTTGTGGGTGGTCAGGAAAACCAACTCTGCAGCAGCAAAGGGACTCTGGGGAGTCTGTGCTGGCAGCAAAGCATGGGGATACCAGCTCAGGCTGTAAAGAAAGTGTTGCTTATTTTCTATGTGGTGGCAGCTCTGTACCACTCATAATCCCACAGCAGCACTGAGTGCCTCCAGCATTTCTTCCAGGAAATGTGCTCTGGGTGCAGTCATGAAGGCAGCAGTGCTCAGCCAGAATGGGATGAGCTGTGACATGGGCAGCAGGAGAAGCACAGCCCTGGGTGTCAGGCTCAGGCACAACACTAGACCCAAGTAAGAGGAGACAAGGCAGAGGCATATTCACAGAGCTACATAAATATGAGTGGCAAGACCCAACAAGGCTTTGATTTCATTACAGTTTAAGATGCAGCCAGAAAATATTATGTCCCTGCTATAAAGGACGAGATATTTACCTTTGGGAGATTTTAGAAGCAAGGAATTAGAAAATGAAATTAATGAACAGAAAGCAATAACACAAGCCAATATTCATGGAAATGTTATTTACCACTTTTTGATCAAGGCTCGTTTTACACAAACATTAGCTGTTATAACAGCTGATGTGTCACTGGTACTTCATACCAGAGGGCCTTGGGAAAAGGCTTTAGGAGACATTTTCTTGGGTTTTATCCTTTCTCCCCGTTGTCATGTTTTTGCCTAAAATTCAATCATGTGTACAAAATGAAATCTTGGGCATTTCTGAGAAGGGCTGCTCATGGGCAGTTTAAAAAGTGAGGCTCCTTCTGGAGTGTGATGAGTTCCCCTGTCGATGGATGCATGTACTCCACAACTAACGGATATAACACACATTACACCATCAAAAGGGAGCCAGTATTGATTTTTTTTTTTTTTTTTTCCCCCCAGTATACAAGCTGAGACTTCTTAAGTAGGCTTATGTAGTGAGGTCTTTGAGCAACCAGCCACTAAGGTCTCTGTCTATCTCTAAAAGACAGAGATGATAATTCAGGTGAGACTTTCAGGATCAGAAACCCAAAATTCTAGAGCTTTTCAGTAAAGGAACATGTGAGTGACCAAGACACGGACCCAGACCAGCAGGGAATCTGAATAGTTTATTCAAAGAAACTAGCTGGTTTTATACACTTCTTCAAGACCCACTATTTTCTTATGTGGTATTTTTCACCAAGAGACCTATCACACATTGCCATGTCAGCAATGCACCTTCTTAATGTCCTTGTGTGGGGATGATCACACGCTGTTCAGGTGTCCGGCAGCTTCTGGCAGGCTCCTCTCCGCAGGGCTCTGCCGTGTGCCATCTCCTCCCACCAAGGTCAGGCAGAGACAAGCTTCTCTGTGCTGCCATGGCGTTCTGCAGGCACGTCCCACAGCCTGTAACCCAACTCTGTCTTACCTCTCCCCACAGGAACACCCTCTAATTTTTTCAAGATAATATTTAAGATGCAAAAACAACAAACCCCCCCCCCCA
>VWZT01003593.1:0-23967 GCA_013397055.1 Pachycephala philippinensis | reverse complement strand
AACTGGAAAACAGACACTGGACTGGAGAAAACGCACATAGCAGTTCACTGGAAAGTTAGTTTGCACTTAAATTCTGACTTTATTTGAACTGTTTTCTGGATTTTGAAAGAAGCAATATGGAAGTGACCAGCAAAATACAAAATAATAATTTTAAATTTAAAAAAGAAATAATAATTATATGTAAAGGATGACTGTGGAAATGCCAAAATGAAGCAAATCAAGTCTTTGGAACAACGTCTGCCAGTTCTGAGAGGCCGATGCAGTGACTGCTTCAGAGAATACAGTGACAGAGCAGCCAGCTCTTCCTGCTGCTGTATGAAGGACAGCAGAGCAAGCCCTGGAAAGGATCAGAGGAGGCAAATGTCCTGCTCTGGCTTGCAGCACAGTACAGAATACCATTTTTCTAAAAGGAGGATTACTCTGGCACAGAAGACAGTGCATATGAGGTTTGAGAAGTCAAAATGTGCATGATTTGCAGAGTTTTCTGTCAAAAATGTAAATAAGTATGAGTCAGTCTCCTTGCACTTAGTTCTGCTTTTATCAACCTCATTTTTTAGGTAGACACCCTCTGACCTGCTCCTCTTCGGAAATCTCTTTCAAACCAGAGTTCTGGACATTTTTAGTGACCTGGGGCAGATGGAGCTGGGAAAGGAGGCGTAGGGGCCAGAGACACCAAGGCTTGCTCCTGGCACACCAAGACCGTGTATGTAAGAGCATTTGTGAGCCTACTTCCCACCAAACATCTTAAGGAACTATTAGGTACCTTTGGAGATCTGCCTGTCTCTATCCATCAAGGCTTTTGTAGGGAAGAAGCAAAACCTGGTGGATGGCAATCTTGGGTGGTGCAACAGTATTTCAGTTTATGTGCTTCAGTTCTATTAGGGTTGAGATCTTTGTGGTGACCTAACCCGGCAACAAAACCAGCAACAACCAGTGGTCTGGAAATGGCATCACCCTCCTCTAAATTCCTGCCATACCAACATCTTGCCACCTTTAATCTTAGGGAAGCAGAAGAAGGAGTAAGAAACAAGCAATAGTTACCCGAAGCTTGGTGGCTGAGGGTCAGCTTGACAAAGGTGTGAAGAGCTTTCAAACCTGAGTTGGTTGTTACCCTTGTAGATGGAAAACAAACTGTGTGTGATCACAAGGCTGGTTCAGCCAGTGAGCTGTTTGTGCATCAGGTGTGTCCAGGCCAGCTGCAAGCAGGTGTACACCGAGTACGTAGCTGAAGGTTCTGAAAGCAGCAAGAATAGGTACAGATCTTTGAGCTGTTAAAAGGAGATCTTGGGTCAAGTGGTACCAAGGTGGTTTGTGGTGACAGGACCAAATGGCCAGCAGACCACTGTCATGGGATAGATGGATACAATCCTGCACTGAGGGGGCCTCTTCTGGTGCCTCTGGTAGCTCCTCACCATCTTAGTGGGACAGGGGCAGGCACTGGGCAGGGGCTGGGGCACAGAGAGTGGCATGAGGCCCTGGATGGCTGCTCCAGGGAAGGTTTGCCCACAGCAGTGCTCTCAGGGCGTCGTCTGATGCACAGGCCAAGGTCTGCCAGGCTGGGACAATGCTGCCAAGCTGCTTGGGGACACAGACCAGCACAAGAATGTGGGTGTCCTGTTTCAGCACAGCAGCTGCCCACAGTACCATAGGTAGGTGGAGAAAGGTTGATTTATCCCTGAACAAGTCTTGTAACAGATTAATGTTTAAATCCTGGTGCAGCTCACATGTTTGAATTCAGAGATGAACTCAAAGGCTGCTGGGGCAGAGGCAGGCACACCTCCAGAGCCAGGCACTGGGATGGAGCTGCTCACGCAAGCTGAGGCCTGTTTGTTCCTCTGGTAATGAAGTAGTGCTCATATTGGAAACAAGCCCATGGAGTAATCCAAATGTAAATACTGATGGGGTTTAACAGTTTAACTTTTCATTTCTTACAAGGCTTGAATTATTTATTAATTTTATTTGTTGACTGTGGGTGTGCTATAATATATTAAGTAGCATGGAAATGCAGAGGTTCCTGCAAGTGTGGCAGCATGAAAGCTGGAACAAGACCGTGGGCTCTGCCTGGCAGCCAGGCTGAGCCCTGCTGAGCCGTGCTAGTGGGGTCTGGGATAGCAGAAGACAGGCAGAGGCTTAATGAACACAGTGATTCAGGATGAGAGAGAACTCCACACACTGCAGCTTCACAATTTATTGTTTTTATTCTTTTCTGAGCTTTTGGTTTGAGTTGCAGTTGCTAAAACTGGCTCTTGGGTTCTGTGCCATGCCACTCGTTGACCCTTGCCCAAGAGATGGGCCTGTGTGGTGCTGAGGCTGCTGGTGAACCAACCCCTTTTCCCTGGTCAGAGCAGCAATTGTCTGAGCCCTGCCCCTTTCCTCTGGAAGAGAAGTTCTGAGCTATGCTGGCAGGTTTAGCCTCTTTGCGACAGATAGTTTAACCATGGCTAAAGAAAACAAGAAAGGGAAACAGAGAGCAGAACTGTTTGGCTGCTTTAATCTGATCAGCAGAAACACCTGGCTGTCCCTAACTCACACCTTTGCCTTACTGGATATTGCTGCTGGCTTGGTGAAAGAACTTGGGCAAGTGCACATGGCAAAAACATGGCGAGCATTCAACTGGGATTCATATGGGATGAAAGATGAGGGCCAGGCTCTTTAATGCATAATGACAGGTTTGGGGGAGAAGCACTTATTTCCACACATGAACTGCATTTTGTCAGCACAAAGTAGCAGATGAGCGCATCAACAGAAGTGCTTCGTGTGTCATTCACTCTCTAGTGCTACAGAAGTATCTGTACATGGCACACTTGGGTTTTGTGGGCTTTAGAATGCAGTCTTCTGTTTATAAATGTTCTCCTTCCTCCTTTTGTGGCCTGTGCAACAGGAGAGCAGTGACCAACTTTTCAAGAGCATGTTTTTACCCAAGTGTGGATCAGCCGTTGTCCAAGGCACAAAGCAACGTGCTAAAGGAAAGAGAACAACAGCTTGTTTTTTCCTGATCTCTTTCAGTGATACTTGTCTTATCTGTTATTATCTACCTGAGGGTTATTGCAAGCAGAAGCAGATGCTGGGGCCGATTCACTCACTGTAACGTAATTGGCTGAAACCAATTACTTTTAGGTTTACTTCTTCAGCTCTTTTCAGATTTTTCTTTTTCTGCAAAACAGCCAGGAGGGATTCTGACATGGCCATTGGCCCAGATGTAGCAGAGTATTTACAACTATAGTTCAAACAGGTCATCTTTATCAGGTAGCAAGAGATGGAAATAAATCTGCAATAGGAGCCACCATGTGGATCTGCTTCAGATACCCTGAAATCCTTTTCTGTGTACAAAGAAATGTTGTGTTAGCCCTGGATGTACCACTTACTTGGAAGAAAATGTGCTTCTTGACTGCAAAACTCATATGTGATGATCTGACACCTGTTTCCACTAAAGATTTGAGAGGGAGAGCATTTCCCTCACCCTCAGCCACCACCAACCCCAGCCCAGAAGGAAGGAAAGTGGCAGCTCTGGAAGAGCAGCTCAGCCCTGACTCTGTGGATCCAGTCTTTCCACAGCTTTAGGTAGAGCTGAGCAGCACAGGGGAGAAGTATGAGCTGTGAGGTGAGCCAGCCTAGAAATACAGCTTGGTTTTGGGGATGGAAAATCAGATATTAAAGAAAAAAATCTTTTTTTGTCTAATGGTGTGTCCGTGTAGGTGTTGTGCATCATGGTGGCAGCTAATGGAATGATGGGATTGTTTGAGCTCCTTTATCCCATCTGGGAGATGAGGAGACTGGTACAAGACAGAATGAGGCTGTTGATCATGTAATTCCCCAGGATAACTGGAGGCATCCCTGTGAGCTGTGCTCCCCTGGCAGCCCAGGCAGCCTGGGCAGGCATGTCCTTACAGAAGGGGTAGTGACCACTGCAGCACCCACGAGCACACACAGGGACACTCACACTCCAGTGTGTCAGCCCTTTTTGGGAGGAAGGAGTGGGAGCACCAGATGTGCCCAGGGTTGGCAGCTGGGCAGTGCCCATGAGTCAAGGTTGGCTGCTCCCCTCACCCTGCACATCTGGTGTCTCAGGGCTTCCACCTTGGTTTCCCAAGCACATTTCGGAACTATGGAGCTCAGATAGGTGTTTACATGCTTAGAAGGCTGTTTGACTTGAGGGTGACTGGTGAAACAGAGGCTTTAGAATAATGAAAGCCAGGTCTGCAGTTTTCAGTCACCTCTTTGGCTCTTAGAGGGCACCTCACAGGGGACGATGTCACCTCAATTTCCCTTTGGCAAGACTTTTTCAAAACGTGGTGTCACATGAAGTCTCTGCACCTGCTCATTTCCAGCTCTGTCACTTGCTATAGTCTCACTCCTGTGGATCTTCGACCTCTGCTGCTGACAAAACAGCTCATCTGTGGTTAGATAAAAATCTTGGATTTGCATTCAGATTGTTTCTCAGAAAGCCAGGGCTGGGTGAGGTAGGGTGGCTGGCTGTAGTGCTTGTACTCCGTCAAGCAGGGAGCTGTAGTTGTCACAGTAGCCTCGGTGTAGCACCACTGGGTGTGCAGGATTCCCTCTTTTTTATTTTCTGCCTGTTGCTAAGCGTTTGTTATACAGGTGGAAAAGGTCAGCATTACAAATGGGGCATTCAGATTGGAAACAAGTAACAGAAATAAAACTATGTGATTAGAAGCACCACTCTAAAATGTCCAAAAATCATGTTTCCATGTTAGTTTTAATGTTATTTTAGCACAATTTTATTTTACCACTGTGTGGAAGAGTGGTTTGTTCTGATGGTAGGCTCTCGAGGAAATCACGGGCAGGTGAGGCTGTTGGTGGTGGTGCTGCAGCAATGGCTGGGATCTGCCTGTATGTTTGGACAATGCAGAGCACCTTTTAGGGAACTTTGTGAGTGTTCAGGTGACTGATGGTGATGGGACTCAGTGGGGCTTGACCTGTAACCAGTCTCATCTCCTTACCAGAGCCAGAGGGACACCTTCTGCCTAGGGCATCCCGCAGCTGGGGTCTGTGGCAGCAATACAGGAAAAGGTGTGAGGGGGAAGCCCAAGGACATCCCAATAGGAAACAAGAGGAGTCAAACTGGGGTGGTTTTTTTCCTTTTATTATTATTTAATTTTAGAAGTGAGTTTTGTGGACCTTGGCAGAGAGAGATTTTAAGGGGAGTTTTGTAAGGCATTAGACGGTGTGAGTAATTATGTCCCAGTTCCTCTCCCCTCGCCAATTAAAAAGCCATGAAATCATGCTCCAGCGGTGTTGTGGATGAACCCTCCAAGGTGAAGGTGCATCCTGCCCAGCACCCTCGGGCTGCTGGCTCAGGTGTGACCAGGGCCACAGGTATACAGAGCCATCGGCTGTCACTGAGCACTGTTTGCCAGCAGTTTGGTCCCCAGCCCAACCTTTGAGCTCTCCTAGGGGGGAAACACTGCATTATCCATAGCACTCTGAAGACTAAACCCTTTTGGGATAACCACCGTAGGGAACTGTGACTGGTATTTTCTAAGTGTAGATATGTATGCCGTTCTTTCGAGGTAAGGTACTCTGACATATGTAGCATAAACTGGTCCTGCTGTTAAATGGGTCGATTATTAACTGAGCAGCTGTGTAGGGGGTAGCTAACTTTGAATGCATGAAACCACTGTTCCTCTGGACATGGGACGGGAGGTAGGTACTGGCTACTTGTGGGGGTACTTATGGTGGGGTAATGCAAGAGGAAAATGCAGGTGAATGACAAAACTGGTAATTTTTTATAGCATTTTAATGGTGGAAGTTGGTACCCATTCAATACATTATTCGCAATGATTTTAATCCGTTCTTTTGCCCAGTTTTTGCTACTTCCCCAACATAGTAAGCTGGAATTGCTAAACAGGTAGCAGCCCTAGTACAGGGAAGGGAAACTGAGGAGAAAAGAAGTCTGTTTCTAAGAACAGAGATAGCCAAATTGTATTTCCTGACCTGGTGGTCTTGAACCACTGACTTTTCAGATGAGGCTCTAATTCAGGCCCCGGGGGATGACATTACTGTCCCCTTGGAATCAAAGGCTCCCACCTGGGAAGTGACACTGGGACAGCACCGAGCTCCTGGTGACTCCTGATCACAGTGCCAGCATGGCGTGGCCCAGAGGAACCAGCAGCACAGATGGGGTGGTCTGGGTTTCTGTCAATTCTCCGCGTTCTGAAAGAGCCACAACATAGAACAATACTTCTGCCTTATGAAGTACCTTCAGAAGAAGAGAAGTGTCAGCATGTTGGGGAAGACACTCATCTCTTGCAAAGTGATGCATTCAGAGTTAGCTGCCTTTCTGAAACAAAAATAAAAAAAAAATTCAAAACCTACTGTATGTTACTTTGAAAATGTGAATAGTATTTTTATAGCTTGTTAAAGACACAGCTAGTTGCATTTGTAAATAAGGATAATGTTGCTTTTATTTTCCTTGTGGACATCATTGTTTGGAACATAATTGTCCTTAGGGTTGATTTGTATATAGGTAATTTGCTTGTGATTTAAGCTGCTCCTCCCCTTTCCTTTCTCTCCCTTCCCACCCTCTGGTTTTGGTTAGAAGTACCATTTTCAGCATTCTGTGTGATTCCGTGTTTTAGCACTATTGTGGTGTGTTCAGACTTTCTGCACTTGCTTACACAGTAGGGTATGCCAATCGTGTGTGGCGTAATGTTACTTTAACCTTTCGTTTCTCATATTTTAGCTGTCAAGAATTAAACACTGTTAAAATACTTACTGACCTGGGTTAATATTAGGTACATATTTTAGCATAATTTCCCTTCTTTTCATGGTTTCTTGGGTTTTTTCTTTTTTTTCCTTTCCCTTCCCTTTTGTCTTGTTTGGAAGCTGGGAAGAAACCTGTGGATCTTCTCTTTGTGTGGTTCTATTCCCCACTCCCGTGTGCAGCCCGGAGTTTCTCCTCATGGTCCTTGGGGTAGAGCTTTATCTGTTTGTTAAGGCAAATGTAGACTGCGACGACCCACCTTGCATCAACCCACGCTCATCCCAGCTGAACAATTTGAAAACTGTTCTGCCTTTTTGTTACATGAATCTGTCAGAAATATATTTTTAATTTAATATAAATGAAATTCAATAAAATATGAAACAAAGTCTCTGTGCACATGTGAAGTCTCTTGGAAGGTGGCTTAAGTGCTGCCAGTGCCACAGAGTCCCCATGTCCATGGAAAGCCCTGGCATGGCCTTGAGCTGAGGCAGCCACACACACCCTACACACACACACAGAACCCCACACATTACACACACACACACACAGAACCTCACACACACCCTACAGACACACAGAACCCAAAACATTCCACACTCCCCCCACACACACTCTGACAGAACCCCACGTATCGCACACATGCCCTATACACAGGGATCACAGCCTACCTGACCCCCAGTTCCAGGAGCACAGCCTACCTGACCCCAGTTCCAGCAGCCAAGTTCCTGTGGAGCAGCTCCTCCAGCAGCACCTCTCTTCCCTGAACATACCATGCCCCTCCGTGTGCGCCCTACCCCCACAATCACAGGGTTATGCAAGTCTGAGCTTTTCATTCTTTTTAAAACAAACCACGGCCCATGAAGATATCGATGCCTGTGCCCCAGCTCACTCACTGGGTGTCCAGTTGCAGCTCATTCACCCACGGCTGCCCTGGCTCAGCTGGCTTGACTTATTCCCCCAACTTCAATGCTGGAGGGAATGGAGGGTGGTGTGGGGGAATGATGCATATGTATATTTAGACACATTAATTCAGCGCATACATAAAATCTAGCCCCAAGAACCACACACCCCACTATGCCAACAGGCATCCTCTGGGCATACACCCCACACCTGTATGCCTTCATCTCACACCCCAGCACCATAGCTTGGCCATGGCTGGCTCTGCCTTTGGCAGCTGCACCTTTAAATCCAGTTGGAAAACACACAGATGCTTCCCTTCCCATGCTCTCAGAGGGGCTGAATAAGCCACCAGGTGCTGCCAGGTGCCCTCAGTCCAATGCCCACTCTGTGTCTCATTAAAAATCCATGATTTGCACACAGTCCTGTGAGATTTAACTGAATCATTCCCTGCCAGTGCCACAGGTTAATTCCCACTGGGTCTGGCACACGCCCTAACTCAAACTGCTCCCATTGCCCCTAGTCTGCCTTGCTGGCTGGTGAGCATTGCCCTGCATTGCCAGGCCTCTGGAAAGCATTTTAAATTTAGCTAGAAACCCGTAAAGGTCATTTGGCTCTTTGAGGTTCATTTTAAAACACTCCAGTCTCCCCGGATTGCAACTCTTTGTTTCATGAATGGCCTCAACATTTTATCCCCAGCAGCTTGGAAAGGTCATTGCAGACACACACAGTTCTCAGTGTTGGAATGCTGGAATGCTGGAACATTCCCCGCTGCCTTCAGGGAGCAGAAGAACAAGCTGTGTGTAACACCACCACTTGCTCAAAGCAGGCTAGGGTGACGTTATTAAGCATTCACACTTTAGAGCTGTCAGGAATATAAACTCTATTTTCCATAGGAGGGGAAGGGTAAGTGAAGGAGCCCTGCTGCAAGCCCACCCTTCCACATCCAGCCCCACATCACAAGGCCCTTCCACGGCTGGAGCGCACCCAGGGATGCACACACACTGCAAGGCTGCAGCTGATGGAGCCCCACACATTGGAAACAGTGCCTGATGCAGGGATTTGGCATCACTGTGATCTTCACAACATAATAGGTCACAATAGAACTTCAGCAATACTTCAGAAATGAGCAATACAAGTTTTAAGACACATTCGTACACACAGGCAAACACACACCCCTTTTACCCAAGTGAGTTTTACTTAACTGGCCAAAAAAAGAAGGAAAGGAAAGAGTAAATCAACCACCTATTTTCTAGTGAAATACATTAATTTAAAGCCCTCTGCTACTCATTCAGAGAAGCTTGGCAAAGGCCATAGGGTTCAGGTGTTAAAGGTGCCACTGAAAAGCACAGTTTAGCTTTTGCAAGGAGTTTCATGCTGCATTACTGGTGATGAAGTTCTTGGCAGCCCTCCGTCACTCATGAACCACATGGGCACATACATATGGAATTATTCAAACCTGACGTCTCATCACTGAAAAACGTTGATCTTGTACTAAAAGAAAAAAATACCTGCAGGGGTTTTTTGAGGAATCTGTTTTGTTTTGTTTTTGTAGTAGTAGTAGGGGTGTCATCCCCATTCACCCCAGCTGGCCCAGGGTATCCTCACCCTTCACAGCCTGGCTCATCACTGCCCAGTGTTCAGCTGACTGAGGTTTGCAGAGGCAATACTGGCCAACTGGCACATTTTATCCTACTGCAACAAGCCTGTGCCCTGAGCACTGGGGAAATTGATTTTGCTCCCTCCAAATGCAAAATAGGCAGCCATTTCTGGCACTGTAACACCTCTGTTAAGGCCTGGGACTTTCCCAGCAGGAGAGGCTGCTTTACCAATTTCACTAACAGCCCCAGAACTCAGACAAATCTCTTTAAACCTTGCACTCAGTTTGCAAACCACACAAGGACTGTAACGCTACTGGAGAGGCCAAATGAGCATCTCATTTAAAACAAGCCCTCCAATACATTGAAGTAAAGTAAAAGAGGAAAGTAAAAACCATCAGCAGGTAAAAATCAGCTCAGCTTCACTGATGAGGCTGAGGCTATTGCTAAGGCTCAGGGGCATTTCCTATATCATCTCTCAAAAACTGGGCCAGCAAACATTTTGGAAGCCGCTGCTAGAAGCTAGAAAAAACAGAGAGAGAAAACCAAGCTTCCTTTTGGCTCCTGTAACCTTAACACTGCTCGACCTAATTTCTCTGCCAGTTTTACAGGGAGCCCATCATTGTGGTGGGACAGTCTGTACCAGGCATTCACTCTGGGCAGAAACATGGGGCTCTAAGAGAGAGCCAAGAACAGTGCTGCAAGGGCAGTGAGTGGGGAGCTTACCTGAAAAGCTGGATTTGTTCCCTGATCCCTTTGTTTTGGCAAATCCTCTCCTGGCACAGGAAGGCTGAGCCTGAATGTGTCCTTCTGAGGCATTTTAAGACCACATCACATGTCTGCCAGCTGAACAACTGGGAGCATTTTGGCTTCAGTCAACTAAAACACTTGCTTGGTCCTTTTGAAAATTTCGTGGAGGGTGGTGTAGGGGCAGTGGCACTTTTTTTGGTTTGTGTAATTGGGGGAGCTTTTGTTTGGGTTTTTTCTTTAGCTCTCTATAAAGACTCCCCCCAAGCAGGTTCCTAGAGACATTTTTGAGTGTTGGTACAGCACTAGTGCACTCCCTGCTCCCTCCAGCCTGTCCCAAGTGGATAATCTACTCTTCTGCAGTCAAAGTTTGTTCCTTTCTGGGGCAAAAATGATTTTAAAGGTTGGCCAGAAAGGAGGCTAAACCATCAAACAACAGTGCAGACCTTTGCTCTTCACTCACCTGGGGTTCTGCTGTTTGAGTCCGAGCCCTCTCCAGCCTCCAGTGCAGCCACCAAGCAGATGTCCCAGTCCATGGCCACCACATAACACCCAGACTGTCTCAGCAGCCACAGAGAAAACTGGCATGGGACACGGGGGTTATGACAAGATGAGGCAGATGAAGGCAAATTGTGTGGGCAGTCATGGATACCTGTGACAATAATTTGCCCCTAGAATAGCCCCTGAGACCACAGGGCCCCATCCTCCAAGGGATGATACTGCTGGGAACAGCTGAGTGAAGTCCCCCAGCACACCCACAGCCCAACTCAGGGAGCTGGCATGAGTCTTTACAGGTGACTATTTAGAAAAAAAAATCAAATTATTATACTTAGAAAACTGTTTCCATGCTGTCTGTAACTCTCTGTTCCAGGCTATCTTCCCCATCAGAGCAAGGTGTTGCTGGGTTTTTAATCCTGATCACACAAGTCTATCCAAAGCCTTTGCTGAAGGGGACAGCCAGCAATTCCAAAGGGGCAACCCCTCCATAGCTCCAACCTGTCATGCCTGCTCACTGCTACAGAAGCAACAGCTGGCAAACAGCCAGCACAACTGCAAAATTCTTTTCCCTATGAAAAATCCTCTCCACTACCCTCTGCTTTTTTCACACCAAAAAAAGCCTTTACTATTATGCCAAGAAAATTTGTAGTTGCTTCGTGCAATACACCGGCAAGTCAACAAGATTGTGGCAACAAGGGAAGAAGTCATATTTTCCTTTCAGCCATGCCCACAGCAATCTGCTTTGTCCCTGTCACACAGGGCACTTGTTGCTGTGCCCCCTGCAAGGGCCTTGTGCAGAGCTGCACAAAGGAATAACAACAAAGGAAATATTTTGTTCCCACGGAATAGAAATCACCGTGATTTTTCAGACCTCTTTACCAACGTGTGTTCCTGGCAAAGCAAGGACCAGGATTAGGGAGGGGATGGGCACAGGGGAGGGGAGGAGGGATGAACAAATAACTGTACTGCGTGAGAAGCATCTGAACTTTTTCATGCTCTGCTGCTTTGGCACCTGTGTCTTTGTGTCTCTGCCTCTGACCCTGCTGGTCCAGTTGGGGCTGGGGACTGCAGAACTCCCCCTGCTTTCCTCAGCAGCTGAACCATGAAGGTATCACACGCTGCAGCATGGCACAGGGAAGCCAACAGGGCACAGCTCCAGCGAAATCCAGCTTGCCGGCAACAGGATCCGACTCCTCAAACACAGGTCAGTCAGCAGTGAGTGGTCCTGCATACCATTGCCTCTGAGAGACAAAAAGCAGCACCTGGGGATGGAAACCACCTGCCCTTTGCTCCTCCTTTGCTATGGATGGGAGCAGTTTTCCACAGAGGAGTTGTTTCCTTATTCTGTTACCTTCTAACATGGCAGATGGCACATTTGGGTTCCCCAGTTGTGATGAATGCCACATCATTGCTTTGTTTCAAAGGAGCTGTGGCACGCCTGAATCCTGCCAAAGCAAGCGAAACAAACCTTAGTTAGGGATACACACCTAATATGACTGAATACTGAGGCCACCCTGCCTGCACTGCTGTCTGTAAGAAGTGATTTTCAGACGAGGAGAAACCCAGCAGGAGCCTGTCTCTGTCACGTGCTGCCTGTCTCCAGGGAGCTGTGTCCTGGGCACGCTCCAGCCCCCCCAGCATGGTGATTCCCTCAGCTGGACGAGGCATTTCTGGAGGCCCTGACCAAATGGACACACAAACACAGGCAGGGGCACCAGCCCACAAACAAAGCCATTCACCCCAGCACTGCCATGCTGTGCAGTTTGGTCTGAGCGACCTGAACAGAGAGCAGGGAAGCAGGAAAGAGGAGTTGTTTGAGAAACATCTTCCTGACTGAATTTGCTGCTTTGATAAAACCAGTGTTTGGTGGGGCAGTGGCTTCCAACCAGGAGCCAGGAGTTGTGGAAGGAAGTGGGGACCATAGAGCCTCTGAGGACCCCAGCACATATGATATCAGCCAGACTTAGACAGGAGCTGTTTGTGTATCTGGGGCAGACAGATTGCGTGTCCTGCCATTTGTCTAGGCCAGAAGAGAGAAATGAGGCAAGAACTTTATTTCTCTGCTGCTTTATCTGCTCTATGCAGAATTGTCAGATTATGCAGAAATACCAAGCATCAGACAGTGAAATGTTTGCACTGCATTTGCATTGTTTCCAGAGCAGAGCAAAACATGCTCATTTTGATTGACGGTATCTCTAACCTCAAGGGAGAAAATGATTGTGCATGGAAGGCAGGACTAATGACTGAGTAGTTTTCCAGTACTGGTCCCCAGCACAGTTACCATGGTCTGAGCTTGCTCCCAAGTCCTCAAGGGCAGCAGAACTGTGAGCTGACCCTGACAGGTCCTGGCTTGTCAGCACCAACACCCACCACGTACTCACTGACCTCGGGGGATAGCCACAGACCAGGCAGACACGTCAATACGGCACATGACACATGCTGTGGGTGTGCTCATTAAGGCAGCTTTGGTGAGTGCAAAGCTGTGCACACCAGTGAGGCTGGAGAGATGGATCATTTGTCTGAAATACACCTTAGGTGTGCTGCCACTCCCCTCCCCACAGTCCTGTGCTCTCCAGCTGTTTTTAGCCCTGTTTCTGTACCAATGCCATGGTGGCCATGTGACCATTTCAGAATACATGGATATGTGACATAGAAAAATAACTCCGGGTCAGGGACTTTACTGTTCCTGCTGGTTTTTTGTTCTTTGAACCATAACCAGCAGCAACCAAAATCTGTGAGCAAGCAGTTTCTTATGTGTCTAATGTCACACAAATTTATAAAGAAGTTTGCAGGTGGATCAAAGCAGGGCATTTATAATGTAAATGATTAAGAGCAGCTATTTGTGTCCCAGCACAGAGGCTGAAACACCTGAGGTTGTAAACCCCAGTGCTGTATGGGTCTGTCTCCACCCCCTGCACCCCATCCAGGGTGGCAACAGCAAGCTTTCACCTCCTGAATCAGGGTAACACTCACCAGTTTGTTCTCAGCAGAACCTCACTGCTCCAAGTTACCTGTTTCCACACAACAGCTTGGCTTTCACCTGTCCATCCCTCTGTGGGAGAGCATCAGCAGCTGTCCCTGAACACTGCCGGTGGGATGGAGAGGTCTGAGAGCACAGCCTGCCCCAGTGATGCATGGGGACATATCCCATCCCAAGGGGATGCTGGTGCCTTGCTCCCCAGCCCTGGGGGCAGCCTCACTGGGTACAGCAGGGCTCAGCAGGTTTTGCTGGCACCACATGGATCTGATGTCTGGTTCTAAGGTTTCCTGGGCAACATTTTTGTTTCTTATTACATCTGTTATCCCACCACCCCTGACCAAAAGTGTGATGGAGGTTACTGCAGTCTGGTGGGCAGAAAGATCTCAAAGCATCCAACCACCAAATGTGGGAGAGATGACAGAGACGTTAGTCTCCTAAATGATTCAGCTGATTGGATTTTGTATTTCCTTGGAATCCACGTACTGTTCTGGGTCTTTCTTGGTAAGTGGGGCAAAACCCCACTGAATTTTAATGGCATGGAAGAACTTTACCAGGTGGCTCTCTGAAACTGCAATAGTTAAAATAAGTTAGACTCCAAATTTATCAGAGCTCAGAATAGCGAACTATTCAGTGGGTACCTTTGTGCAGGGAAGCTGCTTCATTTCAGTCAAACAGATTGGAGAAACAGTGGAGCATGTTTCCTGTCACATTAGAAATATTCTTTAGCTTTTAAATAAAGACAAAAAGAGGAGGAGTAGGTGGATATTTTAGAAGCTATTATTCAATAGTTTCTAATGGTATCTACAGTAATTTGGGAATATCTTGAGGAATGACATCCATAACACAAGAGATGGGCTATGTCTCCTGCTGCTCTTTGTAACAAGGGCAACACAGGGAAGATTAGGAAACCTTGGATGGTACAATGGGCTCAGCCATCCCAGGCTTCAGTGCCTTTCTGAATAACAGATTTAAAATGCTTTTGAACTTATCAGGAGAATGAAGACTTGAGAGACTTTGGATTAAAGCCACAAGGCAGGCAAAAGATGGCAGGAGATGTTTTGCCTAAGCTTCTCTGGCATGCCAGTGCTAGAGCCAAAAAATAAACCCTGACCTAATTTCCAGGCCAGGGACCCACTGAGCAGGTGATCACTTTGTATTGCAGCCCAACATGGGTGCCTGGGGCTGCACAGGAAGCTGGAAGGGGACACAGCTGGGACAACTGACCCCAACCAACCCAAAGGATATCCCAGACCATGTGACCAGATCATGTTCAGTATATAAAGCAGAGGGAAAGAAGGGGGAACATTCAGAGCGATGGCATTTTGTCTTCCCAAGTCACTGTTATGCATGAAGGGGCCCTGCTCTCCTAGAGATGGCTGAACACCTGCCTGCCCATGGGAAGGGGAGAATTAATTCCTTGTTTTGCTTTGCTTGTTTGTGGCAGCTTTTGCTTTACTCATTAAACTGTCTTTATCTCAACTCACAATTTTCCTCGCTGTTACTCTTCTGATTCTCTTCCCTGTCCCATAGGGCGCAGCTGAGTTTGGCTTAAATCGTGACACACTGTTGTGCTTACACTCCTTATTGTCAGATCTGAAAGCTGGGTGAGAAGAGATGAGAGAGTGCCCTGAATGACATTACTTTTTAACTCACTGAAACGGTGATATCTTTTTGGTTTTCATACCACCCTTTCAAAATCCACCTGCTGTGCCACACTGCTTGGCATGCTGGCAGCAAGACACTAGAGGACTGCATTGGGATGGCAGACAGCAAGCCCAGATATCAACATGCCCCAGGTGCCTGTTAAGAGAGGGCTTAGACCTTAACCCCAGCAGGGTTTTGTTGTATGCTAGGCTTTGGAGAAAGCAGGGAGGTGCTAATTCAGTCCTGCCACATCAGATGTGGAGACAGGAGGTGGTCACAGCCACAGTCGCTTTGCAAGTCCAGCTGGAGACCAGAGAGGATTGCTCTCTTGAGGAAAAGGAATCATTTGTTCTTCATGTGTACCACTAATGACGACAGAAACTTTAGATTTACCATACCTTCCTTTGGGTGTAGACAGCCTCTGAAACCATCAGAGCAGACAGCTCTTCTTGTGGTTGTGACTGACACCAGTTTCACCATGTCTGCAAAATACATCACTGTAAACTCATTTCCTGCCCTGCCTCATTTGTGACAGGAGGCCGAGACTGCTGTTAAGGACTAACACAGGGGCCTCTGAGGATGGTGCCAATCCAGCACAGCCAGAGGCTTTCCTTCAAATACCAAGAAATTCACTTTTCAAGAGCAGCAGTGTATGGGACATTACCCCAAATGAGAATTTCTGCAAGGTACAGTGCCTTGTGTACTGGAGGACCTCCAGGTTGAGCTGGAATAAAATCTCTCCCCAGCTGAAAAGTCACAGTGCTTGGATTCGTGCAACAACAGTGGAAGATCCATGCAGTCTGCAGTACGGCTGCTTGTCCCACATGATGCTGTTATCCCCAGATGTCACTGCAGGGTATCACAGGGGCTGTGCAGGAGGTTTGCACAGACAGGGCATTTCCTGACACTCTGGACAGGTGCCTTTTCATTAAAAGTTGAACTTTGTACAAATAGCTGTAATTTTCTCTCTTCCTTCCGGATCTTGACCTGAAACAGACACATTTAGGATACCTGACATAACACTAGAAACTTTCTGGTCACATGAGGGCACTGACAGCTCAGTCAGAAGAGGAGATGAGAGAAAATGTCCTTTTTCAGAAAGACTCTGTGCCCACTTGTTATGCTTGTGGGGTCCCACTGTGCCCATATGTATCCTTTCATCAACAGCTACTTTTCCTTTAAAGTAAGTCCAGAATCACCCTGTCAAGTGTCCTGTCAGGACACTTCCCCACCATGAGGTTAATGAAGAGTCCACCAGATGGAAAAAACAGGGAAAGTCTCAGTCCTAAAGTTCATCACTTCACTGGAAAGCACTGATTGTTGAACAGTGAAAAAAAATTGAGTCTACTGCTGTATATTAAATTAGTTATTCCCCCCCCTGCACATAAACCAGGACACCAGAAGCAAAAGCTAGTGACATTTGTATCAGAAAAAAAAGCAGAGGTGTCTATTTTCCTGTGCCCCACAGAACCCAGACTGAAAAAGGGAGAGGGATGATGACTTTTCAACTTATTTAATAATGCAAAACCAGAGGAAGGGGCGATCTGTGCAGAATCCCAAACAGAGATTGCAAAGAGATGGATTTGCTGATAGTACACTACTTGCTTCTGCTATTCCTCTCTTGACACAGCGTCTGCTGCCTACCAGAGCAATCATATCCAAGTGTAATTGTCTAACAATTGTTTCGCACTGAGGAAATAGTTCTGATTACAGACATTAACAAGTTTAGGCATTAAGCTTCCTCACTGTAATTACCCTTGAGCTTAGTCTCACAAATGAATTAATGTGCTGATCGCTTGGACTAATAGAACAAGCAAAAGGGTGATGAATTGCTTCCAAATCAGTTAAAATCAAGCGTGACATCATTTAATTAATCTCAGAGCTTGAGGGGAGGAGAAAGGGGGTCAGCACGATGCTGAAAAGAAAGGTCTCTCTCCCTTAGTGATTTCTTCAGAGACAGAAATATGCAAATAGGGGAGGATGGGGCTGGGGAAAGGGAAGAGGCACCCCAGGTGAGAAGGAGGATGCTGAAGACAGGACTGTGCAATTTCTGTGTTTGAGCAGGCAGGTCCAGGTGGCTGTAGCTGTGTGACCAATTCACTACATCTGATGAAGGTGCAATGCATGGATTTCTTCTGGGTATGAACAGATGCATTGGTCACCTCACTTTGAATTTTAGCCATTCCTGAATTCATATACAAACCCTGCTTCTCCCCCAAGCAGAGAGCCCACTCCTGGCCTTCCCAAGGGTCACAGTTCCTCTGTGAGAGCTAAGTGTCTGACAACAGCATTGTCAAAACCCCTCTCCTTGGTCATGTATTCTGGCAGGGGATCATTTGCCAGGCTGTCAGCACAAGGCTTTTCTGGCCACTGCTACCATGAACGGATAGACTTTTACCCTCCTTGACTTCTCTTTCCAGTCAGGTTTTTTTTAGAAAGGGACAAAAGGAGTCAATGGAAAGGACATGGCACGGCTTTGGACTGCTGCTGTGAAGTACAGACTCTCTTAGACTAAAGTTCCCCTTGGATGGCTGCCCACCTGTAAAATAAAATGGCATGGCACAAGAAGCTTGTACCTGACAGGGTTCCATGTGGAGTTTCTCCATGCAGCCCAACAGAAAATGACCCATCATCAACTTAGATTTTGTATCACACGGATATCCTACACAAATATCCACCAGTAGAGAAGGTTTTATAAATCAAAGGTCTCCATTGCAGCTCACATCTGGAACAGGGTTCTGCAGCAGAGAGCAGACTAGTGGGGGATACTTTACAAACACAATTGTGGTCTCATGACAGTTTAAACACATTAGCAGCACACACAGACATACATCTACCTGTACACAGACACTCCAGGATTTGCATCCTGGAGACAAACAGGTGCTCATCTCTCCTAAGTGTACATATGTGACATAAAATACACGTTCAGTGGCACACACAGACAAGAAAGCACCAAAAAAAAGTATACCCAAACACCTGATTTCATGTAAATGACAAGGACTTTTGTCACTGGTGATTTCAGTGGGAGCTGCGTAAGGGCCACAGTTCTTTTACTTTAGGTTTAATCTACATTTTGTTTCCATGAATTCTGAAGCAGCGAAGGGAAGGAGGTGATGAGACATGTGAAAGCTAAATTTGAAGATAATTCATTCTCGTAAGTGTGGAGAGCCAGCATGCTTTATGGCAGAGCCTGGCTGCCCCTTCATTAGAAAAGGGTCCAACTCCCCTCTGTTACTGAGAACTGTATTTTGGGAGTCTCCCTGTGACAAGACTGTTTCATGAGATTTGCCAGAGACCAGAAGTCCAGCAGCCCAATATCAACACCCTCTGGCAGCATTCATCATTGTCTTGGCTATTTTAATCCATCCTGTCACCCTGGTGACAGAAGAGCTTATGAGTCCATTTGTTTGATACAGACCTACAACAAATCCAGTTAGTGGAGCAGAGTGCAGGTGACAGTCATTGTGATATAGAGCAGATTCCTTATTCCCAGAACACAATCTTGCAAGGCGATCAGGCATCTCCTGAGATGCCCATAGCTCTATTTGCTCTGTTTTTAAATGACAACCAGCAAACAACAGCAAAGAGCACCAGCAGCCTGGCACTAACATTCACACATCCAAAAAGTTTGAAGGTCCTGAATTTCCTTTCCTAGTGGTGACCTGACAAATTCTCTGCAGCCTCAACAGTGGCACTTTCATGGGCAGTCACAGATCTTGAAGAAGACCCAGCTGCCCCTGCCATGTTCATCCAGCTTATCACAGAGGTGCTGGTTCTGCTCTGACAGCTCTGGCTGCTCTGAGCTGTGAGTCTCACTTTGCTCTGCTTTACTCCTAAGGAGGAATAGCTCATCACACTTTTTCCTTCATTCAGTCAACACATGATGCCCATGCTAGGGACCAGTTTGGCCCAGTAAAAACAAAACTGAACACAGCAACCAAATGGTAGCAGAGGTTCAAATAATTGGTACTGATGCCTTTTGGAAATCTGGCCATGCACTGCTGCAGACCCAGCTCTGCACTTGGTGGGCAAGGCAGCTTTAGGGCTCTGGAGAACTGGAAGGGAAAGCAAAAAAGTGGTCTGGTTGAGAAATGATTTTTAAGGGTTACTGAACTTGCAGCAAAACTCTCCTGTCAGTCACTTCCTGAAAGTCTGGTGGGATGAATTTATAACTCAGAGGGATTTATGCACCTGAGCACCATAGGGGATCTGGGCCTTTTTCTGTACTTCAGTTCTCCAGGTGTAAAGAGGAATAAAAAAACCCACTCATCTCTGAGGGATGAAAGGTTTACAAAATGCTCACAAACTGTGCTACAGAGAGGGGTGCTCTCCTAAGCATCTTGCAGGGACTTCTTGGCAGCACGACAATGCCATGGTATTTTAACGGCAAGAGAGGGATTTGCTTTTACAATATGACATTTGCCAAACAATTAAGGTGAAGAGCTGTGTGATGTAATAATTTTTAGTATTAAACACACACAGTAAAAATAAATGTTTAAAGGCACATGGGTTTTTTATGAATATAGGACATGATGCTTTTCACATTATTGAAAGAATCCTTACTGCTACCATAAGCTAGTTCAAACTGTATAATTATTGCAAGAAACTTCTTTTTCTCCCATTATATATTAACTGCACCTAAGAGATCCAGAATTGAAAGAATCTGAGCTTTCCTAACTTAATGGTTATAGAATTTGCTCTGCGTGTTCCTTCTTTTACTTCTGTCATAGTCAATCATGGTCTGAGAGATTGAAACAGATAAACAAAAATATGTTGTTGTCCAGTGTAATAGAAACCTGCATTACACTCATGAACTATAGGGAAAGATAGGAAATCATATAATGATTCACAAGTCTTTTCCCATTTCCACAGGACTCCTTTCATCATTTCCCAGATTGGATTTAAGGTTTTGGAGGTAGCCTCCACTGTCATCCTGCAGCCCACAAACATGAAATAGGAGGCATCCGGGAAGATGCCATGGCAGCAAAACCAGACACAGAGGCCCTCCCTTCCTACATTCAGAGGGTGTTATTGTATTCATGTTAATTTTTTAGATCACCCCAATGCCAACAAGATTGCAGAAAGGATGTTTCCTATACTTCCTTTTTTCAAGAATTTAGAACCAAAATCCTTGAGGCCCTGGTCCTGACCCCAAATCAAAAGCTCATCTCATCTCTTATAAAAACTAGCTTCCCAAGACAAGATCTACTGGGAACACAGGCTTTGGCACTACCACCAAAGCTGTGGGGGATGAGATGCTGGACCTACCATGCAAGAATTATGTGACTTGGAATTGGTCTTCAGCTCAAATCGTACGGGAGGTGGGTAATCTGGATTTTTAGTTAATCTGGACCTGTAGTAACGTCCTAATGTGCAAACCATAGGAGGTTTAGAAGGAAATGCCCCCAAACAGGAGAAAGCCCTCAAGGCTGAAGTCACATGAAATGCAGGGTCCTATCCTAGCAACCATCAGCACAGTGTTTGCATTTCTAAGTTAATATTCATGGATATGCGTGCAAACGTCCTCTAGCTGCAACTTCAGCCTGGTCAAGGTGACTGACCTTCTTCATTAAGTGCTTCCAAATTTCCAATCTAGCCATGGATGGGAAAAATCTGTGCCAATTATAGGCTTGTCAGGAGGTCAGAAGTGCAGAGGGGAGATAAGGGGGTTTCCGATAGTTATTTAAAGGCGCAGCATCAACTTCAGCAGGGTTTTGGGCTTGCACTAATACACTGTCCTTTCTCTGTTATTCAGGTCAGGTTATCCAAAAGTAGAGCTAAAAATCTGGGAGAGCTCCAGATTCTGGGACCTGCCGTTGATTCAGATGACCGAGGTGAAGCTCCTCAATAGTAAAGGAGACATCCTCTCTGTGCCTCCCCCTGATTTTTGTCCCAGTCCATTCTGCATTCTGAACATCTGGTACCCTCATGGACACTATAACACCATCCCAAACTATGTGTGCACAACACTTACAAACAGTGCTTAAAACATAATGGCTTGTTAATATAACATATGTCATCAGAGAAGTGATATGAGCTCGTTCCCTTTTATATCCTTTTCAGTAAAACACATTTTGAAACTCACTGACCTTTATTCTTTCCTTCTTTTTTTTTAAGTTCCCCGGCATTATGCAGAAAAAAACATCAGTGTGAAGAGGAATATAATGCAGCTTATTACCACTAACAAGGGAATGGCCCATAACTCTAAAGAGACAGAGCCTCAAGTGAACTATGAAGGTCACCTTCTTGCATCCAGAAGGAAAATGCAATACTGACTCTGTCATGCTTCCCATCTCAGACACGTTGTAGTCTGCTTTCAGTTTTGTTGCAATAAATAGTAAAAATAAAGGGTTTTTCTTTCAGATGGAATCTCACACAGTAGGTCCTCTCCACGTTGGGAGAATTGAAGGTAAATATCTGTCTGGGTTTTCCAGCAATATTTATATTCCTCTGGATTTGCTGGTTAGTTTGTTCATGAATCCTTAGGACCTGACTTCATATCCAGTCACTGCTTCTCCCTGCTGGAAATACTCAAACCTCTCAGTGGGTAAAGCCACAAACAGCAAACTTACAGGCTTGATCATTTCCAGGGTTACCTCTAGAGCTCTCTTGTTTAGTTCTTGGAACTCAGTCTTTCTTGTGATCCCCCAGTGCTGCTTCATGCAGCCGGGAGCCTTAGAGCAATGTTAAAAGATGACAATGCTATGCTGAAGCCAATGTGGCATGAACAGGTCACTGGAGGGACCAGGCTGTAGATTACATAGTGGACAAATGCACAAGGTTGAGGAAGGCAGTTTAAGCCTTAGGTCAAGAATGAAGATAAACAGCAGTATCCCTTCCCAGCCCTTACTGCGTCAGGGATATGCCAGAGCCCTGCTGTGGGCAAGCACTGGGAAAAAGCATTGCTGCCCTCTAAGAATGGAGGTTTTATTTTTGTCCCTAGAACAAACACATCAGTGTATGCTGCACCTCTCAGATCAGGGGTAACTGGGGTGTAACTGCGATGAGATACATTTTTTCATATCCCCATCCCCTGGTCCATCTTTCTACAACCCTCAGAGAGCCTGGGGGAGGGAAGCTGAGTTGCACCTTTCTCCTCTGTCTTAGTGCTGAGAATCTGATATTTTGGCCTTGCTAAATGGCTCAGGGTTTGTGCTCTACATCTGTAGTGACCTGCAATATTTTCCTTGAGTTTGTTTCAAAAGGAATATATGCTTTGGGTGGGATGATGTAGAAAAGGAAAAGCTAGTGTTTTCCCTCACATCACAATCCTCTTTCCAGTTGCAAATGATGCCACGTAACACGGTGTCAGGAAGTGTTGTCGCACTACCAAAACTTTGTTTTCAAAATTATGACAATGAAACATTGTTGATTAAGAAGTTCCTGATCCCACTGTTTCACTTAGTAAAAGAAGGGGCACATGCAAATCTGCTGTCATGTTCAGGCTTAAAAGAGAAAAGCATACAGCAAAAAAATATTGGGAGATGCTAGGTCACATACCTGCATTATCACATAAGCACGTTATCATAGTGCTTATCACTAACTAGCTCGTCACTAACTGATGAACAGTTAGCAGCTTTGCCAAACATTTGACCCTTCAAGTTGGAAAGACAAATTGCAATGTTGCTTAAACAACAAAACCCAGGGAGCATCCTCAAGGCTGATTTAATGCTGCAAAAAGCCAAAGAAGCTAGAGCAGAAACTGTGGTAGAGCAGCATTTCTGTCCACTCCCAGAAGACCTGATCCAAGAATTGAGCTAATTCTTCTTGTGAGAGGACTGGCAAGTGGCACAACACAGCTCCAGCCTCTGAACAACAACCCTGTATGTTCCAGCTTGCCAGCCTAGAGCCACAAAACTGTTTTTGGCTGAGGAGGATAATTTTGCCAGTGGTGCTAATTATACAGCAGCTTGGACAAAAGCTAGTCCTACTGAAGGCAGCGGCTCTATCAAGAAACGTGAGCAGCAGAGAGCTCTGCCAAATCCAGAATTTTGGCCATTCTTCCTATTTGGCCGCATCCCTCACTCACACCATGCTTAGCCCAGGCTGGTCTCAAGAGTGACAGAAGGAGATGGCTGGAGAAACTGCTTCAGTTTTTAAAAAACAAGCAACACTGTCAATGAGTAAAAAAAAAAAAAAAAAATTGTGTTTCCAGTGTCTGTAGATACCCTCTCCTTTCAAAAAAAACTACTATGTCTTCCTAGGTACTCTCCAGACTTCAGTGTTCTGTGCCAGCCCAGGCTGGGATGAAGTTTTACAGAAATATAATAGAGAAAAAAATGCTTTTTATTCTCTATTAAAGGGATGGATGAATTAAATCTGTTAAGATGTGTTTTAACCTGCCACCACTCTGAGACAGACACAAGAAACGTTTCCAGTACAAACTACCAACACCAGCACTAACTCTATTGACTTGCTAAAGCGTTGTGGTGTGCAAGGCCACGGTGAATGGGCCGCCAAACCCCAGGACACAAAAGTCCATTGCTTGGATGGCCCTCAGGCCGAGACACCCCTTTAAAAATTACCTATGCATTTCCCCATTAGGGACGGGCCTGGTGTTCTCCTCCCCTTTTCTTCCCTTGTTTGGGTATCCCCTAGAAAGTTCTTCTTGCCTGTTGCCCCCATTGGCCCCTATCCCTTGGCTCCTCCCCTCCTGCCATCCCCTTTGCTACTGTACCCTTATCCCCCCTCCCTGCCCTCAGACTATTGGCTCTCCAGGCCCCATATAACCTTGTATCCTAGGCTCCATTTTGTCTTTTCTCCCTGGACCCTCCACGTGTGTGCTCTCAATAAACCTCGCTGCTGGAATGTCATACAAAAGACCCTTCCTCCCTCTTTGCTGCTGATCACCGCCTAGCTTGTGTGTGCGTGTGTGTGCA